>JAVLUZ010000368.1:0-13949 GCA_036768485.1 Mermis nigrescens | reverse complement strand
ACGTTCTTTTTTAATAGATGCACAAATCGAGTCAGTTGAGTTTTAGAAGAAATGCCAGTTTGTGGATACGAATCACGAAAACAGACATGCACACATTTGTTTCGGGGTCTAGCTGTTAGACATACCATCTGAACTCAGGGTCCCTTATTTTCGAGACAAATAAGGAAAAATTAAGGTCAAAATATATGAAATTTATACTTTTCTACAAATATACAACAAAATTGACTACAAACTGTTTATTGAATAGGTTTTGGGCTATGTCTAAATTTTGCATAAATTTTTTTGTACCACTTTGACTGAAGGTGAATCTTAAAAGATGTGACCCCATAGACTGACCATGTTATAGATTGATGATAGTAACAAAAGAGTGTTTTCAAAAGTATAAAGGTAACACGAATAAAGATGCAGATTTACGACAAGCAGGAAAAATTAGAAGATTTGTAACAAATTATTAGAAAGTATCAGTAGATACTTATGGAGGCAATTTGTTATGCTTAGTTCTCTATTGAATTATTACATTCAATGGTCGTTTTATTCAATAAAAGGTGGTTCTAATATTCAGAATTTTTGATTTTTTAAATATTAATAGTCAAGGAAAGCAACATTCTGACTTAACACGATTGTGTTGACAATCAATTTGATGGATAAAAACTTTGTGTGATTTCTCATTTATGGATAAGTTTAAATTTGACAAAACTTACTCTTTCACAGAAATCATTATCAGATGCGTATGTCTGGCTTCAATGTTTAAAGCCATTGCCATTACTTAATTTTACGAACAATTAAATAGGGACCATTCAATCATGTGATTTATTGTGTACTCACGGAAGTATCACGTAAAATTAGATAACGCAAATTTAATATAAACTTACAGCAGGACATAACGAATACGAAACTATTAGGAGGAGACGACTCGCGACCCAAAACGAATAACTACGACCAAGACGACTAAAAACTATGTTATAGTATGTGATATTTAAACATCTCTTTAACATTAGCTTATGCGGATTCGGCTAATGGGTTTTTGAATAGGTTTCGGCAAACTTTTGAGTAATAAATAAATGTAGTAGAACTGATACGCGAAAACTGTCAAGAATATACGAAGTAGCTAGTGTGCGCATGGACAATGAGACAATTGGGCGGAATTTGTCAGTTACGTAGGAAAAACAATAAAAGCGAATAAAACGATTAGTTTAAATCAAAGTCAAAAAAGAATAAGAACAAGTGTTTATATTTCACGTAGACCTTTTCCACTGAGGAGCTTATTCGTGCGGATTAATCTTGTATGCTTTGTACGTCACATCCCCCTTCTTTAATTCGGACGTCCTCGGACGATTCGGCTCCTTTTTTTGCTTGATTTTTCATAATGTAAACTACTTTAAAGCATAGAACCAAATAAACACATTTTATACAGGTGTAGCACTATTAAACTATGAAAACAACTACAAGTGCTTAAAATTAATGATAATTAATATTCTACTGATTCTGCTTCACTTGCATCATCAGCATAATCGTTATATTTACGGTCTAACTGTGGTTTGACTTGTTTACAAAAATACGGTTTTGTGCGGTTGACATGCACAGTTTCAGTAACCGATGATGTAAGAGACCGAATAGTTAAATTAGGATAATCAATAGCAATTACCTTGTAGGGACCTTGGAAAACTTGTGCAAGCTTTTTACACAAGCCACGCTTAATTATTTGTGAATCTTTCAACACTAAATCATTAATCTTGTAGCTTGTATCGTTTGCTCTTTTATTGTAATATTTTGCATATTTTTCCTGCGATGCATGTATCTTATTTTGAATTACATCTAAAGATTGCGTGAAGTGTTGCTTGACTGCATCACTATATGAATCGATATCTAACAAATACGGATTCATATCAGCAGTTAGAGCAATATCTATTGGTAGCTTGGGTAAACGTCCATAAATGAGTTCACACGGTGCGTATTGTGTTGACTCATTAACACTAATATTAACAGCAAAAACTGCAAAAGGAAGATGGTCATCCCAATCCATTTGATTGCTTTCTACGTACATACGCATACGGGTGGCTAAAGTTTGATTTGCACGTTCAACTTCGCCATTAGATATCGGATGATATGCAGTGCTGTGCACCTTCTTTACACCTAGCATTTTCGTAACTTCAGTCATTAACTGTGATGTAAAATCAGTTCCTTGGTCTGACTGCAAAATGTTTGGTGCGCCATGTCTGCATATGATCTGTGTTACAAAAAGTTTTGCAATCGTTTCTGCTGTAATATTTTGTGTTGCAAATGCTTCGACGTATTTCGAAAAATAATCAATGAAAACGACTATAAAGCGGTTGCCACTTTCAGTGATTGGCAATGGTCCCATACAATCGACACCTAGTCGTTCGAATGGACCACTAACTGAAATGGGTTTTAGTTCGGCTTTAATTCTATGTCTCATTGGTTTGTTCAACTGACACTGCTCACAAACCCTACAGTACTCAGTAATATCTTTAAGCATTGTGCTCCAATAGTAACGCTTACTTATTAGCTGAATAGTTTTTCGCGCGCCAAAATGACCCGCTAACTCATCGTCATGATGGGTTTGAATAATAAAAACTTGCAACTTTTTAGGTACCACAATTCTAAAAGTTCCGTTTTCTTTGTAATACAAGATGTCATTTTTGTACTCAAATTGTTCCAATTCAGATGCATTAGTGTGATTTTTCAATTTATCTATGATAGGCTTAAGTTTATGATCCTTATGCTGTAGAATCTTCAGGTTAAAATTACTTTCGTGATCGAAATTCAGATTCACACATTCTTGAGGGCGACTAATAATATCATTTTCGATATCAAAGACAGGTGTTGCTTTTTCATTCGGAAAACGTGAAAAAGCATCAGCATTTTTGTTTTTGCTACCTTTTCTCGGTACGATATTTAGCTTTGTATCTGCAAGTGCCAAACCCCATCGTGCTATGCGTGGTGAGGCATTTTGTTTTCCTAAAACAGCTTTAACCGCAGTATGGTCTGTATGAACGGTGACTTCATGCATGTACAAGTAGGGTCTAAAGTATTTAACAAACTCTACTACAGCAAGAGTCTCAAGCTCAGTAATGGGATAATTTTTCTCAGCTGGCTTCAATGTTCTACTAGCATAAGCAATTGGATGCTCGAAACCATCGTTGCTTATCTGGCTTAAGACTGCTCCTATTCCTAGAATTGAAGCGTCAGTCTGTAGAACAAAAGGCTTATTAAAATCTGGATGCGCTAGAATTGGCGGTTGAATTAGCATATTTTTCAGCAAGTTGAAGGCTTCTTGTTGCGACACAGTCCATTCGAATTTCTCCCCCTTCTTTAAGAGTCTGGTGAGGGGTTGAGATAACTGAGCGCAATTTTTGATGAATCTCCTATAATACGATATAAGACCCAAAAACGCTTTTATTTCTTTTGCGTTTCTCGGTTCCTTTATAGCTCGTACAGCCTCAAATTTACTGTCATCCGGGAGAATTCCAGCATGTGAAATCTTGTATCCTAAATACTGAACTTCATTAAAGCTAAACTTACATTTATTTAGTCGCAGTTTCATACCTCCTTTATGTAAACGATTTAGAACATCTTTTAGCCTTAATAGCATTTCTTCATGGCTTTTTGCGAAAACTAAAATATCATCAAGATATATTAGGCACGAATTCCATTGTAAACCTGATAAGAGAATATCCATCAGCCGCTGAAAAGTTGCTGGGGCATTGCACAACCCAAAAGGCAAGTAATTAAATTCATACAAGCCACATGGTGTTGAGAACGCTGTTTTTTCGCGGTCTTGATGAGCTATAGGAATGGACCAGTAGGCATTCGCCTGGTCTAACGTAGTGAAAAATTTCATGTTTTTCAAAGTGTCCAGTATATCATCAATACGAGGCAAAGGGTACACGTCTTTTTTAGTTACTTCATTTAAACCACGAAAGTCTATGCATAACCTATGACCTCCTGTTTTCTTTTTCACTAAAACGACGTTCGTTGCCCATGGTGATATACTTGGACTTATGATATTCTTAGACTCTAGTGCTTTAATCTCTTCCAGTATTATCTGTTTTTCCTTAGGTGATGTACGAAAAGGCAAACGTCTTACTGGTCTATTGTCTCCAGTGTTAATAGTGTGAGAAACTAAATCAGTTTTTCCAGTGTCTTTTTCGTCCAAAGCATACAAGCTGGGAAAAAGACAAAGAACTTCGACAAGTTGCATCTTTTCTTTCGGCGTTAAATTATCAGAAATATTAGCATGCTGAATCACGTATTTGCGCGATTTTGCTGCTAAATTCGCCTTTGTGTTCACCAAAGACAAAATAAATTTCTCATTATTGTTTTTTTCGTAGCCTTTTATGTTTCCAATGCACATGCCTTTATGAAGTCTAATCGAATAGGCATAAAGATTAAGTGCTTGCACTAGAATATGCTGATTTCTCACACTGTTAACGGAGGCTGCAAAATATGCACCATAGTCAGAATTAATATTACATGGTTCGAATTGTACGTTGCTTACATTCTTATATAATGATGATACGTTAGCAGATACTAGCATAACTGAACGCGCAGGTATATCGCAAGTATCTTCTACAGTAACTGCCCCTCGTTTTATGGGCGGATTATAGAGTAATCCACTGCAAGGTATCTCTACTGCTTTAAACCTTACAAATTGCTTTTCATTATCAAATTGATAATTTTTAAATCGAAACAAAAAATTCGATCCCAAAAGAAGAGGTTTGCTGCAATTTTCTTGAATATGCACCAAAACGGTTTCCTCTATGTCAGCAACTCCAACTGTAAGAAGACATTCACCTAAGAGAGGTATGAAGTCACCATTTGCCGCTAGTGGTTGGGCAAAAGTAGGGAAGACTGAAACATCTCCGATTTCCTGAATTAATTTTGCATCAGCAAGTGAAAAGACAGCTCCTGTATCGATAAGTGAATCAACGATACATTTGCCATTTACTATGACTGTAATATGAGGCGTTCGTCTTTCGATATCTATGTCATGCACGTTTGCTAAAACAGAATCATGCATTTTAATATGATCATTGGGATTTAACTGATGGTCATTATCAGGTGACCAGCCGCTAAATCTACCAAAACTCCCTGGAACAAAACCACGTAGAGGGCGAACATTAAACGTAATATCATCTAAATCTTCTAATGTGAGATCACTAGATGCATTTACATTTCTCTTGTTTTTCTCAAAAAATATTTTTCTATCAATATCGTATGACGAGTCTGCCTCCACGTAAGCCACTGATGCATTTTGAACTTTTATTTGATCAGCCCCTGTTTTATAGGATACAGTTGGATTTTTGACATTACTATTCTTATTTAATTTTAGTAAGGTTAATAAAGCTGTGCCAAGATTATTTGTAGACGTATCAGTCACTCTACTACTTGCATTGCGTTTTCGATAAATATAAAACATGAGACATAAGTATGCCACATATCCTAATCCGGCAATAACAAGTATGAGAAGAAGTGCATTGATGATTAATTGTACTGGACCAGAAATCAAAGAATTAAGGCCAGAATTAAAATTTTTCTGGCTCTGATCGATAAAATGTTCTAAAGAATTGTAAACCCCTCCAGCTGCGCTTTTGACACCAGCACCAACTCCTGTAAGAACGTCATGTACCAAGTCAGGTTCTATGGAGAGGTCAGCCGTATATTTCAGGACACTATTCAACTTATTTTCGAGGGCATGAGTACGAAAAATGTACTGTTTTAAGTACGAAAGAGCCACTGGAATTTCAGCAAGTTTATCATGAAAAACTGCTGGAGTATCAAACTGAAATATTTTATGCTCACCTTTCCACAACAAGTTTAACGGTATTTTACTCACATGAGTTGGTCCAGATTGCGTTTGCCAGAGTGAATCGTTACGATATACCGGTACGGTACGATGATTACAGTCTACTTTTGGTGAATACTGTAAGAGATCTGGGGAACCTGGACTAATAAAAAGTACCTCATTATTAACAATAACTGGAGTATTGATGTAGCAAGTATCATTCAACTTATGATTATGTATGATTTTCGCATTTTCAATTTGTTTACAACGCCACACAGACAATATTTCGCCTGTGAAATGTGCCGTAATATCGTTGCGTTGTAGCAATGCACGTGCGCCTAACGTTGCATCAAACTGTAATAACTGCCACACTAAATCTAAATATTGCTGCGCATGACTACATAATTCGGTCCACATATAACGAAAATTATTCTTATCAGAATTTATCATATGATATTCTAAATAATTTAATTTAGCATTAACTGGATCATTTTCACTTAAATGATTTCTGCTGACAGCATAATTATTAAAATCACGCCTACTACTCCCATTAAACTGAAGAATCGCACCTTGATGAGTATTAAATGCTGCACTTAAATGGCTACATGCCTTATAAGGTGACTTAATACTGAAAGATGCTTGCATTTCCTCAACAATTAAATAATGATCACTAGATAATGCATCATAATTTCCTTTAAAACTAAGAAGACATGCTGATTCTATATTTGTCTCATTCCAGACAATTGTACCTTCATTACTAAAACATTGACTTGCATTTGCTAAACAGCCACCTAGATCGCCTAAATCGCTAAATACAGTTTTACCGTTATAGGTTGCTACTGTACCTAGTTCAAGCATGAAATTTTCTACTTCCTTACAGACTTGCTTGCAACACCACTGATACTTAACGGCCAGGGAATTGTTCGTTGACCATATCCCCGTAGGCATCAGAACCAGTTGTTGCCCATCATAATTTTTCGTTTTTGCGACATTTTTACAAACATCTGGAGCAACATTCTCAATTTTTACATTATCACTAAGTAACCCTTTTGCCCCAAAGAAGCCCATGTTTGTGCAAACTTTTCGTTTACGAGTTAAGCATTTATGAGCGTTAAAAGTGACAGGCTCATCTAAAGGCACAAAAACATTTACGTTCAATTTTTGGGGCCGATTTTGCAAATTTTTAGGCCATACACACGAAACTTTTCTCGGGATCTCTAGCGGGTGCCCACTTTTTGAAATCCCACAGATTTGCAATGCCTTAGTCATGCTTAAACTGCAGATAAACAAACAGATGAATATAATATTTCTAAGATTCAAATTTTGAAACGAAGTACTAAAATTATTTGCGCCGTTTGTTTTTTCACACTTTCGTTTTCCCTCCTTGCAGTCATCCTTAAATTTCGGCCTCGTCGCTGGCTGAAAAAATTTAAAGTAGTCAGTCAAAGTACCTATTTTGGACTTAAAGTATAGACTACTAGTACATTCTGTGAAACGCCGCAGATGCAATAGGTGTTTATCCGCGATTTTCAACGCGGCTTTAGCTTTTTCTTGCGCCGCTCGAAATTTCTTTTCCACCTTGTCGAATTCTGGGTCCGGGTGGCGAACTATGCGCCGATAGTCACCATCGGGCGTTGGTGACTTCATCGGCGACGCTGGTGAGACCGGCTCGATGGCGGGGGCCTCCGTCGCCAATGGCGGCGCTTGGATTTTAAACGGCTCTAGCTCCGAAGCCGCGCGACGCCGTCGTAAAGGCCTATTTGGATTTTGGCCACTACCACCACGCCGGCGCTTTCGGCGCAGTCCTAGTGTGATAAATGATAATTCAGAGCTGACTGCCTTAGAGGAAGTGAAGTGTGGCACAAAATAATTCATATTCATTTCGTTGCTATGCGCTTTTGTCAACTCAAAGTCAAGACTGACAGTATGATCATCTGTGTCTAACTTGCGCATGTTACCTTTATTTTCGATATTACAATTATATTTATTAAAAGGTCGTTGAGACAAACTTGATCTAAAATTTTGATCAGTTTGAGAGTTGCTCCCACGACGATAAAAATTATGATAATATTGTCTTTCAGGTAAATTACTATTTCTATAGCGATCTTGCTTATTATTAGTCATACCTTGTTGATTAGTAAAATGAATGCTATGCTTATAACGATTTTGCTTATCATTATTTGCACTCGGTTGACCAGAAAAATTAAAATTAGTATCCCTATAACGATTTTGTTTATCATAATTAGCACTTGGTTTGAAATTAAAACGATTTTTCCAATTATTAAAATTAGTGCTACCGTGTTTATTAGTTCTATTAGCGAAATTATCCTCACTCTTTTTCCTCGGTCCGCCTGTAAAACTCCGATCGTGCTGTTGAACTGCCGTCTGCCTTTTTCTTTGTCGCTGAGGACGATTTCGGTAAGTAGATCGATCTTCGCTTTCAAATCTGCGAGCTGCGTATGGCCTGAATTCATTAGAATATTTTCAGTCGTTTGTTCTTTGATCATGAAATTACTTCGTATTAGCTGGGATTCAACATAGCAAGCCGCTTTTAGGGCCTCTTCCAGAGAAGAAAATTCACGAAAACAGATTTTTTCTTTGATTTCCGGCAAGAGTCCCCTGATAAAAATTGGCTTGAAAATAGATTCTCGTAGCGTACTATTTAAATTCGGGTAAGCAATTTTTGCCATTTTCCTTAAATTTTCAAGGAATACGGAAACACTTTCGCCAGTTTTCTGCTTTTTGTCGTACAGAAACTGCTGAAAAACATCGGCATCTTTGCCGTCGGGAAAGTGCTCTTTTATTTTATTAATAAAACCATCATAAGAAAAGGGAGGTTGTGAGGTGCGCTTAATCTCCTGAAGAGCTGCTTGGGCTGCACCCGATAAATTTGCTTCTAAGAATGCAATTTTATATTCATCGTCTCCCTCAATTCCTTGTAATTTTAGAAATTGATTAAATTTTCCGATCCAGTCAGAAAAACATTCGCCAAACGATCCGCTGAAAATCGGAGGAGGGCGTAAATTAAACAAAGGATTGACTGGAAAATACGGTCGTCTCCCATTTCCAAGAGCAACATCCGCTGGGTGAAGATTTTCGAATTTTATATCTAAACTTTCCAATCTTTGAGCTAAAGGCTCAATTACTGTGCGGAGTGCATCTTTAACAGTGTTATCCAAAAGAGTCGCCTGGTCATGATTGGGCATTTTTCTTTTAATAGTTTTAGAAGTAGATAATTTAGCTTCGTCAATAATTTTCCGAAATTCCTCACTCAGAGTTAATTTAGGAGAATTTCCTGACTGTGTATTAAAACGACGAGTCAAAACGGGAAAGGAGCTCCTATTATTTTCCACGTTTGAGGAAAAATCAGAAAAAAACAAATCGTTGGATTTAAAGAAATCTCAACGAAACGAAGCAATGAGGTTCCTTAAATTTAGGAACCAAAAAAAATAAATCCGCTGTAAGTATAAGAATATCGGTCAGAAAACCGATGACAAAAGGTCCGTTTTTTAAAATCGAAAACCAAAATTCGATTTGGAAAAAAACGGCAAAAATTATCGGAAAATTTCTTCTTCTAGAAAATTTCCGTAAAGCAGATTCGGTCAATTTTCGAAAGAAAATTTTTACTGGAGTCTCGCCATATCACGTAAAATTAGATAACGCAAATTTAATATAAACTTACAGCAGGACATAACGAATACGAAACTATTAGGAGGAGACGACTCGCGACCCAAAACGAATAACTACGACCAAGACGACTAAAAACTATGTTATAGTATGTGATATTTAAACATCTCTTTAACATTAGCTTATGCGGATTCGGCTAATGGGTTTTTGAATAGGTTTCGGCAAACTTTTGAGTAATAAATAAATGTAGTAGAACTGATACGCGAAAACTGTCAAGAATATACGAAGTAGCTAGTGTGCGCATGGACAATGAGACAATTGGGCGGAATTTGTCAGTTACGTAGGAAAAACAATAAAAGCGAATAAAACGATTAGTTTAAATCAAAGTCAAAAAAGAATAAGAACAAGTGTTTATATTTCACGTAGACCTTTTCCACTGAGGAGCTTATTCGTGCGGATTAATCTTGTATGCTTTGTACGTCACAGAAGCAAAAAGTACTAAATAAACCAAAAAACTGACTTTCAATTTCTTTCAGGACAAAAAAGATTACGATTGAAATCTTGCGATTTTAGAACATTTGTTAATTATTGATTCGCGGGAGTTCAGCTAATCCATTTGCTTAAATTTTATTTTACTTGTAGTGTTGCTTGAAATACTAATTGACAGTTAGTCACCTAAATATTCCATGTTGATTTTAATTTGACCTCGTAGATTATACGATAGGATAATCTAAATAATTACTTCTCTCAGATGATAGCATGTCAAGCGGTAGCTTTCGTCCAAATTATCTTGGATACTTTACGGCTAATGACGAGGATCTCAATTCCAGACGCAAACAAAGGAGGAACAGGACAACGTTTAACACTTATCAGGTCCGAATTCGGGCGTTTCAGAAATGTGCATCAAAAAAATTTTGTTTTACAATAAATTAATCTGTGAAAAAGCATTGAAACATTGCTTTGCTTTCTTCAAATTTATTAATTCATTTACTCAAAGATTAGGTTTGAAAGAATAGATTGACACTTCGAAGATGCAAGCAATAAATAATGGTAAGTTCCATCAAACTGTCTTTTCGGAGAAGAACTAATTCATTTATGCAGACTCTGTCTTCTAATTAATCATTGTGGTATTAAGGTGAAATAACAATTTATGAATAAAAATAAACACCTATGATATTATGACAAATTTATTGACCATTATTTAATCAATGCTGTATATTGAGTATGCATGCTTATATTAGCTTGCCATTCATCGCACATCCAAGCGTCAAGAAGTTTGTCGAGAAAGTGATTTCCATTTCAAAACTAATCAAAAAATTTTCATGCTCGTAATGTGCAGAATTACATCACTTAATACATGAATCATGATAAATTAAATTTAATGACTCGAAAAAGGATATTGAGCATCAGTAACCTCATTCTGGAGTCGGTTCGATGGGGCGAAATCACGAGAAAAGCCAAAAATGTAATGTTGGGAGTCTACTGGTTTCTGGGAAGGGATCTAACTGCCCAAACCTTCTCGTCCACGTTTGATTTTGAGAATATTGGAACATGGTAGAGCTAAAACTTTTTGACTTTTCCGGCTAACTTCTACGAACCCACTAAGTCCTCACGTTGAAAAAGTGGACTGCAGTAAAATGTGCAGAAATAATGACATTGAAAAATTGAAAAAAAAATTTTTTTGATAATTATCTCGGATAAATGTCTCATTAATAGCACCCAAAATCTTTTAGCTTGACGAGCTGGAAAAGGCTTTCCAGAAGACTCATTATCCAGACGTGTTCACAAGGGAGGAATTGGCAGCTCGGATCGGATTAACGGAAGCCCGTATACAAGTGTGGTTCCAGAATAGAAGGTATGCAACAAGTACTAAACATTTAAACTTTTTTTTGGCCAAAATTTCATAACGATTTCAATACATGTTTCACATAACCTTGCGGTTTTCTTCAATTAATTTATGGGCTATTTCGATAGAATTGCAGAAAATTGCTGCTTGTTGTGCGGCAACTGAGAAATATTAAATAAAAACCGCAAGTTTCAATGAGTGAAACCAGTCTATATTTTCACTGGAGATATGCCTTTCCAACATTGCAACGATCATGTTTCAGCATGTTCAGCAAAAAATTTTCAGCGATTGCATAGGTACACGATAACTTACTTTCTATCATATAGATTAAATTTAACGTAAGTCTACAGCGTGTTTCATTTATCCGAGAGCTTTTTCAGCAAATGTTTTCGGAAGCTATAGTAACCCCCTCCTTTCTTATTTACTGTAAGTCGCTAGATCTCACTGTAGGTACGTAGCAAAGAAGGAATTTTCAATAACATTTTTTTGCGGCATAATTTATTTTCATCTTCCAGCAGATCAATCAACTTACGTATAAAAATCGCGCATTCAGCTTATCCTAAGTTGACCCTTTCAAAACGATAGACTAAGATTTTAAGAAGCGCCGCGTACTTCCGCTTAGCTTAGTGGTGAAACGTCTGATTGTCGTCGAAGCAACCCTGGCTCGATTCCGGCCGAAAGCTTTTTATTTAGCGCAATTACTTTAGTATGTCACAGCACTGTTTTTATTTAAAAATGGAAGAATACCATTCATTCACCCTCACTGAGCTGATCTGTCGAATTACAGTAAGACATCTTGTTTCGCTTACTGTAGCCTTAGAAAAATTACTAAAAAGCTGTCCGATAAATGAAACAGACTATAGCTTATCGAAATTTGTAGGTTAACTGACCCACGTTCTGTCATTCGGGTCTGTTGCATAGTTAAGCTCGATTCAGCGTCAAATGTCACAAATAAAAGCTGTTTTTATAAGAAAAATTTCATGATATTTAAAATATTTAACATTTTTCATGATTTTTTAAATTTTTATAATAAAAATTATTTATAATATTTTAATATTGTATTCAACATTTTTGCTATAAAATTTTGTTTTTGATTCAAGAATTGTGAGTCGTGTTCAAGGTTCTGTGATAAAAGAGGCCAGTGCATTAGTTACCCAATTTCGTTAAAAATGCGAATGTTGTCGTCAATTTTATTAATTCGTCGTGTTTGTCAGAGCTAAATGGAGGAAATCCGAGCGACCACCGAACAGCATTGTCGAGGAAGAATCAGCAAACGGTCAAAACGACGAAAAGCTTGAAACTTATCCAGATTCTGCCAAGAAAATGTCTACTCAGACGTCTGCTAATAAGAGCAAAAACTTTTTGAGCAAGCCACTTATTCCCTGTACGATTCAAGGCGACAAGAACAAATCAGCGTTCTGTTCAATCAATCGATTAGCTGGCGGAGACTGATAAAGCTCATAGGTTACCTTAGTGTAAACTAACAGTAGGTGTACCTACCGTATTTTGTGTATCGTAATAGATCAATAGATATCGCAAGTTGCATTGTGTTTATTTTTATGTAAGTATGCGTAGGTTCCTTTTTTTATCGCAGGATCCATTAACGACAAATGGATAAACGAACCGATACATTCTTTAGTCAACTCATCTTGAAATTCGATCACCTGTACTTGAGGTCGAAACTTTTTGGGACAGTGATCTGATAAGCAAAATAGCATGGGTGGCTGACCGCACAAGTTTACAGTTTTTTACAATCATCGAAATCCAAAAGACTCCTCGCAAAAGCTTTTATTTCACAACATAGTTACTTTAAACCTTGAAAAATTTAAATATAATCTATGCTAAACCCTCCATTTACCATCATGTTTTTGCAGTCGAAGTGCACCATCATGGCATAAACTCCTAGTGCATATTAAGCTATGCCTTCTCAACATTCTCTGACAGCTATACTTTCATTTAGTGCAATTTTTTATGCTCTTTCTGAATATGTATGTTATTTTCTGTGAAAATTATTTTTTAAAGAGGCATAATTAAAAAACTATCACAATGCATAATATTATGCACCTGTTGGACATTATGCAAAAACAAGAAAAATTAGATTTCTGTTGTATTAAACACATCCAGGGGTGCATTTTAAGAGCTGGAAAGGAATAAACCACTAATTTTCTTATTCGAACCTTATTTTCCCATTTTGAGTTTTTGTGATATCACTGTAAATAGGCCAAAAAATGTCTATTTCTTACTACTCTATATCTCCTCTTCGAGCTACCATTAAAAACGATGTAACTGAAGCCAAAACGAGGCTAGACAAAGTTTTGGACACATGGATAAGGTAGAATAGAAAAAAAATGCCACGAAAGTGATTTATTATGCCTCCGGCATAGGACACGGTAAACAGAGGTTTTAACTTGCGTGGAACAGACTCTTGTAGGATGTTGAAGAATACTGGAGAATATCCACCAAATTTTTCAGGCATATGCGCTAGATAATACCTATTAATGACATTTAGTCAATTTCTTAGCGACCTGGAAGCCATTTTTGGTTCATGGAATAGGCTTCAAACAAATTTCGAGAGCAGAAATAGCTTTTCAGCTTAGATTTCCCATATCTTCATAGCAAGGATACCTCTTTTTGAAATTTTCGACTCCCCGCGTTAACTGCTACAAATAT
>JAVLUZ010000367.1:704578-860087 GCA_036768485.1 Mermis nigrescens | reverse complement strand
ACTAGGAAAATCCTGGATCCGCCACTGGCTGGCCCTATCTGCTTCACGTATCCTACATCGTCTAGCATTCTTCTCGTATTATCACACCCTATCATATCCCATTTGATCGCCCATTCTATTTTATCGCGCGTTTTGAATTAATTGAAATTCTCACCTTTAGCGTGTCCTTAGATCGTGCATCGTCATTGCCAAAGGTTCGATTATAAAATATCGCTTTTAATTTTTATAAAAATTTTGCTATTAAGGTAAAAAGTGAAGTCACCAATAAGCAGCTTTTATCGCCTTCTCTCTTCTTAATAATTTCGTTCCACTTGATTTTCTTCTACTGATTTTAACGGCAGCAAGAAGAATTTTTGTTCAGTCATGATTAAGTATTTTCATTTTTTATTTCAATTCGGCATTCTATGACGTTTGATTCGTTCTATCTGTTTAATTAGATTATTTAACGCAGTAGAAACCAGGATCGATTTTTCTCAATTAGTATGGGACTAATTGGATTTTTTGACTAATGTAAGACGGCGCTATTTTGTTATTTTTCGCTTATTTTACTTTTCATAAGAATCGCTAAATAATCTTACTAATACGATTTCGTCCTTTTTCCTCAGCATATCATCATGAACGATACTAGTTTAAAAATAAAAACTACGCAGGCAAAACTTTCTCGGTGAAACATAGTATGCATTAAGTTTTTATCGTTAAATATTTAATTATTTTATTTCCTGATTATTAAATTAACTTGCTATTAAATAATGGACTATCCAAGCCAGTCGCATTCACACTGGG
The DNA here is from genome assembly GCA_036768485.1 of Mermis nigrescens. Lineage (NCBI taxonomy): Eukaryota > Metazoa > Nematoda > Enoplea > Mermithida > Mermithidae > Mermis > Mermis nigrescens. The sequence goes on along the minus strand of JAVLUZ010000367.1, from coordinate 859,304 downwards.
CGTAGTTTGGGGTATGCACCCCCTCAGAAACCAAAATACCCCCAGAAATCAAAATACTTCAGAATTCACTTTAAAATTTTTTATAAGCTTTTTTCGCAATTTTTTGATGCCAATGGATAGTGCTTGATGAGAACGCTTTTCTGAAAAAAATGGTGTTTTGAATTCGTTTACTCAATATTTTTAAGGCCATTTTTTGACCTTTCAAAAATCTTGCACCCCCCCCAGAATTTTCCTGCTGCCCACGTATGGTCGCATTACTTTTTATCAGTAAAATATTTGCATTTACTGATTTTCGCAATCTGCTCATTTTATAATGCTTGACAATTTGTGGTGCTATTCTGTGTAATGTGCAATGTAATGAGGTATTAGTAAAACAAAATAAAACTCACTGAAAAATTCAACTTTATTTACCACAACTGAATGCGTTCTGTTCATAGAATACTTATTTTATGCGATTACTGATTCAGCGATTCGCCTTCATTTTTTAATTAAAATGAGACACAAAATCGTTGGAGATAAACTTTGATACTTCCATTGAAGAAACACACAAAATACTCGCCTGTCACTAAAGGCGAAATAGAAGGGTTACAATCATACGTGGGCAGCAAGAAAATTCTGGGGGGTGCAAGATTTTTCTGAAGGTCGAAAAATGGCCTTAAAAATTGGTGGTATTGGTATGGCGATAAAAAACACCATTTTTCAGACGTTCCTCATCAAGTACTATCCATTGGCATCAAAAATTTGCGAAAAACGAAAAAAATTTTCAAAAAATTCGAATTCTGGGGGGGGTTTTCGATTTGTATATTTTTGTTTTCAAGTATACCCCCCAAACCCCCCACGCCCAGGTGTGGTTACAATATGACCTTTCCTCGGAAAATGACTTGTACATATACGTGCACACTTTACATATGGAGATAAGTTCTGTTCCCAGAAAGAACTTTAAACTTCAAGCCTTGAAAATCGTTCATGACCTTAAAATTGATAGAAAATTAAGCTGGCCCTTGCCGCTGTACTGCGGCTGCAAATATTTAAAAAACAAAGTTTCTATCGTAACTTTTGTGTATAAACTTCTAGCAAAGAGAAAAGCGCAAATCATTGGGTTAAATTTATTTACCGTATAAGCAAATAATGTCAAAAAATTTATTACTCAATTTATAAACAGCATGGAACATCACTGGGATGTGATTTTCATACGACCAAAGATTTCTCTGCAAGGGAAATTTTAAATCACAGCCACTAACCTTCTGAAACATTTCTATTGAAGATAATATTGCAAAAAATAGTGCGAGGAGAAATTAAGCTTTTATTTTAGCCAGTAGTAGATAAGATTGGAACGTCAAGAAGTCGTATCTTTGATGTAAAAATTAATCTGGTCATACATTTGGAAAATCGGATAAAAGATTTGAATATTAAAAATTTGTTCACTTGCTAAAATCTAATAAAAGATTCAAGTATTATAAATTGTCTCATATGTCAATATGTCAAATATAAAAAAATATAATCATACAATACGACTGACTCATTTAGAAACATATGTTTGCAAGATAGTTTCGCAAAATAGAGCTTACCCTTTTCTTCTTGATCAAAATTCACTGTTATTCCTCCTGAAGTGACTTCTAGATCAACTTTCCTCTTTTAGTGCGCGTTTAGTTCTAAATTCCTTCTAAAGATATGTGGCATACTAAGGTATTTTTTATTTTTTTATAGGTATTTTTAATGCACTTCTTTTATTGGAGCATTTATACGATTAGGGAAAATTAATTTTTTGGGGCTTTTGAATCACTCGCGAATTTTCGCACAGACGTCTTCTAATTTTTAGCTACGGAAAAATATTAAAAATAAAAATTAGCTTATCACTCAAAATCATATAAATGATAAAACACAACATTATTTTATCATTCTGGATTCGGAATCTATAAAACTTTAATTGTTCGTCTGTAAAGAAAATCATATGATTCACAATCGTCTGGCCACATTCGTGGAAATTGTGTTTCATACGAAAGAAAAGTGAGATTATTTAAAAAAATACATAGCCCCAACATAACAATGCTCATTGCCCGTAGCACATTTTCACTTTTTTGAAAGCTTGCTGCAGTCGCACTCCCGAACTGCGCGGTGGTAATTATATACTCGTACTGTGGAGGTCAAACCGGTCTGAGGGACACTAGAGATTTGAGCTACTATGGTATTAAGAAAGTTAGTATGAATGTCAAACTAGCGTAACATCTATTATTGACGCTTTCCGGTAGATTTTAAGCAGTTTGCAAAAAATTATTCCAGTTATCCGTTTTTCTCTCAGTTTTGCGTTATTCCCTTAGAAATATCTCCATTTTGACCGTCCGGGATCTATAGTCTGTTTCAGACAACTTCGGTCAAAAATTTTAAAACTATTTCCGACAATAAACTGATAGATTGCGATTATAGCATTGATCTGATATTTGATTATCGTAACCCTCGGCTTTACTGTCGATAAAAATTCTTAAAGTTCATGCACGGAGTTATGTGAAACAGACTATAGAATTTGACATGTCGAATCGTGGCAAAGATGAACTGCAACCAGTCTATATAGTCAGTTAAGCGCATATTTTAGAGATTGACTTTTTTAACTTAAAAAGTCAAATTGAACTTAGTTTTACAAAGGCAAATCAATCAATAGAAGATGCCACTTTTACACTCTACCGCACAACTATTGGTCATTTTGCCTTTATAAACTGGTTCGATTGGACTTCAGCGATTGGAAAAGTTCATCTCTGAAATATGCCTTTAATAAGCTTTCTGAGCCAAAACGACATCAAAAGCAGGAATAAATGCTAAAATAGCGTAAAAACGATGTTATTCCACATTTTGTGGTCAATGTAAAACACATTGAAGTAAGTCTTTTTGTCAATTTTCCATTTTTCTGTTCTGGTAGTTTAAAGCCCCAAGTTACCCTAATGTGCATTTCTGGTCGTTGCATGGGTTAGGTGAATAGTGACATTAATATATCAGATAAGAGCACCTACTGCCAATATTTGAACCCACGTCGTGAGGGTCTTTAATCGTACAACAATTAAAGTAAGGACCAGACATGCACGTGGGAGTTGGAGGTTTTCAACCCCCAGAATGGAAAAAATGGAAAATTTTGTGGTGAAAATGAGGTAAAATAAAGGCCAAAAACGGATCTTCAAAAAGTGCTTAAAATTGACCAGAAACTGTGTAATAATGTAGTTTTAAGGCTATTCCAACGCTTATACCTAGATTTTTGAGGTCTTTTTGGCCCAAAAAGTTCAATTTTTGACCCCTTTCTAGACCGGCTGACCCCCCTCGCCCGAGATCGGCCATGCTGTGCATCTATGATAACGACGAAAACTTTCAGTCGCCATACTCGAATGGAGCAGTTTTCGTCGCATTTATTCATATCAATCCGATATTTTGCTTATGACTCCATCTTAATCCTAAAAATATCTGAAAAAAGACTTATTCAAATTTCGTTTTTATAGCATGTTTCTCAAATTACGAATTAATGTAGTTTATTTATTTATTTATTAGTAAAAAAGATTATATTACCCTAACTTTTCGCATTGCGGCAACGATTTCAATACGATTCGTTGGTTTCGGGATTATGAGGCTTCCAATAAACTGACAGAAAATTCAAAAACACATAAATATTCGATCATCATAGTATACTAGAAAGGATTTGTTCACACAATAATAGAAAGTCATCAATGTGATAAAAAATGAAAAAAAGAGATGACAGATAAAAAATAAATAAATAAAAAATTAATAAATAAACAAAGAAATAAATAAAAGGTAAAAAATGAGGCATGCTGTTAGATCCTGAAACTATATTACCTATGGATGTATCTAAAGCAAATTTTATTAAATGATTTTTGACCTAAAATCGAATAAAAATAGCTGAGATTGTTATTAGTAATGTGTATCATCTTAGGTAGCGCGTTAGCGCGTACCTATGATATACTTGGGTACCCCTAACACCTGTGCACTCCCCCTACAGCTATAACGGGACACTTCTGGAAGGTGCGGTTTTTTTTAAAAGAAAGATAATAAAAAAATTCGCTGCCCGTGTTTTTTGTTTTTCTTGAAACTCAAAACTGACTGTGTAAAGAAGGTGTAAAGTTTTTGTGTAACGTTATAACATAGGACAAATTTTGGGACCTTTTTACTGCGGCATGTGGACAACTGAGTATTGATGACTTGAAGAATTGAACAGCATAGGATAATAGAGGGATGAATTCTACAGATGGCACTTTTTTTGTTTTTTGAAATTCGCATTAGTTATCGAATGGCAGTGTAAAGAGTGCGAAAATCTGGGGGTGAAAAAGCACTTTTTGGTCGAGTTTTCAACCTGCTTATGTCCGATACTAACTCCGGTTATTAGTTTTTTAAAATGTTTTCTGACAGAAATGTAGAGCGGATCAAGGGCTACATTCTGCATATAAGCAAAGTCTTATATGCTCTATGGTGAGTTAGATCCTGGGGTTTAAAGTTTACACTCTAGTGGATGGTGTAAAAAGCGGATTTTAACTAAGATTTCTCTGCCAAATTTTCCCGCTTATGAGTCAGGGTGAATTGAATACAGCAGTAATAAAGTGCCTCTCAGGGGCTACACATCGCAGCAAACCGCATTTAAAAAAACGCAATATTGAGTTATTTATGGGGGTGTAAAGTTCGAAATCAGAGGTAAAAAATGGGCGAAAAAACACGTTTTTTCCGAATTTTGATTAATAAATCATACCAAATAATTTTTGCAAGAGAATTTTGGCACACATGAATGTACTACGATTTAAAAGCTACAAATTGTACCAAACCGAATTTCTTTAAACTCAATGGGGAGTTCGGTACGGAATTTTAAAGTTTACAGTGTTCTAAATGATGGAAAATACGTTTTTGTTGCTTTTTTTGTTCGCCACTTTCTCCGTCCAGAAGTCGAGATAAGTCCAATAGAATAACAATAAAGTGCTTTATATCGGGTGCATGTCAAAGCAAATTGTGTATACATTAATATTTAGCGAGTGTAAAGTCAAAAATATGGTGTTTAAAATGCGTTTTTGTCTTGTTTTTTCTGCCTGCTTCTCCGGTTATGAGTCAGGGACACGATTATCAAGTCTAGAAATGGACCAGGAACCAAATTGTTTGCCCATAGAACATTATGAAGACTTAATTTTTTTCATAAATATTAATCGTAATATCGGAACAATATCAAAATTACGAATCTGACCAAAATCTTCTTTACACTAGGTGTTTACATGAAGTTTACACTACAAATGTATTTATCTTCGTTTTTGAGCATTCCAGAAACCTAATTTTTTCCTGGAGTCTAGAAATTTTCAAAGAATCAAATGTGAGACGTCACGTAGGCGCGTTTGTTTACATCCAACAGTGATGTAAAGTAGTTTACACTCATTGTTTATTTGTCCTCAGACCATTGTAGACATGCAATTTTTTCATAAATGTTGATAATAATATCCGAGTAATATCAGATTTACAAATCGGAATAAAGTCCTCTTTACACTAGGCGGTTGTGTAAAGTTTACAATGCTAATTAATCTTCGTTCTAGAGCTTTGCGAAAACCTGAATTTTTTGCCGAAATCTGAAAATTTACATGGAATCAAATAAAGGACGTCAGCTGGGCGCGTTTGTTTACACTCAACAGTGATGTAAAGTGGTTAATCTTCGTTCTAGAGCTTTGCAAAAACCTAAATTTTTTGCCGAAATCTGAAAATTTACATGGAATCAAATAAGGGACGTCAGCTGGGCGCGTTTGTTTACACTCAACAGTGATGTAAAGTGGTTTACATCTGTGTCTATTTGTCATTAAATCGTTATGGAGACATAATTTTTTCATGAATGTTGATCGTAATATCCGAGTAATATCGAATTTACAAATCCGACTAAGATCTTCTTTACACTCGTTGCTAGTGTAAAGTTTACACTATATAATAAGCTTCATTCTAGAGCCTCACGGTAACTTATTTTTTCCCTAAAGTCGTAAAATATATATGGAAACATATGTGATACGTCTGCTAGGGGCGCATGAAGAGTTGTGTAAAGTGATTAACACCTAATGTTAATTTGTTCTTAGAACATTATAGAGGTTTCATTTCTTAATAAATGCTGATCGTTATATCAGAGCAATATCGAAATTATTAATCCCACTAAAATTCTTTACACTCTTGTGTAAAGTTTAAAATGTAACTTAAGTTTAGCACTAGAAAGTTTTGGAAGCATATTTCTTTACAGGATGTTCTACGTAACATAAGAATTACTAATCAGAATGTTTGTTTCTTCTACAACTAGTAGCTTTGTAAAGTTTAAACCATTCAATTATTAGAAGAACCGCACAGTAAATGGAATCTAGTATTGTATTTCCAAATCTTGCTAATTAAAAGTAGGGTACTAGCAAAGAAAAATGCTCCGATGGAACAAAAAAGGGGAATATACTTGGGATTGTGAATTATCGAGGATGTAAAAGGAGGGGACTAGGAATCTTCGTATGTTATATGCCAAAAATCGCAAAATATGTTAAAAATCAGACTTTCTCTAAACAATGCAAAAAATCGAAGTATATTCTGCGGCCTTTGAAAAATGTAAAAGTTTAGTAAACAATTGTTGTAGACATGTGTAAAAGAGTATCTACATAAGGTCTGCTGCACGTCAGCTTCCGTGTTTCCTACTGCTTTGAACCAACAATATCATCGATTGTCTTGAATGCATCGATATGTACTATTTCATTCAATTCGCTTAGCTACTGCATTGCTAATTCGCTGCTTTTTTCAATCAATTTTTTGGTAATTTGAATATTGCTTGCACTTTGACACTTAGAATGGCTGTATCTGCTAAGTGACATGCTTAGTAATAATGAAATACGAACAACTTAATTATGATTTGTTAACAGCATTTCACTTTCAGTCACATTATTAAGCAACTCAAAGTTGAATGAAGTCTGCAAAAAGTTGCATTACGTAATATGCTTTTAAGATATTATGTCAATCAGAGAAAATTATTTTAAAATAATACGTTTTTTCAGAGACCGCAGAATATACTTCGATTTTTTGCATTGTTTAGAGAAAGTCTGATTTTTAACATATTTTGCGATTTTTGGCATATAACATACGGAGATTCCTAGTCCCCTCCTTTTACATCCTCGATAATTCACAATCCCAAGTATATTCCCCTTTTTTGTTCCATCGGAGCATTTTTCTTTGCTAGCTAATTATCTATTTACAAATGGTATCTTAGTATTGATGAGGACAGGTTAGCAAGCTATACCAAAGAGGTTGTGCAAAAAACAAACCGTTGTTGACATAGTTAATATAGGTACTAATAAATTTCCCTAAACTGTAATCTGAGTATAATGAGCTTACTTTGAGCTCAAGTTTTTCAGTCCGCTTTCGCAATATTAGCTGTTTTTGGTCTGAATTGAAACGTGCTTGTACTTGTAGATGAGCTTATATGTATTCTAAATTTATTAGACTGTAATATTGACTTAGCTGATGTTTATGAAAACTATTCGAAAACTTAACATTTCTAGTAGAACGCGCACGCTATAGCAACGGTTCATCACTTACACAACAAAATAAAATGAGAAAAAAAACAGAAATAATCACATATTTACATAAATGCCTAATCTTCTACAGACATTCTATAATAATTCTCTTAAAGTTACATTATCTTAATCACATTTATTATGAAGTTGAAGAATGAACAGCCTTTTAATTAACGGGTTTTCGCGAAATTCGGCTGATTTTTTGAAGGAAAAAATCTCAATTTTAAATGTTGGATCAACTTTTAATTTACCTACTTTAGCTTTAAAATGTTAATCCATGTTCAAATGCAACATCATTGTGAATAGGCACGCAAATGTCATATAAATCGTCCACAATAGAATAGTAATGGCTTTGTCTTAACGACTTTAGCATATTTTGCGCTCGTCCAACGGCATAAATTCATTTAAACGTATAGCAATACGTAAATTCGTCCAGCGAATCTAATTAAACACATAAAATAAGTTTTTTGTGATACGAATACTGTATTTACCAGTGCCTATATGCACAGACGATGAGCCGAAACAAGTAGTCTTTGGCTATATATATATATGTTTGCATTCAAGTTTAATTAACTTTATGCTGCTGAAATAAAATGCACCAACATTGCAAGGACAAAAACAACGATGCTTTATTGTTCAGACATATCTTATTAAAAACTCAAAGGAATATGGCTTTCCAACAACAACAATGCTTCATTGCAAGACAAGCCTTATTAAAACTACCTCAAAAAATATATCGCCTTTGTTTTATAAATCCGGCCAAGAGGGACACAAGATACGACCATGCGTAGTGCATTATTTTCGTTCGCTCAAATAAAATGATTTTTATAGCTTCAAAGCATAGAAAAAACCCATATTCCATAGAAAAACAAATCTTTCTTGGATTTTAAGTATTAAGGTTCGAATACGGGAATATACTCAGATCATCGTACTTTTATATGCACATGTACATTATACATACATACTCGTATTTAACGCTCACTGTAGCGAAAAAATTAGCTATTAAAACGGCATGAAATTTCTAGTGATAAAGACGGCCAACCCTCTATTCTTTAACACTCTCCCATCTATAGCACTAGAATTCAGCTCGATGGATAGTCTCCCTATCAGGTTCATTTGACGCCAATTGTTCAGCGTTTCAATCGTATTTGCATTAATAAAATACGAGTTATAGAGAGAGGGTTATCAAATTGTTAGTCAAAGGAGCTTAATCAGACCCAATACAACGATCACTTTATTCAAATTTTAGCATCCTGCCTAATTTTTATCAATTCTTGTTTTTTGCGTAACCAAATTCAGTCAAAATGCGCATAATCGACTCACGATAGTCAAAATAAGTCATATTAATTTGACCAGCGAAGACCCTTGTTAGGGAGCAAATTTTTCCGGAAGATGCGCCACTACAAACTACCTTCAACATTATAGCTACTACGTAGATACCGATGGCGTATGTAACTATACCTGCATATGCCTATACTTGACTGAGCGTGTTTTCTTCGGGTACAATTTATAAACGTCCATATGCAAATCTACATAGTAAATAGATTATACTAAAACGACCTGCTCAAGGCTTGCTACAAATCTATTTACGGATCTCTGCTACTTAAAAGTCAGTTTTTAGACTGTGCAAGCGCCTTTTCCATTTAATTCCACGAAAAATGATGAGCGGGAAGATAAGAATATCAGATTTACAGAGCGATTTCAATATAATTCTGTAAATTCGGTACCTACCTGCCTGTGTACAGAATTACGCGTGTTGCGTAGGTACTTGAGATCTGAGTGATTGACTGTCAGTCTAAATCACGATGATGATGATTAAAGTTAACAATCAATGCCTACTAATTTTTTTACGTGGTTTAATTAGTGGCAGTAGCAGACCGCATTCATAAACGCATACTGATTTACTCGCTTTAAAACATGATGCTTTCTCGATTTAATTGGCTGAAAAGGTCGAAAAACTTTATGCTTATCTATTTACGAATGTGGTGCTTAATGATTTTCATAAGCGACATTGAATGCAAAGTTAGAACACTCATCATCAATTTGCTAGGCACTTATGCACATCTGGAAAATCCTAGGGAATAGTACCATTAAAAAATGATAGACTACGATAATCTCTGTTTCACTTATTTGAGGGCCTTTAAAGAAAGTTTAAAATGACTGCAAAATTGCTTAAACGTAACAATAAAAGTGATCAGTACAGCAAGTTCTAGGATATTCGTTTCCATTGTCGCGACCATCACAGCACGGTCGATCGGGGGAGGGGGTGGGTCAGTCGGTCTGGGGGATCAAAAATTGAGCTTTTTTGGGCCAAAACTGGTGTAAGTGCTAAAATAGCATAAAAACTATGTTATTAAACGGTTTCTGCTCAATTTAAAGCACTTTTGAAGAAAATGTTCAATTCTTGATCCGCTTTTTGCCTTCAATTGGCCCTATTTTCCAGACAAAAACGGTATGTGAGCTCATTGATTATTATCTTCGGGACAACTATCCTATGAGCTCTTCGGGATTCGATTCTTGATAGGTACAATTTTGTTTTTATCACTGAATCATTGCTCAGCAAAGATACTTCAGATGGTATCGTTTTCTATGATTCAGACTTCAAAGTTTTTCGAAAGGATAGAACTTATAAAGGAGGTAGTGTTTGTGCTTTTGTTAGAAAATCTATAAAAAGTTAGTATTTTTAGTTTACCAAACGAATATAGCCTGGCTGAATCCTTAGTTCTAGATCTCTTTTTGAAAAATACTGTCTTGAGAATTATATTAATTTATCGTTCTGTCACGCAAGCGTGAATATTTTTTTAATTTTTTTGAAGTTAGTGCATAGTTGTTTTTTAGTATTTTTTTTAGCATACTATCGAGTTATTAGCATTTTCGTAGTAGCTTAATAGTATACTGTAGTCGAAGTTTTGCCGTTGCTCTCATTTTAAGTCTAATCCTCTTGGTTTATTATCTACTTTTTCGTATGCTTATGAATTAGGTTTTCTTTTATCGCGCCGTCTTGTGCCAGTTTTCTAAATTCGAAACCGCGACACTAAATTAATTGCCATCCTGACCTTAGGATTCCCCAATGACGCAAAACGCATAAGTCAAAACGACACTAAGACTAATTTTCATAGCTTAACTACTTCATACCTATAATGTGATAAAGCGTAGCTAAAGGAATGCGAAAAGCGTAAGCTTAACCAAGAAGCTTTTGATCTCCCCTTTGAAATCGTTGTTAGTTTTCTGTTTCGAAACGTTGAACGAAAGCCAAACTATCAACAACAACTTTTCCTATTCAATACAGACGAACATTAATCTTTCAATCCCTAGAGACAACATTTGTCAACTTTTCCTCTCATAGCAATATACGCAATGAAGCTACCGTAAACCTACCGTATACTCCTAGCCTGAACGTATCCTAATGGTTAAAGATTAAACTTCATTATAAAACTAAAATGAAAAATCTAACCAATCAGAAGCAAGAATGAAACCCTCCCACCAAATAAAGATATAAATAGTTAATGAAAGAGATACAATGGTCCACACTCCTTTATGAAATCGTTGGAATCGGTTCTTCTTTTATTTCGAAATTCTGTCGAACGTATTTAATTTCTCGTTCGTGCTAGATCGACGTGATTCGTCGTCCGAGAGTAAAGCGCTACGACTCGTTATTTTTGAAAGTGCTCGAATCTGTTCGTCATCTCCATCCATTTTCTTGAACAAGGTACATTTGTTTTATTGCGCTAGCTATTAGTTTGTGTGTTTTTTTAATAATAAAATCCACCAAAAAAAAAAAAACCTTTCACAAACAATTACCAAAACACAAAAGGCTAGCGGGAGGTGACAGTTCTCCTCATTACGACTTCAACCAGACAAAAACGGAATGTGAGCTCATTGATTATTGTCTTCGGGACTATCCTACTGTGCTCCTAGGTGATTTTAACTTTCCGTTAATTAATTTGTCATGAAACCGAAATTCCATCTGACAAAAGCTCACGTCTCTGAGCCTACTCGTTTTGATAAAAATTTAGACCTTATTTTTGTTAACAACATAAGCATATGTTTTGATATTTCTGTATTACCACCATTAATGGGCACATGTTATCCAAGTCAAATTGATTTTAAATTTCTAACAAATACTAAGAAATCAAGAAATATTGATCAAATTAGAGATTTTAATCGCGGAAATTACGTTAATTTTGCCACTTACCTTGACTATATTAGTTGGGGAGATGCTTTTTTGATTGCACAAATATAGATGAATTTTATAAAAAATCCCTGTGTATTATAAATGAAGATATATCTCTATTTATCTCTTTCAAAAGCAAATCACAAAAAAATACCCTCTATGCATAAAAATTACAGCGAAAAAAGTTAAACCTGTGGAGAAAGCTCAAAAATTTTAAAACGTCAGAATTAAAGCATAAATATCAACAAATTACTGCTTCTTTAGAAAGTGCTGTTTATGAGCATTACTGTAAAAACGAACAAAAACTCGTTGAAAAGTCAAATGGAAAGAAATTTTGCAGATACGCTGGTAAAGGTTTACAGGATAAAATGCCTTCTCCACCCCTGAAGGATGAAAACGGTAAATGCATTTTGACGAATCTCAAGAAGCTAATCCACTCTTCTCTTCTGCTTTCACCGTCGATAATGGCAATTTACCTGATTTACTTAAACCCTTTACAGAAAGTACCTATTATTGATCATATTTCGTGTACGTAAGACGATACTATAGCTGCTATCTTGATTTCGTGTGAACAGTTTGGTTTTCTTCAATAAAAAATCGTGAGTTGCAACTCTTGTGCTATCTAAATAAGATAATTAACAATGTAGACAAAAAAGAGCCCATGGATGCTATATACTTGGATTTTGCAAAAGCATTTGATTCCATCTCTCACAGTAAACTGGTTCTCAAATTGTCAAAATACGGTATTCAAGGTTACGTATTTAAATAGATGAAAAACTTTCGTAGTAATAGAACTCAGAGAGTTAGAATCGCTAATAATTTTTCAAATGAGACCTGTGTTTTAAGTGGTGTGCCACAGGGCAGCGTCCTGGGTCCAATCTTATTTCTGTTCTACATAAATGACATTACATACTAACTGATCATTATTCAAGAATGCTCATTTTTGCAGACGATATTAAGATTTATGCAAAGTTTGAGCACTCTTTCCACCTTCAAAATTTGCTAAATCGAATTTCTGAATGGTCAGATTTTTGGCAGCTTTCTTTATCCTTACCAAAATGTCAGGTCCTTCATTTTGATCATAATAATTCTCGAATGGTTTACACGACAAATAATAGCGTTATCTCAACCTCGAAATCCCCTGTAAAAGATTTAGGCATATTAATTGATGAAAAACTACATTTTACTGCTCGCATAAGCAAACTTGTAAAGCAGGCTTCCATCGCATGTCACTATTTTTTCGCTGTTTTAAATAAAAGTAAGAACTTGACACTTCTCACAATGGCCTATAAAACTTGTGTACGGCCTCGTTTAGAATATTCGACCTCTGTTTGGTCACCACATACAAAGCAAAATATTCGTAACATTGAAAAGGTTCGAAAGATACTTTACTAAACGTGTCTTAGGGTGCCATTATCCAAACATCATGTCTAATCAGGAGAGACTTCAGGTATTAGATCTAGAATCTCTAGAAGATAGAAGGTTTTTGTACGACTTAACTATAGTGTGCAAAATGTTTCATTCAGCAGTTGATGTTAATGTAAATGACTTCTTCACATTATCAGACAAGATCACTAGATCCACCAACACATTAAAAGTAAAAGTCATTGCCCTAAAGTCTAACTTGAAGAAATATTTTTTCAGTCACAGAATAATAAATGCTTGGAATACGCTCCCTGAATCTGTGATAAACGCTTTCAGTAGTAATGTGCTTTGGCTAAAATTATAAAATCTAAAAATAATAAACATGGAGAATAGACCTAAGTCAAGAGCACTGTCTTTATGACCTTGCACAGCAATGTTTCTTCTTGGCACGATCTGTATTTGTATTATTGCTTTAATGTCTCATATTCTGTATTCTACATTTTCCGCGACGGTACATTTTTCTCTTCGTTAAAGTTTCTGGTGACGTATTTTCGCTGTTGCAATAAACTTTCAAACTTTCAAATAAAATGTTCCATGTTTCTAATCTGAGGGGTCTAGACCCCAAAACTCCCATGTGCATGTCTGGTCGCAGCTGCCCGGCTCGCCCCCCACTAAGCACGACTATGAGTGAAGTTGATGACAAGCATGAAAGGCAAGGATAAATTTGCATGTAAAAAAGCAGGCGACCGGCACCATGAATTATCTTCAAGTAATTCTAATGCGCCAAAGCAACTATGTACATGCTGTTTTAAAAGTGTAGGAGTTACATCGAGGACTAATAAATAGTTTGAAATGGACTTGATCATAGCTTCTGTTCTAGCCAATGTCCTTCTCGAAAAGCTGAAATCCGGATATTCGACCTGAGACTTTATATAGTACCTACTCCGCTAGTTTCAGTCGACGTGGAACCGTTTTCACAGCACAAATTAATCTGAACGGAGGCGCAAAAATGATTTTGGTTCGTAAATACGTAGATGCTCAATGTAATCACGTTTAAAAAGTGTTTGTTCGAGTTAAACCTATGAATAATGTACCGGATTTACACGATTTTTTGTACCAAATTTTGCACCGATTCGTTCAGAATTTTCAACCAAGTTTTGTGGATTCGAATAATGATGCATGTTAACCTAAAAAACTCGTAATACTAAGCTTGGAAATCGGGAATTTCTATACTCCTGCGTCCTGATAACAACTTTCTTTTTTACTGGCCTGGCCACTACGAACTTCATATGTTCATACTAGCAAAGAAAAATGCTCCGATGGAACAAAAAGATGAATATACTTGGAATTGTGGATTATTATGGATGTAAAAGGAGGGGACTAGGAAAAATCTACCTAAAGTCGGAAAATCTGCTAAAAATCACACTTTCTCTAAGCAACGCAAAACATCGATGTATATTCTGCGGCAACAGATTAAAATAAATATTCAACCATAACAATGATTGAAACAGCAGCACGTTAGCTATGCAGTAGCTATGGGAAATGATATTAAGTAAACTAACAGTCTTCCAAGCCAATTGAATGAAATAGCAAACATCGAAGACAATTGAAGACATGGTTGGTTAAAAACAGTAGGAAACACGTAAGTTGACTTGAAACAGACTTAATGTAGATACACTAGCATGCCCGAAACGATTGTGTGCACTAATCAATCGGCTCCTGCTTTGCTTGCTATAATGCTCATAAAACAAAACAACTTCAAATACAATACCTCTTAGTTTTCTATCAATCAGGTGCCAGCAATTTAAAAAAGTAACCTTGATAGATTTCGTTCATACACTCTTATCTGAAACTTCGAACATTATTTAAAAAAGACACTTTTTTAGAGGCCGCAGAATATACATCGATTTTTTGCGTTGCTTAGAGAAAGTGTGATTTTTAGCAGATTTTCCGACTTTAGGTAGATTTTTCCTAGTCCCCTCCTTTTACATCCATAATAATCCACAATTCCAAGTATATTCATCTTTTTTGTTCCATCGGAGCATTTTTCTTTGCTAGTACACTACTTTTAATTAGCGTGATTTCAGTACATCAGTCAGTAAACACAATCAGTAACATGCCACAATAATGACAACAGTCCAAGAACGCGGAAAACAATATTGTTCTTAACATCAGCATTATCCTTTTTAAACAAGACAACCTTATTGACACCATCCATTTTGAAATTAAAAACTGCATTAAGTTATTTCTTCTTAATGTGCAGTTCACTTATAATCAAGCACAAAAATTTAACCAACGAATTCACATTGCAAATCCTCACTCAATCAATACACAAGCACAATGTGTTGTGACTTTTGAAATTGAAAACACCCAATTTTCAATTTTCAAATTGAAAATTGGATCAATTTTCAAATTGAAAATTGGGTCAATTTTCAAATTGAAAATTGGGTGTTTGAATTTGCGATGAAGAAAATAATCAAAAGATAGTCACTTGGTTTATTTAAGCCGAGTAATAAAATAACGACCGTCCACCAATTCCAAACTAAACGCAACTAATCTGATCACTATGAAAAAGTTTTGAAAAATGAGCTTGCTAAGCGAGAGTTGTAAACCAAGAGAAACTTAAAGTTAAAACCTACCATTAAATTATGAGAGAATTATAAAAGATTTTAAACTTCAAGAAAATGGAAAAGGCGGGATGTTGGTAAATTAGAAGGCAAAGATTTTCGGCAAAAATTCAAAAACTTCACGCAAATATCAAATGTAAGGAACACTAACGCTTTGATTTGGTAGTAAAATAAATTTGTAGTATAGACTACATATTAACAACAAATGAATAGTGCAAACTTTACACAACTACTAGGTGTAGAGAATACTAACAGTTTACGGCTTATTAATGTACATGATTACAATAAAGCTGTATATCTTTGTCGACTTCTGTGCACAGTAGTGTGATTGCTGGTTCATTTTAAACCACTTTTGCAGGCAATTTACATCAATTAAACGATAGCTCTCCATGTGCAAGATTTTGTGAAACATATTATAAACACGGCTAAGAAAGATTTAACTTTAATGCAACCCATTTAAGACAAAATTACATCTCTTCAATGATCTAAGGACACTTGAACATAATTTTTAAATCACTTTAGATTACTTTTGAGGGTAAACAAACTCACTTAATTGATGTCTCACATATGAATCCTTGAAAATTTCTTGACTTCAGTTACAAAGTCTCTGCAAGTCTATCGAATTAGGTTAACACGTAACGTAAACTTTACACAAACACATAGCGTAAAGAATATTTTAGTCGGATTCGTAATTTTGATATTGCTCCGATATTTCTTTCAACATTTATGGAAAAATGAGTCTCCATAATGTTTTAAAGACAATAAACATTAGGTTTAAACCACTTTGCAATACTGCTGAGTGTAAGCAAGCGCGCCCAATTGACGTATATATTTCATTCCCTGTAAATTTTTGTATCTCAGGAAAAAATTTCGATTTTTGCAATGCTCTAGAACAAAGGCTAACATGCAGTGTAAAAAATTACTCGGATATTATGATCAACATTCATGAAAAAATTATGTCTCTACAATGGTCTGAGGACATATAAACAATGAATGTAAACTACTTTACATCACTGTTGGATGTAAACAAACGCGCCTACGTGACGTCTCACATTTGATCCTTTGAAAACTTCTAGGCTCCAAGAAAAAATTAGGTTTCAGGAATGCTCAAAAACGAAGATAAATATATATGTAGTGTAAACTTCATGTAAACACCTAGTGTAAAGAAGATTTTAGTCAGATTCGTAATTTTGATATTGTTCCGATATTACGATTAATATTTATGAAAAAATTAAGTCTACATAATGTTCTATGGGCAAACTAACAATTGGTGTAAACTACTTTACAACACCGTAGAGTGTAAACATATGCGCCAGACTGGCATATCAAATTTGATTCCTGGTCCATTTCTAGACTTGATAAACGTGTCCCTGACTCGTAACCGGAGAAGCAGGCAGAAAAAACAAGACAGAAACGCATTTAAAACTCCAAAATTTTGACTTTACACTCGCTAAATATTAATGTATAGACAATTTGCTTTGACATGCACCCGATATAAAGCACTTTATTTTTATTCTATTAGACTTATCCCGACTTCTGGACGGAGAAAGTGGCGAACAAAAAACGCAACAAAAACGTATTTTCCATCATTTAGAACACTGTAAACTTTAAAATTCCGTACCGAACTCCCCATTGAGTTTAAAGAAATTCGGTTTGGTACAATTTGTAGCTTTTAAATCGTAGTACATTCCTGTGTGCCAAAATTCTGTTGCAAAAATTATTTGGCATGATTTATCAATCAAACTTCGGAAAAAACGTGTTTTTTAGCCCATTTTTTACCTCTGATTTCGAACTTTACACCCCAATAAATAACTCAATATTGCGTTTTTTAAATGCGGTTTGCTGCGATGTTTAGCCCCTGTGAGGCACTTTATTAATGCTGTCTTCGATTTGCACTGACTCATAAGCGGAAAAATTTGGCAGAGAAATCTTAGTTAAAATCCGTTTTTTTACACCATCCACTAGAGTGTAAACTTTAAACCCCAGGATCTAACTCACCATAGAGCATACAAGACTTTGCTTATATGCAGAATGTAGCCCTTGATCCGCTCTACATTTCTGTCAGAAAACATTTTAAAAACCTCATAACCGGAGTTAGTATCGGACATAGGAAGGTTGAAAACTCGACCAAAAAGTGCTTTTTCACCCCCAGATTTTCGCACTCTTTACACTGCCGTTCGATAAATAATGCGAATTTCAAAAAACAAAAAAAGTGTCATCTGTAGAATTTATCCCTCTATTATCCTATTCTGTTCAATCCTTCGAGTCATCAATACTCAGTTGTCCACATGCCGCAGTAAAAAAGGTCCCAAAATTTGTCCTATGTTATAACGTTACACAAAAACTTTACACCTTCTTTACACAGTCAATTTTGAGTTTCAAGAAAAAACAAAAAAACACGGGCAGCGAATTTTTTTATTATCTTTCTTTTAAAAAAAACCGCACCTTCCAGAAGTGTCCCGTTATAGCTGTAGGGGGTGCCCAGGTGTTGGGGGTACCCAAGTATATTATAGGTACGCGCTAACGCGCTACCTATGATTATATGAGGACTGAATGATTTCGTCACATAGCGTTACCACGATCAGAACTTGTACTTACCGCAAGAGAAAAATGGACGATTTTGGCCTAAGTATTAAATTAAGCCTTTTTCCAAGTATCTGTGCGTGTTTTTTATATGCACACTTTAATTAATTTGTACTTCGGACGCCATAAATACAATACAATTATTTTATTAGTGGATTTATTACCCAGTAACCCTTTCAAGCAAAGCACCCAATTCATGAACTTGCGTTCCCTGGATCAAAAACAGTGCTCCAACCACTTTCAACTCCTCCTTCTTTTGCTATTATTGACCAAGGCTGAAAGATAAATGACCTATATATATATGGTCATTTCTAAGCTCAAAACTGCCTGTTACATTTGTGATGTTGGCTTGTCATTAACCGTTGCTTCGTTCCTGACAATCGATTGAATAATGAGACAAATGTTGCATCATTACCACTGTTTTCCATTTACGCTATTCGTCTTAACGGTGAGCTGCATAAATCCGACTGGGCAAATTTTTGAACCCTTGATACAGGCTCAGTGCAAAGCGTGCTGTTTAGAAAAGGTTAGCATGGCACTCTTAACGTCTTTAATGAATCGAGTTAATTAAAAATTAATTTTAAATTTACTTTGTTACTGGCAATCGACCGAATTAATTTACTGCCTTACTCAAGCTCATGAACTGATGATTTTACCGGAAAAAATGAAATTTGTTAGAAGGAGGCAAAGGTAATTCCAAAAAGTAAAAATGATCAGAAAAGTGCTAGAAACATGAGTGAGTCGACCCATTTTGCGTAGCATTTTTACGTCAATTTTGGAGGTCTGCGTAGCTCAATAAAAATTCAAGATTCTGATCCCAGTTGATCTCTGACGACAAGGCTGTAATGAAAATCCGTGGTTCTAGCTTAGAAAATTGCTTCGTTTCCCGTTTATTGGAAATGTTCTGCAGTCCGGCTTAGAACTTGTTTGAAAGGTTGTGGGCCCGGGTTACCGGCAAAATTTGCATATCAAAAAATTACTATGTGACCGACAGTACCAGCTGACCGACTATTCCGAGTGACCGAACAAATGGAAAATGTGTCTGTGTTACTTTGCATTGGTACTCGTCGCAATCAAGCTGTTAAAAAGCGATTCTTGACAATTCAAAACTAGTTATCTCACTGTGAAAGTCGTATATGATGATTCGGAGTATCGTCATTTATCGAATCTGTTCCAAATTATTTCAGTGCGATTATATTCATTTATTTCGATTCATTTTTAAGAAAAGATCTTGAACAAGTGACGATGCATTTCACGAGCTTTAGTTTGATTAAATTTCTGTTCTCAGAATCGTAAATCGTTTCAAGACTAATATACATTCTAAATGCATGTGGGGGAAAACCAATGCAATTTCTCTTTTAGTGCAATTAATCGGCTACCCAGAATAGCTGATCCTGCATTGCCACGCATCCAAAACACTTGTACTCGACCGCTTGTACACTTTTTTATTTCGGTTCAGTTCAGTTCAGACTTAAACTTAATTGACCGTTCAGCACTGTCTGCCTCTTGGAACAGTCGGTCACGTACTTTTCGTCATCCGGGAACTTTTGATGAACAGATCTATTTGTAATACAATTTGTCGGTCACCCGGTATACAATCGTTTAAAATGGGCCTGCTCATTATTACGGAAATATATCAGTTGCGGTAAATATTTGCCGCACTTTTTTCTGTTTCTTTGAAAGAATTTTTATGACATAAGTAAAACTGTGGGTGAACAAAATATTTATGCTCGGATAATTTTATTGCCTGTCCATTCTGATGACAATTGGAGTAGGTACCTATATCTTCTGCTCATTAAATGCATGCGTAATACGAAGTTGAAATCTATATCACCGTTTATTGAGTAATTGCAATAAAAGGCAATTATTAAGAATGCATAATTCAATAATTTAATTTGTACAACTTATGTTATTCATGTAACTCATTTATACTATCATACTAAAAACGAGTCTTTTTTAATATGTCACCTAAAAGTCAATCGGTCTTAAAGAAACGATCATAACATTTATACCTACAACAAAAAACTGTTTCGCAGCTTCAGTAATATATCGTGAAACGAATGTGATCAAATCAATCTTTTCCTACTAATATTCGCTCAAGTGTTTTGGCGAAAGTGTTTCTAACGTTCCGTTTATTCTTCTGAGAACTAAGTCTCAATCATACATGTACAGCATGAGAATTCTAGGGGTTCAGGCCCAAACATATTTAAAAAAGTGCCTTTTTAGGCTAAAAACGATGGCTATACGTCCAGAGCACCGTTTTTGACGTTTCGGACAATATTCATTCTTTCTAGAACATAAAAGCATAAAAATTTAGATGGTTAGGCCCGTAGCCAGGATTTCTGGACTGGGGTCCAAACACACTTTAAATTGTGATCACTTAACAATAAGTTGAATCACGTGTACAGCTTTGCGTTTTTGCATAAATTTGAAAGCTCCTTTCGTTTTTTGGCGCTATTTCGCTAAGTTTAACATAGGAGACCGGGGGTGCGGCCGCACAGCCTGCACCCCCTGGCTACAGGCCTATAGATGGTGTAGTATCACGCTTGGCCGGTATCCAGGAAGCCCGGGCTCGAGTCCCGGCTAGCCAAATGTTTTTCGCTATTCATATCGATCAAAATAGAGTAAAAAAATATGTATGTAAGACAAGAAGATATAAAAATATACGGCGCGAAACGCCGAAAATTTGAGACTTTTTGAGCCAAAAATGTGCTAAAAACGCTTAAAAAGGTGCCCTTTTTACAATCTTTATAAAAAAATCGACAATTCTGGGGGAAGTCGCACCCATTTTTTGGGGGAGGTTCAGCTGGGGGGTCAAATCCCCTAGAACACATATGGTCTCGATGTGCCTTTTTAGTCGACGTTGAAGCACGAAATTCGAACTGGATCCTGCACATGTTTTTCAACACAACATCAAAAGTACATCAACAATTGCGCATAATTTGGCGATGGTTACCTTATTTTATAGCCCTGCAAACAATCATCAACAATACATTTTATTGTTTTCTTCTGTTATACGAAGTACACACCCATAAATAATTAGAAAATGTCAATAACTTCCTAGAGTAAATTTCTTTAGGATATTTCTATGGATACAGTTTTGTCAAGATCGAGACTAGAGGCATACCTGATCATAGATGCACAGCATGGCCGATCTGGTGGGGGGGAAGAACTGAGCTGTTTTGGGCCAAAAGGACTTCAAAAACTGGTGTAAGCGCTAAATTAGCGTTAAAACTACGTTATTACACAGTTTCTGGTCAATTTTATGCACTTTTAATAAAGTTTTCAATTTTTATCCGTTTTCGCCTCCATTTTCCCTCATTTTCCTGGAAAAATTTCTTAATTTTTCATTGGAGGTTTACACCCCAAACCCCCTCCGCATATCGTGTCTGTCCTGACTAACATTATAGCGTGTTTTGGACCCACAGAACCCGGGAGATCTTTTACGAAAGTTAGCACACCTCCGGATTTTAGTTTTGCGAAAAGTTTTCCATGTCTTTGTTGCAATTTTATGAAAAAATACTGCTCCCAAAAAATGCTCATTGAAAACGAAAAACGCTGCTTCAGGAAGCACGATATAAGGGTATGATTTCTGAACATATGAATTTTCTTTGCTTTTATTGGCATTGTTTCGTCTATACTTCTGCATACAGAATGGCGTACAACTGCGCAGAAATCACTAAACGTGGTTTTTGTCTTCATTTAAGTATCAAAGGCAAAGTAGGATTGAAGCATCAGCAGCGCTGGCCAGTGCTAATAGTGAAGAAAGAACGTATCCAGAAGAGGTTGTCGATGTAAGCCACATATCTGACTTATGTGAAATTGTTTTGAAATTGAAAATTCTCGCATAGCTGATGATTCACTCGGAAATCAGTATCACATCACATCCAGACATGTACTCGGGTAGGTTTGGGAAGTCTAGACCATAGCAGCATGACCGATCTTGGGGTCAGCCGGTCTGTGATGGGGTTTAAAATTGAGCTTTCTTAGGCCAACATGACCTCAAAAACTGATATAAAATGTTAGAATAGCGTTAAAACTACGTTATTCCACAGTATCTAGTCAATTTCAAGCACTTTTGAAGAATATTTACATTTTTTATTCATTCTTCATTTTGCCTCATTTTCCCCAAAAATTTTTCCATTTTTCAATTCTGGGGTTCTGGACCCTCAAATCTCCCCACGTTTATGTCTGGTCTAGACCATAAGTGTGAGGTAAGGCCAGTCTGCGAGTCAGCCCGAGAGCTTCCTGTGAAGCCACACTTACACGCTAATCGGGCTCCGAGCTAAATTAGCTCTTCTGTTTGCGCTCAAACTCGTAGGTTTGATGCTTCATCCCTATATGAAGTGGCGCAATTCCTTTTTTGGTGGTGCACTGGTTCGGCTTACGAAAGCAACCGAACACTGGCCAGTGACGGGTCTTCGGACCTGCCCAGTTTTTAAATTTCTCAATTATATTGGAGGCCCCCTCTGAGATCGCATGAGCCGCTCCCCCAAAGGACCTTGGCAAACTTATAGTATCGGGGACCGGCCGCACGGTTGTTTTCGGGGGCGGAGCTTCGTTAATGAAGGTAGGCTATGATTGGTCAGACAAATAAATGGTCTACTGTCTATTGTTAGAATGAAAAGTAAGAGAATCGACTGTTTCGATCTGCTGCACTTAGGACATCTCTAGACATATTCACTCAATTTTGCCGATTCTTTGATCAGACTATAAGTTCCGTTGCATGGAATGCAATCGACACTACTGCGAAGGATTTTTTGGCTTTGAAAGTACTTAATAACGCTTAAATTGTCCTTACAAATTACATTAAGCTCAAATAGATTCGTTCTGACACTAAGTCGACCGACAGCGCAACACAAATCAGATTTTTTCCCGTAGCTACATTACATATTGTTATTTACCCATATTTATTTATCCATATTAACAGTAGCTATTGTTTTACCGGTCGTGAATTATTAATGCCCTGCGTTTGTTTACTTTGCCGTTGAGAATACGCGGTAGACCACTTATTTGTCTGACCAATCATGGCTTCCCTTTTGTAACGAAGCTCCGCCCCAAAAATCTGACTGTGCGGCCGGTCCCCGATACTATAAGTTTGCCAGGACCTTTGTTAAGAGGGGGTAGTGTAAGTGAAGCAGCACTTGCATGATCATCGAGCTCCGCCGAGCTATTTTTAGCCCTTTTTGCGCGCAAACCCGTAGGTTTGATGCTTCATCTCAATATCAAGTAGCGCAATTTCTTTTTTTGTGGAGCAATGGTTCGGTCCGCGCAAGCGACCGAACACTGGCCAGTGGCAGCACTCGAGCTGCCCAGTAGGACTCTACATTTCTGGACCAAAATGGCAGCAAAAACTTATATAATGTGAAGATAGCGTTCGAAGTATGTTAATTCAAGGAAACTGGTCATTTTCAATCAATATCGAAGAAACTGTTTCGGCCTATATAATTTTCTAGCTTTCAAAAGAATCCTATATGGTCCGGAACCCAATCCGAAAGTTTCGGAGTTATTTTTGACAATTCGACCCAATCGGACCTACCCTGATTTTTTTGCTGCCAATGCATGGTCTAGAATCATAAGCACTCCTTTGCACGTGCAGCAATTTATCCCTTAATTTGTCACATCGTACCTTTTATCAAATATTTCGCCAGCTTGCCTCAGGACGAGAGCCACAGTTTCCTATTCCGTTTCCTCTTGCATTCTTCAAGAATTTAAAATTTGTTCAGAATTCTGCTTTGTACTATTTAACTAATGCAAGCTGATACATAAACTGTTTGAAGATGAGGTAATAGGTTTGGAAATCCCTCACTTCACTACGTCGACGTTTTCACACACCAAAATTTTTAACTTGTCTGTTTCTCTGGCGCACATATTCTTCATTCATTTCTGAATCGACATCTTTTATCGAAGAATCATCAGAACGTTTCATCGAGAATAGTAATTAAACTCCTTTACTGTTTTTGCTATGTAAAATTCATCTATATTTAGACAAACACTTGCGTACACCGCCTAAATTTAAAAAAATTGAAAAGTATGTATATCTACGTAAAACTTAACTTTCACCGGAAATTTTGTGAAAAACAAATGGATAATAAACAACGCGGAAACGAGAATTTCGTCGTTGGATTATGAGGTATTATCGTAGCATGACCCCACATTACAGGAAATGCGTCACTGCAATCATAACATGACGCCACATGGAATTTGTACGTCCAGAGAATAATCACGTATTACAGCTCTTTGGTACATGTCTATTATTATTTACTGAGTTTTAAGACGGAATGGCCAAAAATGTAAGACAACACGTAATTCAAAAACAAGAAACGTCAAAGCAACAAAAACAGCCCAAAAACAACGAAATTAAAACAAAAAAGATACTATTTCCTGACAAAAGAAATTGTTGAGCTATCTGCCTAATCAAATCGCAAAATGGTGCTTCTTGATACACCTTTTTTCCACTTTTAATCACTTGATTGCCTAGGCAGCAAGGTCGAAGATGCTGCACATATTCTTCGAAAAATTTCTGTTTTTACCTGAACCCACAGTTTTATTACGCAAAAAATACTGATGTGGCGTCATGCTATGATTGGGGCGACAAATTTTTGGCTGAGGCATGCTACGATAATGCCGGATTATGATTCTCTTGCAGCGTCGTCGATCGAATTTAATAGTTTTGAATTTTCAGTGCTTTAGCGGTTGTTTATCGCCTAGTAAAATCAGGACCGGATGCTTTAAAGTGTGCCAACTGCAGGTGAGTCCATTTTTTTGTCAATGAGATTTCACGAAAAACAATCTAATTTTGTGATGTATACTTTTCTTTGAACACTAGCGACGACATCTGCTGATCACTTAATTTATTTAGAAAAGCAGATCCTGCTATTACGGATGTAACAAATTGTTTGAAATAATGGACAAGGTGACGGCGCCAAACGAGGACGGAGGATTTATAAGTAATTAACAAGCATGGAATTTAGTTGAATTTAGAGCTTATAGTGGCGCTGCCCGGGTTATACTTAACACGAGCCATAATGGGCTTAGGAAGTGAAATTTTAACGTCCTCTCAAAAATAAACTTTAGGTGTTATCAAGATTGTGTCCCAGTTCTCCGACCATTCCGTCACACCGACTGCAGATTAAAACGTGACAGTTGGCATTACCACACGTCAATCATTACCTATTTTTTGCTTTAAAGACTCAGGCAAAACGGACGAATACTATATAGAGCTTACCTAATTTACCAACCATTAACTACTTCACTTAGTTATATACTTAGTTATTTAGTAGATGTGTGAAGAGCACTTTGTCCGTGTTTGCATCACATTACTTTACTCGTTTCTACTTCAATTACATGGTTGTGCTCTGTGCTAAAGAATCTTGTGATAAACGATAAAAAGGCTCGGCGTTGTAATCCTTATCATATTCTTGAGAAAATAAGAACTATGCCGCTAACCAAAAGTTATATTTCCTGCGCCAAACGTACTCGACTGTTTAGCGTCCAATTTGGCTAAAAAAGTTGCACGATAGCAAGAGCAGCAATCGTGTTTTTTCAACGTTAAGTTAAAATAGTACCTACATAATGCAATTGCATATTTTAAACATACGTTTAATGTGGTGTCTTTCAATACGTTACAGTTAAATTCACTTGTTTTCCACGTTCGTCGAACTTTACCCTTCTTGTAGAACCTGAAATTTTATGTTTTTTAAAATGGCGCTTTATAAAATAGGAGAATCGGGACCGGACACGCACGTGGGGGGCTTGGGAGTCTAGACCCCCACCCGCAGAATGGAAAAATAGGAAATTTTATCGGAAAATTTTGCAGAATGAAGGTTAAAAAAGAGATGAAAATTGAAAATTTTCTTCAAAGTGCTTGAAATAAACTAGAAACTGTAATAGTGTAACGCCATTTTAGCGCTTATACCAGTTTTTGATGTCATTTTAGCCCGAAAAAGCTCAGTTCTTGACCCCAACCAGCTGGTCACCCCCAGATCGGCCATGCTGTGCATCTATGACCAGGACAGTCGGAGAGAGAAGATTTGCGGTAATCAAAAATTACCTCCTCGTTTTATCATAAGTTGGAGAATCGTGACGGTCGGAGAATCGGGACAGAGCGTCTGCATCATTCCTTTCGCGCTCTTATACAATGCTTATGTTCTTAAATATGAAGTTTGCACTTTACGTTATTTTTATGATCTTCCACTTATTGTTTTTCCTAATTTTCCCATGCAAAAGTCGTTCAATCACAGCGACTGCATTTATGAAATTAATAAAACAAAAATTTTGGAAATAACTGCAGAAGTGATAGTATTTATCCTTTACGTTGCAGACTAAGTATGCTTTATTTTTTAATTCGAGTATTATTTATTTTACCATTTCTTTATTTTCGCCCTTTTTTCCTTTTGCCACAATGATTTCTTTCTAAAATTTTTTAAATTATATTAAGACTTGGGAAAACGGGCAACTACCGCACGTCTTATTTCAATGGAACCTTCGAATTTTACTGGAAACGCGTCTGGTGTTAATGCCCAATTCGAAATAGATTCTGGATCGTCTAATCACATACTTCTTTGTTTGATTTGGATAAGGCGTGAAACCAAAAAATTGGCGGTGAATTTTTCTTCTGGATCCATTTTGGACAACGCTGGATCTTCGTTTACTTCATGGCATTATTTAGGAATGGTGAGATCGCAACGATTTTTTGAATTGATTTTTCCTTAGTGTACCAGGCTTCCAACGTGATTATTCAAATTTTTCCTGACCGTTACGTGTAAATTAATTGAAAACTTAGACGATAATTTTTTCGTGGAAATTACTAGAAAATCTCTGTCTCGCTTTCAAGGTGCCTATTAGAAACAATGATTAGTCAGTTTACGATCAAGATGTGCTTTGTCAGGCACGTGGCTGTCCTTCTAAATTTGGGGGAATTACTAGAAGACAGGCAAAAATAATGGTATTTTTGAGCGTTAGAGAAGAAGATTTTCTAATTTTTCAGCAAAGTAGCTTGATTCCAATCATATTAAAAAATAAGTAAGTTGTATAAAATGGCTTCACAAATGATTTCTACTTACCATATTCAAGTTTGACCCTGTGCGTAACCTGTTTAGTTTTCAATACCTACTCGTAAATCGCGAAGAAAAACAGTATAGGAAGCAAATAATGCTAGGCAGAGCCCCAGCTTTGACATATTCCCCACGTCTTACTCAAAATTAGGCTTTTTAGAAGACAAAAATTATACAAAAACAATAAATTTAGTGTGGAGTGCCCGAAAATTTAGGGATTAGTTCAATGTGCTAAAATCTACTCTGACAGTCAAATGCGCTATAAGAATTTTAAACTTGATCCTCTGGGGACCCATGTAAAAAATACTGATTTTTATCAAATTTGGGGGGACTAGTCCATCCCTCCTCTCCCCCACGAGTAAGTATTTCGCATTTGCCTGTTGTTCGCTTGAGGAAAACGCGATCTTTATCGTCACTGATACCTACTTGTATGTTTTAGTATATACTTACAATAACCTTAACATAAATGGGTGAACAAGTATTGCCGATTCTACGATTTTCCTGATTTTCTCTCGCCATGCCTGTCAAACGTACTTCTGACCTTATTCTGTGGTATGTGATCATGAGCTCGCTCCTCGACCCACCGTTCAATAATGTTGCCCGGATCAGTGTACCAGACCACGATAATGAGCATGTCTTGTCCAGATTTCTCAGAGTGCTCGAAAAACGACATTCTCTTAAAATTTGATTTCGGTTCAATTCTAAATAGCTATTTTTAATTTAAATAGTTATGTTTGTGAGTCAAAAAATGATATGTAGCTAGTTTTCTGAGCCTACAAAGGCTATATAGCTCATTTTCTGAGCCCCAAAAGGCTAAAGAATCGTTTTTATGAAGCACTTGGCTATCTAACAATTTTTGATTTTCACCCCCCCCTGAAAGTTTGACCTTGCGCACCTGTGGCTCTCTTAATGCGTTGAAAATTTGCAGAACATTGGCAGCAGCTTTCGGATAAATCATCTAGACGTCGAAGAAGTTTATCAATTAAGAGTAAAGCGCGTGTTTACCAATGGTTATAGCGATTACGAAGAACAAGAAATTTTTAATACATCGTTGGCTAGTCACAATGCTGGTCCTACGGAATATGAAACTACGTCGACAAGTGGACTCGAAAGTTCTGAATACGCATCGGGAAAGACATCAATAGGTGTAGATAAGCGACTCGTCTATTATTTATGAAATTAAAAGTAAATCACTGTCTTATAAAAATGTCAATAAGCGTCGAAGGAAGCATTGGGTACCTTCTTTAGAATTATAAGACAAACTTATCCTCGTTTCAATTCCGTCTTATGCTCTTAATTAATTGACAGATTTTCTGTGGATTATCGTACTATGCAAGAATCATCTCCAATTTACATGTTACAGGTTGGGCCTCGAATAATTGTAATTATTTAAATTGAGAGTAATTAAGTCATTTCTGCTATTTTGTCAATCATAAAGTCTGGGACAAAAAATAGTAATTTGTTATCGACCTTAATTTTTAGAAGCGCCCACTCAGATCAGATCGACAGATAATAGCGAAATTTTGGGCTGGATCTGCCTTTGTGCGTCGATTTTTGCGCTTTGTGCGAGTCTCGCAGTTTCATACCAGCATCTCATTCGCATCTGCAGAAGGCAACATTTTAATAAATCGTTTGGTATCAGCAAGACTATAACTATATTCCCAAAGGCATTGACGGCAGTAAGAAACCATTTTATGCTACTTAGCCGATTTACATTAGCTACAGCTTGTAACTTAGATAATTTTTTACGACATTAGGTAAGAACTTTGATGGCTTTCTGAAAGGGGGGGCAAAATTTGAAGTCAGATATCTCGATGTCGGCTGTTTAAAATCGGTAGCTACACAAATGATTTCTCAGTAAGCCGTCTGAAATTATACAACAATATATTCGATGCGCAGCGCCGGAAAATTTCACGTTTATAGCTAAAACATGTGCAAAAAATCTATTCTGTCGGTCTTCAGATTCAGTTCATGAATTTTTAGTTTTGGGAATCCTTATAAATAATGCTCGTTATTTTCGAAAATTTTACAGATACTGGTAAGCCCCAGTACCCCAGTTGAATGCCTGCCCAGGAGTATCCATAAAAACTGATCTGTTTCGAATAAGTACGCGTGGTTCTTAAGAATTCTTACATTTATTTATTTTTTCTTCTTTTATCTCTTTTTTGATCAAATTGATGACTTTCTATTATTATTGTAAACTTAAGTAGAATAAACTTTAAATATTGTTTACCCGTTTTAATGCTTTGGTTCCAAATTTTACTCAGGATCCGCAAAAGGAACTAACAAAATGTCACATGTCCTCAGCCTCTGAATGTGAATTTTTTAATTCTTTGTCAATCGAATATCTACTGGGAAGTGGCGCATTTGGGTCCACGTGGAGAGCGAAGTGCAAGTTTGAAGGTGTACCAAAGATAGTGGCTGTCAAGAAAATGAAGAGTGAGCAAAAATTAACGCGAAAATTATTACCTCATAAATTATTTTAATTTGTGAAGTCTCACAACCACACGTGTTCATGGGACGGGGGTTAAAACCCGCAAAATGATTTCTGCCCCCTCCCCCGGAAAATGGCTGCGACCTACAGAATTGTCGATTCTCCGAAACAATTGCAGAAAGTGAGCTGTTTTAAGCCTTCTAAGTTAACTTTTTTGGCTCAAAAGTGTCAAAATCTTGGGTATACTCCTTTTGACTAGTTTCCTCTAATTTTTTTGGAATTTTTTCTGTTTATATTAGAGCTGTACCGGGGCCGCCTTTTTTAGCGGGGCCGGGACATGACTAAGGCCGGGCCTAGAAACATACTATATATTGTGGTCATGTGGCATCCCATGATGGCGTTTATTATTGTCATGTATGTTACAAGCTTTTATTCGTGACATATATCATAAAAATAGTGATAAAAATAATAAAATAATACCAATAATGATAATAAATAATGTAATAATAAATAAAACTAATTATGCATATTCACTACGTATAGCACCTTTACACAATAAGATAATACTCAATTGCAAAATTTTATCTTTTTCATGACGAATACTTCTAACTTGTTTATGATTTTATTGTAACTTTATCCACTTAGTTTTCAGATTTTTACCTAAGCAAGTGAATGTCCTTGAAATTGAACCGACACAATTAAGAATTTTATTTGCATTGTATAAGGAAAATTTGATTTTCAATTACGACTTTATGCAGCGAAATATAAAGTGAATTTCTCCCGCATCTACTGGAGCTGCAAGTAGAGATGCACGTGTGAGAGTCTGGGGAAGAGGGCAAATTTTCTGCGATAGGTGTGGTAAAATTAAGGTCAGAAACAGACAAAAGTCAAGGCTTTTTCGTTGATTGAAATCGAAGAGACCCTAACAATTAGTGTAATATTACGCTTTTTAAGGCCTTTCTATCCATTTTTAAACTCATTTTAGCTTGAGAGAAGTACGAACTAACCCTATACTCAGAACGCAAATGCAGCTGCTATGACTCGATACGATTCAACAATGATTG
Organism: Mermis nigrescens; assembly: GCA_036768485.1. Classification (NCBI taxonomy): domain Eukaryota; kingdom Metazoa; phylum Nematoda; class Enoplea; order Mermithida; family Mermithidae; genus Mermis; species Mermis nigrescens. Next base: position 828,454 of record JAVLUZ010000367.1, on the reverse strand, counting down.
CTCTTAGGTGCAAGCTTGTTGTCTTCATTGATTGAACTAAGTATCAATTCTATTAGTTTTATTGTCTCAAAAGAATAAGTGCCTTAGTTCGTTGACATCTGTAACGAAGTAAAAGTGAGACTGGTGGAACTAGTTCAGTTTTTGATCATTACCAGAGTGTTAAGCTTGCTTATTTCAATCAATCAATCCAACAATTTGCATCTAACAACAATATTAAAATTTTCAGCTCTAGTTTCTACGTTCTAGGAAGAACTCAGCCATATTACAGGCGAATGAGATCATTTTCTTTTAAATTCATACCAGATTCATTGAAATCGATTTTTGACTATATATTATTACCACTGATGCAATAATAGACTCGGCATTTATATTTTTGTTCTAATTATGTGTATGCTTATTTAACCATTAAATCTTACTTGCTAGGAATGGTGTTGCTGATCTTGACTACCGCGATGAAAATAAAATCTGAATGCATCGTTATATGCGAGAAAGTTTGTTTTGACGGATTGCGAGAGAAAAAATTGTTGACTGCTTCACAAAAGTCATTTACATTTAATTTAAATCTGCAAGATATGGATTCAAAACTTAAATTTGATTAGTGTTTATTATGCACTGTTAATATATATTGACACAGATTGTTCTATCCTGGCATGTATTCAGGTGGACGGGGAGGGGACAGCCCAACCAAAATGAAAAATAATTTTTGAATCACAAGGGTCCCCCAAAGAGAACGGATGCTCAAAAATGCCTTTATTTTTGTCCATCTCCTAATGGTTCTCAACATACTTGACCTCGAAATTTTTGAACTCCCCAGAAATAGAATCTTGGATACGGGCCTGGTTCTATCTATTTTTTTAGTCGCATCCGACAGACCTGAAGCCAGGAAGCACCTGGAAAATGAGACAAGATTGATATTCAAGATAGACGAACATCAAAATATCGTCCAGTACTTGCGCGTTGTTTATGAACCCGAATTAATGATAGTAATGGAATATTGTGCGGGTGGCAGTTTGAAAAACTTATTGATGCATGTTAAGAGCCAAGTAATATTTCATTCCACGTCAGTACACCTCGATATATCCTAAATAAATAGAAGCAGAACGAAGCAAGGCAATTTAAAATTAGAAAAACGTGTTATTCTTGTTCAGAAAATATTTCTTGCAATTCATTGACTTATGGCTAAACTTGGTTAAATTTTTGTTTGCGTAAATATCCGAATTTTTCAGATTTAACGCTCTTGTACTTTTTGTTCCGCTATCATGAGTTATTCCACCATGAAAAAAGCTTAAACCGCATCATAATATGAGTGAACTGAAAGCAACATCATGGTTCAAAGAAAATTTCGTAATGAATTTGACACAACGCCGCGCCATTTTTTTATGTGGGGATTTGTAAAGCCTAAGGTATTCACAACGCGTCCACTTAATATCGATAACTTACAACAAAGAATCAGAAACGCGTTTGGCGAAATAAGCGTTGAAATGAGACTGATTGAATATCGTGAACGTTTGTAACACATCACTGACAATTGAGGATCTTACGTTGAAGTTCTTAATTAATTGTAAAGTTTAGGGATTTGTAAAAATTTGCCAGGTGTAATTCTAATGCTTCAGCTACATTTAGCGAAATTTCAATTAATTTGGTCGGATAATGCACAAGCTATTGCATTTTAAAATATAGAACACTTAACTAGAACGCCATGTGTATTCTGTTTGATTCGATGAATAGCAAATTTTACTTTCAAAATCTTGATGCGGTTACATTTTAACTTGAGTTTAGCGAGTATACCGCGCTAAATCTCACCAATATCTAATACGAAATTTCCGCAAAACAATGAAGCAGAGATTTTCAAACTTTGAACCTCTCACTTTTTACCGTCGTACTGCATTCTTATTGCTTTATCGCTCATTTTATATCAAAACCGGTGTATTTTAAGTGTAGCCAATATTTTAGCTCGTCAGGTTGCCCTCAGTCGGTCGTTATAATGTCGATAGTTCAAGCAGCAAGTTAGATTCAGGCCAGAATATGAGTAAGATTTAAGTCTGTTAAACAAAATTGGAAGAATGCACCGCTGTATCTAGTAATAAATTAAATATGATATTGAGCGTTTTTGACCGATGTTCTAGTCATGAAAAACTAAGTGAATTTCGAGAAATTCAATGGAAAGATAGAAATGCGAAAATCCGAAAATTTACTTAGGAATTTTTCGCTCCTAAGTCTTTCAAATCGTTTCCTTCTTGTTCCTTAAGTGAACTATAAGGTGCTGCAAGGGCACAAAAAGCACTTATAATTAAAACTTCAGTAGAGTAGGAAATGACTAATTGACTAGTGAGAGAATGAGACGATGGTTGTCGGACACCCTGTAAAGACGCTTGCAGTACAATGCACGCGGATAGGTATTAGAGAGGATACCACACCTGGGCGTGCGGGGGTTTAAGGGAGGTATGCACACCCCGAGAAACCAAAGTACCCACCAGAATTCAATTTTTGAAATTTTTTTGTTTTTTTGCAAGTTTTGATGCCAATGGATATTGCTCGATGAGAAACGTTGGAAAATAGCGTTTCTTCGCCATACCACCATTTTTAAGGCTGTTTTTTGATCTTTGAAAAATCTTGCGCCCCTCAGAATTTTGGTGCCACCCACCTATAGAGGGTACCCTCAGAAGATGAAAGGGAAACTATCGGGGAAAGCGAAATGGGGACAAAAACGGACAGAAATCAAATACGTTTGGCCAAAATGCTCGAGATCATTGAGGAAAAATTTTAAAAAGTCACAATAGACTGAGAATTAAGGTAGTTTTTGCTCTTAACCTTCAACCGATTTCATTGTCTATGCTTCAGCTCGAAAAATCTCTGCAGTTGACCTCTCTAATATCGGACTGGCTGCGCCGACCTCCTGACCATAGTAAGGTGGCACCAAAATTCTGGGGGAGGCAATATTTTGCAAAGGTCAAAAAATAGCCTTAAAAATGGTGGTATGACGAAAAAACCCCCTTTTTTAACGTTTCTCACCAAGCACTATCCATTGGCACCAAAAAATTGCGGGAAAAAACAAAAAATTTTCAAAAATTGAATTCTGTGGGGGTATTTTGGTTTCTGGCGGATATGTTGGTTTCTCGATGGTGCATACCCCCAGCCCCCTACTTCCAGGTGTGCTCCTGACTGATCATGCTCTGATGGTAGACCCACCAAAGGATATAATGGAAAAGTTTCTGAGAACAGTAATGCATAAGTCCGGGAAAAAATCTAAAGTTTCTCACAGAAGTGCTTGATGAAATTGACTAACAAGTGTAGATTAAAGGAGTTCTTATGCTGTTTGGGATCTTTTCTACAATTTCACTCCCATCGTTTGGACTTAACTAACTGCGTTTGTGCATTTTTGAATATTGGATTTGAAACTTCCTTCTTACAAGGACTGATGCAAATCCAACTTGCCAAGTGTACAAAACGCAGGAAGTAGATAGGGTCGAAATCGAAGAAAAATGGTGGAATTAAATTGTTATATAGATCCTTATTTTAACACCTTTATACCTACTACTTTTTGATGCCATTTTAGCTCATTAAAGCTCTTTTTGACTCCTCTAGACCGAGATGACCCACTAAATCGGCCATGTTGTGCACATTGTGGAGGCAACGGTAGATGCACAGTATGACCGATTTCGGGGGTCAGCTAGACAGCCTTTTTGACCGCTAAGCATAAAAAGTGCTTTGATTGATAGTTTCTGGTCAACTTCAGATGCTTTTGCGAGAAGATTGTATATTTTTCCTTTTTTAACTCCAATTTCGCCTTATTTTTTAAAATTTTTTATTTTATTGGGTTCTTAACCCCCAAATATCCCCTCGTGCTTGTCTGTTAGCGATGTCCTTGCAGATGTAACGAAATAATGTGCTAATAAGTCATAAAAGCAAAGGCGGATTATCGATAAGGGAGAGTTTGCATGGGTAAATTAAGGCTATTGCTAAAACGGATAAAAGTCGAAATTTTTTTCAAAAGTGGGCTGGATTATCTGCAGCCATACATTGCCGTTTTCTTCTATTTTCAAAGTTGCACCATCTTATATTTTACTATTTGTGCTTTTTCGTTTTTGTCTTGTTTTATTTCAATTAATACAGGTCGGTTTGCTGTGTATTCATGCTGGAATTCATGCTTTTTGGGTATAAATTTTCATAAATATTAGAAAGCATTTAAACAGATTTTCTTGGAATTCATGCTTTTCGGGTAAGAATTTTCATAAATATTAGAAAACATTTAAACAGATTTCCTTAGCGATTAATCGGGAGACGATCAATTAAAAAACACGGTCGCGCTTATACATGTACAGCATGGAGATTCTGGGAGAGGGGAGGTCAGGCCCAAAACATTTTTAAAAGTGCCTTCGGGCTAAAAAACGATGAGCACACATCAAAAACACTGTTTTTTGACGTTTCAGACAATGCTTATTCTTTCTAGAACATAAAAACAAAAAATGTTTAAAAAATTTGAACAAATAGAGTAAATCCAACAGAATACTCGTATAGTCAAAAAATGTGTGTATGGCGCGAATCACCAAAAAATTTGACTGTTTTGAGCCATAATTAAGCTTAAAAGGCACAAATTCTACAATTTATACAGAAAATCGACAATTCTGGGGGTTGCGGCCATTTCGCGGGGCTCAGTCGCCATTCTATGAGGTCAAACCCCCGCGAAGAACACGTAGGGTCACGCTAGAAATCGAAATTCTCAAGAATAGTATAAATAATTAAATGTGGCAGTTTCTGTCCCATTTGAGCCTGTTGCTGTTTAAGATCAGTGAAGCTCGATAATCTAATTGTATAATGTACAACAAATTCTTTTTACAGCAAAAGTTCAATGCAACACTAAAATTGTCAAGATTGACCCCAGTATGGTAAACGCTTCCTTGCTATTGTCGTACGCCCAACAGATAGCCAGTGGTATGGAACATTTGAGCAGAGTCAACCTTATACACCGTGATCTTGCTACCCGTAATATCCTTGTTACTGGCGACTATCTTACGGTCAAGGTGCGACAAAAATAATTTAATAGTCTTCTGTTTAGTATCGAGATGCACACTTTCTGTGGTTAAGCTGTGCAATCCATCAGTACTGAAACGGTATACTTAAAAGCTTACACCTACAAAAATAATTCTTCGTGAACACGCATGAACTTTACATCGATTTGTTTCTTCCCGAAAAAGAAGCTTATTTGAGGCAAACCATGATCATTTGTATTGCGTTTCGACATTGACAAAAACTCAATGACGTAATATTGATTCCAGAATGACAGGATGTGGTTAGACGTTGTGGAAAATTAGGCAAAAAACAAAAATCTGACATTGTTATTTTGGATTTACTCTAACCTAGGATTAAAGTAGACTGAGTAGTCAAAAATGGCCAATTCAAGCCATTATTTTAAGCCAGCTTCTAGCTGGATTATATCTTGGGTCATTTCATTATCGTGTTGAATGCAGAACTTCTCGATTCTGTTACGTATGCATACATTCATCAGTCTATTACATGTAGACGGACATGTAGCTGTGGGGGGGTAATACGAGTATTTTTGCAAGGGTCCACCAACGGAAAACATTAAAAATTCTCTAAGCGTGTTTGAAAGACCACCAGAATAGATTTTAGCATGCTTCTGAGCTATTGCAGTCAATTTTTTCGAGTTCTTCGGATCAAATTTATTGCTGGTGCATAAATTTTGTCTTTCATACAGCCCAAGTTTGTGTAAATATGATAAATAAATCCAAGCTTTTTTGACGCTTCCACACAAAATAATTTGTTTTCCTTATTGCTTTTCTTTATAATATACTTAAAATTAGGTATAAAACAACTTAATTTTCCAGCGGGGTCGAGCTTGCATATAATGTTGAGAAATCATTTGTGTGGCCATTTTCTAAAGACAATTGGAATAAAAATGAATTTTTCAAATGTTTTTCCTCAAAATTTTTTCTTCACTTATAATTAGAGCTCGCTGAGAAATGCTAAAACGCACCATTGTTTTTATCTATCTGCACGCATTTGCTGAGATATCTGATTTCAAAATTTTAGTCTCCCCTGAAATTTAGAAGGCCAGCTACGTGCCAGAATCTTCAGCAGATAGAAAATATTAATGTACACTTGTTTACCGAAAACCTTTAATTAGCGATATCTACTTTGTTTCCGGTAGGTAGGAAGGTACCGAAATTGACAATTAGAACGGAAGCATTAGATTTATTTTTACTGTCTCAATTTCTTTTTGATTCCCGAATTATCTTTTTGCTTTTTGATCCTATATAAATATTACTTTTTGTTTTATTTTTTTGCATTTCCTTTAAACTTGTAGCGAATCTTTTTCCAGCTCATTTTAGTCGAACTTGCAGTGTACCTCTATCATTAGTGAAATATTTCTACTGAATTCTGTAGTACGTTCCAAATAAATTTGGATTTCGACAGTTTTCACCGGTAAAATAAAACAATTTTATTTACGTTGGGACAGTAATTCTAAAGAATCGCGCCTAAGCTAATTTGAAATGGAGACGACAGTTGCATTATCATCATGCATTGTTTTGAATATAAGCTAGTTTGAGTCGCTTTTCTTGGAAGGGAAAGCACACTTTGTATGCAGCTTCTGTACTTAAACAGATAAGCGATTTCGGCTTGTGTCGGCGTGGACCCATTTACTATCAATTGAATTCGGCTAAGGAAAACATGCCGCTGAAGTGGATGGCTCCTGAAGCACTGCCTCCGATATCCAAATTTAGCATCGAGAGCGACGTGTGGTCTTATGGCGTGCTACTGTGGGAACTGATCACTCTAGGAGGAGACCCGTACTGCGAACAAGAAAACTTCACTTCTCAAGACGCAACCACGCTTTTGTTATCTGGCTATCGTATGCCGAAACCGAGCAACTGTGATCAGAAAATGTGAGTTGATCTGTTTCGGTATCACATTCACACATGGGTTTGGGTGAGGGTTAAACCCTAAAAACCTCTCCTGGACCCAGACTTCAATTTTAGAATTTTTTGGTTTTTCACGACTTTTTCATACCAATGCTTCATGATATACTTCAAGAACGGTGCTTTACGTAGCATTACTTTTCTGTAATTTTTTAGGTTTAGAAATTTTTGGACAAGGTACAAAAGTTTACTAATCAGGCGCGAAGCGTCAAAAACGTCGATCATTTTACTAAACTTCACTGTCTCTTGGACTTGCGGTTGGTCAGTAAATAATATTCGTCAGAGGACTTAACGTTATTGCTTTTATCTTCGATGCTCATTTATGTGCTCTAATCATCGCCATCTATTTTTATTATCCTGATTGCAGTATTAATGTAATTACTTGCTTTTAATTCGCACCAAAAACTTGGATGTGATCATGCTAAAAATAGCAGAAGTACTAAACGCTGAAGATTACTAAAAAACGTGCGACAGGTACTCTGTTTCACATAGGTTTGGGCATCACTATGCATAGCATACATGGGCAGCAAGGAAATTCTTAGGGTTCTGTTTGGGTTAATTCGCCAAAATTTTTACTAAAAATAGAATTCTGGGGTTTACAGTCATGAGGGTTTCAACTTCTGTGGGGGTGTTAACCCCCAACTCTCCACGCCAACGTGTGTATGCATTGATCTGACACATGATTATCGTAAACTGTCGGCTTAATATCGATTAAAATTTTTATAATTTATGCGCAAACTTATTAGAAGCAGACAAAAATATGTTTCAGGCTAAACCGACTAGTACATACATACATATATAGGTACATATTGTATGCGTGTTATGAAGAATCTAATCTGTGTATCTAATTCAGATTCTTAACTGAAGACGAACTGTCGAATGATCGAATTTTTTCGTTTTGTACCAAGGCGGTCCTACATTGAATAGGTGTTTATGTAGCGATACTTTTTTGTTCAAAACAATCTTAGCTATGCCTTTTTTCTGATAGTAATTGATATTCCCGACTTGGATACTTATATAATGAATTATTGTTACCTCCTTGTGTTGCAGATACAAAATTATGCTAGGCTGCTGGCAATATAAGCCACGATCAAGACCCAAATTTGCTACATTAAAAACGGAGCTGGAAAAGCTACTGGAAACAAGCAAAGAGTATATTCAGATTACGGATCCTCGCTATCCTTAATGTTCTTTATTGTGTTTTTCGTATTTTGATGCCGCTAGGTAAGTAATTTGCTTTCAGAAAGTTTTATTCGATACAGCGCGAAGTAACAAAGATCTGCAGGTATTTTAGGTCAGTTTTCAGAAGTTTTTAGGTTTTAAAAGTGAATTCACGTGAAAATAAAAATAATAAAATGCTCAAAACAATTTGGCCATTTTCTATCATAAAATCAGAAGTCGCTGGGATTTTTTCAAAAGTTTCAAAGGGGATTTTGTGTTTTTTGATGTTTTAAAATAACAATGAGTATCAAAATAAGTAATATATTTTATCTTCCTAAGATTAAAATAAGTATCTATCGTCCGCATGAAGTTTCCACATTTGTCCTTATCTAATGTGCTCTAGGGACAAAAGGAAAAATTTTCCAGAAGGACAAAGTGAAACTTTCTTGACAAAAATAAGGCAAAATTAAGGTCAAAAGCGACTTGCTGTCCCATAGACCGAGAATGTTTTGCATGTGCAGTGGCTACTACGTGTGTGTTAATAAACATGAAAGTTTAGAAGTTTTTGTTCTGACAGCCTTTTGTCTAGCAACATTTCTGACAATTGATAATTCTGACCATACATGAGCAGCAACCGCATTCTAGGGGGCCGGATGGGACCAAATTGCCGGAAATAACACCAAAATTTCGATTCTAGGGGTCTATCAATTTTGAGGAGCCCGCTGGATTCTGGGGGTATAGATCACACGCCCACATGAGCTTCTGACTAGCTACTTTTTATTCGATTGTGACCCGCTTGACCCACCGTCCCGCTAGACCCACCGTCCCGCTAGACCCACCGTCCCACTAGACCCACTTTTTCGTCCCGCTAGACCCACCGGAAGTCTCGCTAGACCCACCACGTGCATAATGAGGTGTCACGCTAGACCCACCGTTTCGCGATCGTCCCGCTAGACCCACTGTCTCGGAAGACCCACTCGAAAAAATGAAGACATACATATTACACGTGAAATGAAAAATAGTTATCAAGACACTTGAGTGAATTCTGAAAAAATTTTTTGTAATCATTAATTAAAAAGCAAGTTTGAGGTGTGCAATAGTCAATAACAAGCGGTCAGTTTGTTTTCATGAATGTGCAAATGTATATAATTACCATATCATTCGAAAAAAGTTCCGTTATTATCAGCTTCACAGACTAACATAGCTGACTTCATATAACGAATTAAAACGAAATTAGCGCGACCGAAATCCATGGCTCGATTCGAAATCAAAATTTCTATATAGTACTTGAAGCGATGAAATAAAGTGAGCACATGGACATTAGCGCTCCTTAGTCCTATTTTTAAAAATAGATCCGGATTTATTGACAATGACCTAATTAACATTTTCGATTCTTTAGTGAAAATTTGCAACATCCGCTCGGCCCGATTATTGTTGAGCCGTCTTTGTGAAATGCCTACATGCTTTTCATCATATTTAAATGTGCATATCTGTACTGTTATCGGAATGCAGTGTCCACCACACCTGGGCGTAGGAGGGTTCGGGGGTATGCACCCCCAGAAACCAAAATACCCCCCAGAAATCAAAATACCCCCAGAATTCAATTTTTGAAAATTTTTTTCACCATTACGATAATAAGCAAAAAATGCACTCTGAAATGTGTTTGACAAGAGTGTATTCCTTGATATGAAAAACAGAAATTCATTCTTAAAAAATTATCGGCCATGGCTGGTTACTCACCATTGCCACACGCATGCACGCACATATCTTCTTTGCATGTTATAATTTGTAATATACACAATTTCATGCAATAATATACAAAATTTATTTATTTAATAATTAAATTTAATTGATTAGGTGGTTAATTAAATGTAATTATTTTTTAATTAATTATTTATATATTTGACTAAACATATATACTTGAATGGATACACTTTGAAAGCATTTCTGTTTTTGCTTATAAGCGTACATAATTTTCTTCTCTGGTGGGTCTTCCGAGACAGTGGGTCTAGCGGGACTGTCGCAAAACGGTGGGTCTAGCGGGACACCTCATTATGCACGTGGTGGGTCTAGCGAGACTTCCGGTGGGTCTAGCGGGACGAAAAAGTGGATCTAGTGGGACGGTGGGTCAAGCGGGACGGTGGGTCTAGCGAGTCGGGACCTTTTTATTCGTCTCAAATTTTTTGTCCGTCGATTGTTTTTACTGCTTGTAAATTCTTTTATTTTTTCTCTTCTAATACGCCGGATCATTTGATGTGTATGTAGGCGGTAACGCTTAGGCAAGTATTGACTGTTGCGATGCGACTGCTTATTTTCGTTTCACTTATGTAAATATTTCCAATAAATAATCTTTGTAAATCCACGCTTTAGTACGACTTTCATCGGCTTATTCTGAGTAGTAAAAATAGTGTTTGGTTTGCCCAACATTTGAACGACGACTACGAAACCATTTGGCATTTGACTGAACCCATTGAACATTTTTCAGTCAATTTTTCGAAGCTAGTTCTGTTTCCCTTAGCAACTGGTTAGTCTGGCGCGCAATTCTCATATCGTCAGGACGATGAACGAGTTTTTGAATTGCGCATTTACAGTTTTTCAGTGATGGATCTCTTGGTAAATAAATATAGGTATATGGAAAGTGTCGTTAAGACTCATGCATCGAGTAAGCCAATGTGCATATGCATATATTTGGCGTTTTTGTAATACTGTGTCAACGACAGCGCCACCCTGGACAGGCTGTGGGCAACTGAAACGCATTTATCGTATTTGAAAGTCGATACAATGGGAAGAAAGTGTGCCAACAATATTTTACAGAAAGTAGAGAATTACAACGCGTTAACATTCGGTTAACATTTTGATTGACGCCAGCGAATTTAATTCTGACATTTATAGCGAAACTAATTTCTTTTAGCTTTGACGCAGTAAAATTGATTGATAATCATTCACCCTGCCATTAAATATCATTCCATTATTTGGCGCTTTTTTGATAGCTTGAAACGAAACGCAACCAATGTGGCAAGGTTATTTACCTAAGGTGCTCCTTGATGTGACATGGTCAAAAATATTGGGCTAGTTTGCGAGATAAAAAATGCGGAAAGAACTGCGTTGAATTTGGTACGTTTCGGTTACCAAATTAAAGCTTTATGGACGCCTGAAATGGAATTAAGCTTACAGTTAGCAGCGACCTTCGAGATTCCATTCACTGCTAATGAGTATGTGGTAGGGACCAGAAAGTATGCCTAGGTTTTCAAATATTAAATTTAATAATTAATAAGTTGGTGGCATACTTTTAAAATCGAGGGCGTTCTTCTCGGTCATAAATTGCTTGTGTACGTACATATACCTAAGTATACAAATTATGCGTCCCGATTCTGAAAGTACCTACAGCCACATCTGGGCGTGGGAGGTTTGGGGGTATGCACCCTCCGAGAAACCAAAAAACCCCAGAATTCAATTTTTGAAAATTGTTTTTGTTTTTTCGCAATTTTTCGAAGCCAATGGATAGTGCTCGATAGGAAACGTTGAAAACTGGTGTTTTTTCGCCATACCACCATTTTAAGGCCACTTTTTTGACCTCTAAAAAATCTTGCACCCCACCAGAATTTTGGTGCCGCCCACGTATGCCTACAACCTATGCCAAGTAGGTAACGTTAGGTAGATACATAAGCACATAAGCATACCTGAATTTTGTCACTCTTATGATTACCGAAATAATCGAAGTTGAAATCCCTCTTTACAATTTCTTTGCGCTTTCCACTTATAGTCCGTTTCATTAAAATTGGGCTCGAATTTTACGAATTTTCAAGACAGTAGCCGACAGCTTATGATTATTTAACGCAATCAATCGGCTTGTTCCGGCGAATAGGTAAATATTTGTCAAGCCCAAACTTATGTGAATCAGACTATAGCCGCAGGAAAAAATCAGCCGCTGGAAAATTATTGAAGCAATGATCAAAGTTTCGAACGAGAAAAATAGATAAGGTGAGCATTCAGCAACGCAGTGGGATCTGCAGAAACAAAAGCATGCTTAGTTTCAGGATTCTAAAAATTTCTTATAGGTAATTCAGACTGAAATTTACTTAAATTATTTGTCGTCCCATCTGTATTGAAATAATATTTAGGCCTGATGAAGTCGTACTTCGAAAAGACGTCGAATTGTTAGTTATAGACTGCAAGCCGTCACTCAGATCTCATGTAGCCCTCAGCGCTCTTGGAATCGGTAAACACATCGTGTGTTCTAGTCCAGTTGGACTTACCGTCAAAGACACTTCCAATCTGCTAGAAGCCTCGAACTATTATCCTCAGTTATCAGCATTTGTCGCTTACGATGGGAGACTAAGGGACATTTTTATAACCATGAGACGATTGGTCAAGGAAGTTGGATCGCCATTAGCTTGTGAATTCAGTCTGAAGTGAGCTTCAGAAGCAGAACTCTTAGCCAATACCTAAATCATAAAAATGTTCCAGGAAGACGTGCAGATATTTTTATCACCAGAACTATGTACCTACTATGTAACAATAATAGCCCTACGTTTTTTGGATTCACCCTCAACACGACTACTGACTGACACTCCGCAAAATGCTGCTGACTCCTCAGAATTTTCAATTTTCGAAAAAAATCCCAAGATGTATTGATTTATGCGTTTTTGGCGATTCTTGGCTCAAAGTATTAGTTTTAACCGATATGTGTATTTTCGACTTTATTAATTTGTTTAAAGAATATTTTACATTTCATGTACATTTGTTCTAGAAAAAGGAAAAGGCATCGTTAAAATCGTCAACGAATGGTATTTTTACTTCTCATCGTTTTAATTTAAAAAAGGGAGCCTACTTTAAAAATAAATTTGGACGCTGATTTCCAGAATTGTCATCTGCATGTCTGAAATCGGCTAATGCACAAATTGGCGTTCAAGATACAAAAAAACACTTCTTATTATTCATATTCGTGCTGTTTTTAATTTTCATTGATGACTTTCGAATCTCAGAATTTGGACTTTTTGCGCTTCATAAAAATCAGCTCCGTTGTTCCCGAAAAAGTGCTCTCACTTATTGCTAAAAACTTAGTTATTTCTTTAGCGTATTTCAGTTACTCTGAGCGTATTATAATTTGAATCATAATTTTTAAATTTGAATTAGATTGATATAAGTTTTAAAAGCAAAACCAAAAAATGAAGCAGGCAGATTGAGTAAAAAATAAATGATCGTATTGAAACTTTAATGTAAGAATAGTTATGCTCGTTGCCAGAAGTGTGCTTATAAATGGGCACTGACCATTTAACGTGTACCTACTCACAAAGTTCAAAGTAATAAACCATTCATCACTGAGATAAAATTCGAAGTCGAAGACATTCAAGATATCATGTCTTCCATATTTCTTTTGATTAGACGTGATGAACAGATTTCGGAGATTTCCAATTCATGAGTAACTGCTAAAAATGCCACAAATTTAAGCCATCTTACACATTAGAAAACTTTTATCGTCAGCTAAAAATTAGCAATAAGTATTACATTTCCCTTTGACCAGAGACAGAAGATGATGAATAGGTTTCAGAGTTTCTAATTGATAAGAAACTGCTTAAAATGTCTCTGATTGAAACATCATTCTAAAACTTTCACTATCAGCGAAAGAACCAGAAAACTTAAGATTAGAAAGTCCATTTCCAGGCCCACTAAATGCATATGAACAAAGATAGAAGGTGCTCTTCGTTGCTGTAAATGTATTTAAATGCGTTAAAGAAAAATATTTTTGCGCATGGCTGAATCACAAAAATACCTGTATCAGGTTTTCATGGCACAGCTGATTTGTATGTGTCTAAGAAACCAGACGTTTTTCCTGATCAAGGTGTAAGCCCCTCCATTCGTCGAATCAGTACGATTGGACATGGGAACGCACTGAGGGAGGTGGTATTTTGAACATAATTGGCTGTCATGTAATCGACCTAATCGCTTTCGTGCTTGACATGAAAGCCACAAAAGCTTATGGATTGACGCTTAATTTCAGAAAGGCGTCATCGGATGAATCGATCATCAGTGATGTTGGCCTAATGCATAGGTAGGATTCATAATCGTACTCGGACAGAGTCAAAATTCTCAGTCAAAAAATTTTCTTCATGGCAAAAAAGGGCCGGAAAGTGATGGCACTGGTAAAAGCATGGTTTTTAACGTTTTTCATAAGGTTTCGTCGGTTTCATTTTTTTGAAAAAAATTTGTTTTTTTCATTTCATTCTGACACCAACTGCTCCTTTTGTTCAACTCTGGTCAGCCGTAAATCGCAAATCCTTACCGAGAGCCAAAATTAGATGATAATAAAGTACGAGTACATATGTAGCGGCGTGAGTGAGGGAAAATTTTAATGTTACTCAGACATGATGTGATAACAAAAAAAGAACGAAGAAGTAAAGTTCATTTAGGAGCCCTAAATTTTACAAAAGTCTTTACCAAGTTTGACGTATGTAGTCAGGGAACGAACGCCACCGCCATATTTGTACGGAAATCGTAGTTTTTTGGAAAGTCTGCTTTGCTAATGAATCTGAAGCTGGACACTGGAAAACAAGTAGAGAAAAGGAAACATTTTTTTCTTACTCGAATATGAAAGATTTTGTACGATTCTAAAAAATTGGGGGCGCCACGTGGTCCTTACCCTTACGAATCTCCTGGATCGCATCTAAAGTCATTTTGGTTCATTACGATGCTAATTAATTTATTTCTTTATATTTACTTTGTCTTTATGATGCTTTAGTGAACTCTCTCAATCTATTCATGTATTTTCATATATTCAAAAACTTATTTATAAATTAATTTACGCCTTATTTAGGTCAATTAGCGAGGCTGAAGATTTTGCTTCATTTCTCCTGAAATTTGCTGAAGAAGCCTGTGCAACTGTTGTGTTAAATGCATCGCCTTATGCTCACTTTGGTACCCATACGTGTATATTCCTACAAATATTATGCATGCTTATATCACAATATTATAGAAAACTTTATAATATCATATGCTGGAGTAAATTTTGACTTACGTCCGAGAAGCCGAAGTTAGATTGTATGAGCATGTTAGAAACTGTAAATAACACTTGGTTTTCGTAGAAGATGCGTGCTTTTCTAATTTTTATATAAGGATTTAATTAGAACAAGTATAAGAGAAAACGTTTATGCTCGCTTGAATATGAATAAAAGTAAAAGTGTAACAAAGGCGCATTGCTGACCACCACACATGGCTGAGAGGGGTTTGCATCCTCCCAGAATCCATTGTACCCCCTAAATCGATAAACCCCCAAAATTGAATTTTCGGCATTTTTTGGTTTTTTTGCCGGTTTTGACCATAGGTTGGACAGCACCAAAATTCTGGGGGTGCAAGGTTTTCTAGAGATCAAAAAATGGTCTTAAAATCGTGGTATGGCAAAAAACACAATTTGTCAACGTTTCTCATCGAGCGCTAACCATTGGCATCAAAAAATCGTCAATAATCAGAAAAATGTTAAAAATTGAATTCTGGGGTATTTTGTTTTTTGGGGAGGGTATTTGGCCCTGGGGGTTGCACACCCTTCCCCCTAACCCCTCCTCCACGCCCACGTGTGGTTTTGACCCCCCAGAATTTGGCTATTGCCAATCTGACCGCACAGGAAAAATGAGAAATGTTGTGATACACGTCTTGTAAAAGTTGAAACTGTAGTCTTAGCTCATATAATTTCATATACATTCTACCCCAACACAGTAGGTATCGCTTCTTTGAATATTTTCTAATTATCAAAAAGCTTTTTACCATGTAGAATCTCGCTATTTTTGTCGCTGTTGTTTTATTGGCCTATATACATGTTTAGATTTGAATCAGGTGCATCGTTTCGAACAGACTTTTACTATTAGCGGACCTCACGGGACAATCCGAGCTACGAATCACGATCGACTGCAGCAAATAATAAAACGCAATGACCATTTCATTGAAGAAGTAATGGATTTTTCTTCTGGAGCAAACGAAATCAATTCTTCGTCAGAAAGTGCAATTCCGTATGAAAAAGCATTGTTGATCACGTGCCAGCGGCTATCTGATAATCAAAATAGCGACAAGTTTACACAGGAACGGTAAATTTTTAAAGTTTTCTTTCACTTATAGGCGTATGTACAAGTTTGTAGCCCTGGTGTCAACTTCCAAAACAGCGGCTAACATAGGTGGGCAGCAGCGCAGCACCAAAATTCTGGGAAGGGGTGCAAGATTTTTCAAAGGTCGAAAAAATGGTGGTATGGCGGAAAACACCATTTTTCGACGTTTATCATCGAGCACTATCTATTGGCATCAAAAAATTGCGAAAAAACGAAAAAAATTCAAAGAATGTATTCCCCCTCTTCCACACCCACGTATGGCTTTGTTTAACCGTACGTGTTCCTGGGGAAGGGGGGTCGAGAAATTTAAGGGCTGGCTCCCAAGCTTCGGAGTTCCGCTAATTCCCAGAATTTTGGTTCTCTAAAAAACAACAAAACCTGCTGCTTTAGGCGTTATTAACCATCTCTTGCCTGAACAATTTCTGCAAAGCTTTGCGCCAGGCAGGCGCTCATTTTATCGACTAATTTTGTTAAATTAATTCGAATTTTTCCGCAATTTTTTCGTTTGTTTTCATGCCCTTGAAAAAAGGAACATATTTTGAATAGTCAAAATATTGTTTTTAACGCACGGCTCATTTTTCATGCTCAAAAATGCTTTATAAGAAAGTTTTTGGGGCTGACTCCCAAATCCCTTCGCAGCACATGTATTACTTAAATCTCTGATTGCAGCTGCCCCGAAGTATGCTTTTTAAGCAAAGCGCTTGGAGAAAAAATTTTTAAAATACTTTATTCGGAAGAAAAAGGATTTTTCAGCAACATTTTTTGAAAAATAAATTTTTTCTGGCCGCGCGCAAGTTTTATTCTCTGTACTTACTTGCTCGTCTAACTCAAATTTATACAGAAGCCAAAATTATGCTCTAGCGCTTGCTTTTATGATTCTTATCTACATAAATAGCTAAAGATTCTCAGTTGTAAAAGGCAAGTATAATATGTGAAACAGACTATGAAGACGCAACAAGATCACACATAGGCGTTGGGAGATTTAGGGGGATTCACAGCCGCCCCCACGGAATCTGATAGACCTCTAAAAATCGACTAACCCCGAATTGAATTTTGGTATGTTTTATTGGGATTTCCACGCTCGTATATGAACAAGACTCTTTTGATTTTAGAGAAAAAAGATTCGAACTTAATTTCGTATCGAAGAAACAAAGTTAAGGATCACTTGAAATAAGTAGGTAGTTGCTTGTGGTAGATTAGATAGAGTAACATTGGTGAAGTTTCAAAAATTAATTTCGATCATCAGTGGGATAATTTTAGATGACGAGCCAAAATAAATAGAAAGTTTATTTTAAAAAGATAGAAAATATTAATAAAACGTGATCATGTCTTTTAAATGACTGCACAGCAATTTTTGCAATCAGAACCTACAAAGCGAGAATTATTGGTGAAGTCTTATGGTTTTCTGCCCCTATTGGAAAGTCACACCCCGCACTAATCCGTTCTTCGAGTTCAATTTTAAGCATCTGTTAAACTTATCGGTATCAGGTCTTTTTCGCTTGTTTTTCAAAGAATATTTTCGACATTCTTCATCTAAGGGGACAAGATGACTACAGGGTGTGAAACTTTGGCCACAAAGCGCGAATGAAAATGTAATTTTTTGGTGCCAGCAGATATGATCCGTCTACAGCCACGGGCTTGTTCGATTCAGCGTAGTTAGACTCTTATATACCTACCTACATTATTTGTTAGACCAGGGACCGTTTTCAATATAGTTAGGCTTAAGTCAGGCTTAAATGTGACTTCAATGTTTAAACATACGTGGCCAGGTTTAAACCTGGTCTAAGCTAGGCTTAAGTATCTTAAGCCTGGGTTAAAATTGATCACGTACGTTTAAACATTGAGGTAAGGTTTAAGCCTGGCTTTAGCCTAAGCATATTGAAACCAGACCTATAGTCTGTTTCACATAAGTTTGGGCATAAATTTCAAGAATTTATTTGAAAGTAAGCTGTCGGCTGTCGGCTTACTCTCGATAAAATTCTTAAAATGTATGCCCAAACTTATGTGCAACAGACTATAATGCCATGATTGTCACATTCTACAGTATACGGAGTTGTAGGAAAAGGTTCGCCAACTGCATTAACATTCTGAATCCTTTTTGTAGCCCGATCTATGCGGATTAAATTCAAAAGGAAACCGCAAAGTTAAATGAAACAGACTATACATACAAGCGAAGGTTTAACAGAGCGGTATATGTGCTTAGCAGCCGGTCCTCATCGGCCTCGAATCTCAAGAATGTTGTCGGAAACAATTTATATACTGCACACACAAGCAGCAAGCGAGTTCGGGGGGGGGGTTAATGGGCCAAAAATTAAATTCTAAAGAATATCCCGGATTCTGGGAGTTTAGGATTTTAAATGGTAAAAGAAAAAAGACCCTTTGCCCATGCTTGAATAAAACTATTATTCTAGCACCTCTGTACAATTTTCAGTGTCCATGCTACTTTCGAAGATGCTCGTTATGTCAGAACAGTGATTGACGCAATCAAGAAATCAAGTTCTGGCGATGGATGGACAAAAGTTGTGTAACAACTAATGAAACTTAATGCTGAATTTGTTTAACTCACCTTTGCGCTAATTTTAAAGTCTTTCCATGATAATTCGGGTGTATGGCATACTTTTACTTAGTATAAATATCTATAGTACTAGTACGCACACAAATTAATGAATGGTATATAACGATATCTAGTATAACACGCATGTCTATTCCACACGTGGGGGTCTGGCTGGACCCTCCCGAGAACACGACCCCCGAAAAGTCGAGACTTCCAGAAATGAATGTGGTGCTATTTCTCACAATTCTGCCCCGTCGGACCCCAGAATTTGGCCGCTGCCCACCAATGATCTACTCTCAATAAGGAATAAATCTGCCTATAGTCTGTTTCACATAACTTCGTGCATGAATTTTAAGAATTTTCATCGACAGTAAGCCGAGGGTTACGATAATTATATATCAGATCAATGCCATAATCGCAATCTGTCAGTTCATTGTCGGAGATAGTTTTAGAATTTATGATCGAAGTTGTGTGAAACATACTATAGACATTAATTCCAAGGGTAGAATCGCCATATCTGGGGTTGAACTGACTTTGTCACTCTGCTATAAATCTTATCTCTATTTTGATAGCGATGCATTTACTTTTAGCAGAATAATGGAGATTCAACAGATCTATCTACAACCCGTGATTTAATTATATTGTAATCTTTTATTTTTATCATTTACAACACTAGTCTCAATATGGAGGACGAGCTTGCAACAACTAACGGCAAACGAACTACTGTATTATGTAGACAAACTTAGAAAAAGAGTTTAAAACTCAGCAAGGTATGTTAAAATAAAAATTATATATACTAAAGTTATCGAATTTACACTTTAAATTTCTATGTCCTACCAGAGGCAAAACGCACGACGACTTTATTTTAAAATAAGCAAAATCTGTAACTAATGGCTCGAATATAGAGAGAAGTTGAATACAACGGTACGGTATGCATATTCTATATTGTCCAATATGACAGGCCGTTTTCAATTGTTTCTAGGACTTTTAGAAAAAAGACTTCTTAGTTTTTTTACACCTTCTATATTCAGAGTAATGCAAAAAGCATTGCGCATGGGATTCAATTTTCAGCGCACAAAATGACTACAAAAGTAGCTCACTAGAGCGCTAATAATAATAATAATAATAAAGGATTGCATAACAATGCCTACTGCGTCTCGTGTGTTTACAATCATACCTAGTGATTAATTTACAAGAAATACGAATATGCAGTATAAGAAATATAAAATTTACATATAGATAAGTACTTCTTGAAAATTAATTTGGAGTAATTATTTGAAAACGACCAGAAAATCGGAGTTAATCAACAGCCAAGACAGACTGTATAGTACCATTCATATTCTATGCAAATTCAATTTACGGTAGCGTTTCTAGGTATCACTTTTATAGTCATTTTCTCATAATAGTGATCCTTAGCTCGGATACTGATGTATAACAGCTAAAAACATGCAGAGATTGAAAAATATAGAAAAAGCGCGACTTGAAGGCGAACAGAGAAATGGATGAATACAAAAGCAAACAAGCAGTCGAGACATTGGTGACGAAACGTGATCAACAAAGATAATGCGACAATACACAAGGCAACAGAATTACCAAAATGTTTAAAATTGCAAGCTGTTTGGCATGATTTCGTACCTTCATTTAATAATTTTAATGAAAGTTAAACTTCTAAGAATAATTTACTGAAATTTACATTTTTCAGCCTTTTACGAAATGTATGCGAAACGGACTGCTGATTAATGAACCGATAATTCTTAAGTGGAAGACACGAAAGAATGTTTAACAAATTATACATGGAAGAGGATAGAAAAGTGACCAGATAAAAAAGAAACTCTTCATACGATTAATATCATCAGCCGATTTTGCTCGAAGATCATAAGTAATTACGAAAAACAAAAATACAATGCCTATAATACTTTTTTGGGTCTAGTGCATTACGAATAAGAACAACAGCCGAGTTCTTAAATCGATCGAAACACACAAAGCAAGAAGACGAGAAAATGTAGTAAGAATAAATACAACAGCTTTACATATATCACTGATCAATATCACTTTAATAGTGGCTAAAATAAACATTATAATAATTTAGCAGTCAGCAGTTTTGTAAAAATAGCAAAAGCATCACACCGTTATTCGGTCTTCAATGCCAATCACACGATAATATCTCGACAGTGAACTTAAATCCAGCCAAAGCATAGCAAAAGAGTCGGCGTTAAATGCTGCAAAAACCGCTTCAACAAAAGACGGGTCGGTGAAATCGCTGAAAGCAACTTGACCTTGAGCTAAGCTCCTTCCGACGCACGTTTCGGTCGACTCTGATATTTCATCAATGCAATCACTGGGCAAGCGAAAATGCTGCCAAGACGCCATATTATGCGACTTAAAAGCGTAACGTTTACATCAATTTCAAGCAGTAGCATAGCAGGGCATCTTTCTAGCGAACGATTCGATCTTTTTAATTTAATCTTTTCACATTTCAAAAATTAAATTCTCTGGCTCCGCGAAAACTTTTTTCCATTTTGGGCGAGTGGCCACGAAATCTCTTCCCAAGCCCAAACAGACGTAACACAGATTAGAAATTTCATTGAAAAATAGTAGAAGAATCAAAAATTCTGAGTATAATCAAAGTCACGCTTTATTTTACTCGTTTGAATTGAATGATGAGGCGCAAAATTAGCTGTGTGAGATTTATTGTTTGTTACAATGTTTTTTTCAACACACCTCATGATTTAAGTGAATTTGAAACAAATTCTGATTTCAATATAGGCCTTAGTTTTATTAACAAAGGCAAGTGCGTACGCTTAGCGCACATATTTTACGCAATGTCATTAGCACTGCTTAAGTACACCTAATATCGACAGCATTGAATTGCAGTAGGGTCGTACAAAAGAAGTCACAGCATAACATGACATTGCACACTGCTTTTGCATAATGCGCTAAATTGTTCACTGTCACTTTATTGCAACAATTTGTTAAAAACTTATGAAATAGACTTAAAACCACACATGGGTAAAGGGGGTAAGAGGAGTATCACCACACATGGTCGTGGGAAAGGGGTTTGTACCCAGCGAACGACTGGGCCCAAAATTTGGCCAGGACCGGGCTCTAGAGGCCGGGACCGAGCCTCAATATATGTACGTTATACTATATAATGTATGTATAGGTATGCGTGTGTATGTCGTATGTTTAGTGTGTGTGTGTGGGTGTGTGTTTGTGTGTGTGTGTGTGTGTGTGTGTGTGTGTGTGTGTGTGTGTGTGTGTGTGTGTGTGTGTGTGTGTGTGTAATGTATGTATGTATGTATGTATGTATGTATGTATGTATGTATGCAATGTTTTTTTTTTGTACGAGACAAAGATTTTGAGGCTCGTACAAAGATTTTCGGAGCCATCTTTGTACAACGTACAAAGACTTTTTGGGGCAAAGTAATAGTAGTTTTATCACTTTTTTAAAGTATTTTTCAGCAAAATTTCAAAATTTTAGGCGCTTCGCGCCGAATATCATAATTACATTGTATTTAGCTCCAAGCGCTTGCATTAAACACTCCAAAATCTATCTTTAAGCATCTTTGTACAGATTTAAGCATCTTTTACATCTATTTCTACTGTTTTATAAAGATTTTATGCAGAAAAAAGAACTATTAAACAACTTTGCACTGTTTTCTGCCGTTTGACGATAAAATTGACTCTTTTATCTTTGCGTTGCATTAAATTCATAAGCAAATTGGTGTCTATTATGAGATTCACTCAGCACATTGCAATCGCTTTTTTATTTATAATTGTGTAACACAAGTTATTTTAACTTACTGAGTCGAATTTTACGTGTAATTTCAGCCTAAGCTCAAAAAATTTTGGCGTTCCGGGCCGAACTAATATAACCAGCTGAATTTAGGACAAAGTTACACCTTTTGCGAAGCGTGCGGGTCACGGATAACAATCTAGTAGTATGTAAAAATGTGTACATTCAATAGCATATCTATACGTTATATGTACAAAAAATTTTCGCTCGTACACAGACTTTTCCGGAGATCTTTGTACTTGTACAAAGAGGCTCGTACAAAAAAAAACAGTGTATGTATGTATGTATGTATATAAAATTTACATATCTATTTACCAGCCCCCTAATTGCTGCAGATTTTAATAGCGAAATAGTATATATAAATTCACATTAAAATTCAAGAGTTTTGAATACTTTTTAATTAGTAGTTTAATAGAAAACTCATTCTAAGCAGCTTAAAATACAACTATTTTTCATGTTGCTGTTCAAAACATTGTCTTTTTTACCAATTGTCTGAGACATTTCTGAAGCATTATAAATCTGTGTTTAGCTACTTTTCTTAATCGTAAAAGACGATAATATTTTGATATAGCAAGTCTTTTACAGCAATAAAGTAGGTCTTACTATAAAGGACTATTAATAATTCACACTCATTTAGTGAAAGTTTTAATGTGAATATTTAGCATTATTTTAAAGTTCAGTTTTAATCTCATTTTGTTTTTAAAAGCAGATTGACTACATTCTAAATCTATTCAATCATAGTCTGTCACATGTCAATTTTGGTGAATTTTTTGCTGCTAATACTGCCTGGTAACTCAGAAAGCTGTTGAGCGATTGCCAACACGTTGAAAATTTACAAAAAAAACAACTTAGTTTTAATTAAAACAGTCAGTGCTATTTCTCAAATATTTTTATGTTCACTGCATTAGATTCCTTATACATAAGTCAAAGAAGGTAGGACTTTAGATCAAGTCCAGAAAAGCGATGACGCTCATTGATATAAAACATGTTGAACAGAAATCGGTGAGATCTGTGAATCGAAACTTTTACATTATTCGAACTGCTTGCATGAAGTTAGTTAACAGTTTCTACAACATGTTACACATATAACAGCATGGGGGTAAGATGGGGTAACTCCCCCTGAGCTTTGAAAAACTGATAGCTATAAAGCCATTTTGGCCGCAAAAGCATTAATATATATCCTCTTTTGGGCTCAGAACATTAGTTATATAGCCTTTTTGGGCTCATAAAACTAGCTACATATACAGCCTTTTTTGGACTCAGGAACATACCGTGTGAGCTCAGAAATGCTATATAGTTGTCTTTTCTGAATTTCAAAAGAATATATAGCCATAATCTTGACTCCAAAGAAAGGGCTATAATAGTAATTTTTTCCAAAATAGTCATGTTTGTGAGTCCAAAAAGGTTGTATAGCTAGTTTTCTGAGCCCAAAAAGGCTATATATCTAATTTTCTGAGCCCGAAAAGGCTATATAACCGTTTTTACGGAGCACTTATCTACCAATTTTTGGTTACCCCCTCCGAAAGTTTGACCTTGCGCACCCACGATGTAACACAAAATGTTTTTTTTTAAATTTTTGCTGGATATGCCTAATTGTGTTGTGAAGCTTTTAAGGTTGTCAGTAAATCCTTGTAAGCGAGACAAAAGTGATGTCATGAATCTTTCTATACTTTGAACTACACAATCTTAGTCTCGTCCAAAAACCTACTATTCTATTTTCTTATTATTTTTCCTTAATTAATTTCAGTTCATTCTTAAATTTATAATTTAAGGAAAATTATCGAACAGACGCTGTTCTTTTGGATTTTTCTGTGAGAATGACTCTGTAATTGCTGAATATGCTACAAAAGCTGTTTTTGAAAAGTGTATTTCTTCCTAGATATTCTCTGAAAATCAAGGAATAATTACTTAAATGTGACAGAAATACTTTCCTGGAATACTTTTTGTCCAAAATGTAATCCTTGTTTTGGGATTCCATTTGAATGTTAGAAATTTTTCACTTTATGATTAATATATCAATGCTGGATTTATTGCTCATAAAAATAAAATGCTAGATCGTAATTCATCTAATTCTTGACTTTATGCTGATCTGCGTTTATTAATCTCATTCAATTTTTGTTAGCATATTTATTGAAGCATGTCAGATGTAATACAACAAAGAGAAAAATAAGACTTGTCTGACGCTAATTTAATAAAAGTCTGATAAAACTGGTTAAAAGCTGCAGAGAAGTTAATTCAAGAACATTTCCAAAATAATTACACTAACATATTGACAAAACAAATGTTCCTTCATGACAACTCAACATGCTTTCCTTATTCTGTCTTTAAAAGGCCCGGCCTTTTTTGGCCGGGACCGGGCCCACTAGGCCCAGCCAGGACCATGATCGGGCGCCCGGTCGTTCCTTGTTTGTACCCCTAGAAGTTGAAACCCCCAGATTACTGTAGACGCCTTAGAATTCTATTTTAAGTAACATTTTTAACAATTTTACTTATCCTGACCCCCAGAAATTTCTTGGTGTCCACGTATGAGTATTACTCCTACATAAGGTTTCGGGAACTCAGGTACCATCAGGCGATTTTGAGAAAACGAAAGAAAGTGAAAGTCAATTTTTGAGCGTGCGGCGAAAAAAAAGGTTGAAAATTCTACCAGAAAATTTATACTTTCCACATTCTTCTCGATAGTTTGCTCAAGTATTCAAACTCACTCTTTCCACTTTGATGTACGCTTAATCTTTCAACATAAGTTTGGCAATTTTTCACGAGGATGACCACACACGGGCAGAGCCGAAATTCTAAATGATCTGCGGGGTCCAATTCGAAAAGTTTTTGAGTTTAAAAAAGATGAAAAATTGATCTTAGGAGCAAAAACCAGCATTTTCGATCTTTCTCGTCGATTTCTATCAACTAGCATCAAAAATCGAAAAATCAGAAAAATTTTAACAAATAAAAAATCAAAGTATCTGTGAGGGATTAGTGGGCTTTGAGGCTTCGAAGCCCCCCAGCCCATGTGTGGCCTTCAGCCAAACCATTTCTTGAAGAGGACGTAATAATCGAATTTTCGCGATACGAGAAATAAAACATGCTAATAAACGGATAACGAAACCGCGTTTTTGAACGCTATACAAGATCAGCTTCGATTCAAAATACGTATTTTGAGCATAAATCAAAATATTCGAAAAATTATTTAATACTCTCTGAATTAGGAAAAGTATTAAACACTCAGTCAATGTTGCTATGTTTATTGTCTTAGGAATCACATTCTTTCTTCAGAATCAAAATGTTTGAGGAGCTAATGCCTCGAACGAGCAGGCACGTATCACTGAGGGAATAAGGGGGGAGAGTTCGGACCCCCCAAAATTCAGAAAAATCAGACTTTTTGTGCTATTTTTGGCCTTTTTGGGCTTAGTCCCCCTAAAACTGGTGTTGGTCCCCCCAAAATAGGACGGCCAGCTACGTGCCTGCGAACGAGAAGTACTTGGACGGAAAACACGATAATAATTAGAATTTGAAATCTGATTACGCGTTTGTGCTCCATATAATTGGCTTCATTGTTTCGTTTCAAAGCTTCGAGTATGGTTCCAGTGTTTTCTTGATCTGCTTCAGTGAAATATAGCGATTTGTCCAAAAATATTTGAAAAGAAATTTCACCAGCAGGAACATTCACATCACCCTTAAAAATTCGTTATGTAAAATAAAACACCTCACTGTGTTGAGTAAGTCAGTGAACGAGAAAAACAACTATAAAGAATTGAATAAGTATTATTTTCTTCTTACAAAAAGCGTATATTCTGGATAAGGTTAACCGCGCTTTACTAAAGTTTTTTATCTATTTTATTATAATGAAAAAAGACGAAAAGAGAATCAATCATCATGGTCTATCGATCACCTACATATAAGAAATTGCATGTCTGAAACATTACAGAAGAACTATCACAGAATACGCACAACAAATGAGGTTGCGTGAAAAAGATTAGCCCAACGCAATGTATTTTCTATGCCAGATATTTCAGATGTTCTTTTACTGAGCATCATCATGATTGTTGAAACACGCTCTACGGAGAAGACTCACTTCTGGCGCGTAAAATGTTTCTGAGTCATCGATCGCGAAGAAAGACAGTAATAGCTTTAATAAGTGGGACGAACGAAAAAATTTAAGAAATTGTGATAAGCGATAGCCAAAAATCATTTAAAAGCGCACATCCCTGCATTATATAGTCAGGCATCAAAAAAAACGAAAAAAGTTTATTCGAAAGTACTAAGAGGTGCTGATCATACGTGTTCTTAAGGGGGTTTGACCCTCAGAATGGCTACTGACCCCCACCCCCCGCAAAATGCCTGCGACCCCCTAGAATTGCCAATTTTTTTGTAACAATTGTAAAAAGTGTGCCTTTTTAAGCATTTTCAGCTCATTTTTGGCTCAAAATTCTCAAATTATCGGCACTTCCTTCGGGCCATATACACATTTTTTGACTATATTTGGTTTAAATTTCTCGATTTTTTTGTTTCTATCTTCTAGAAAAAAAGAGCACGGTTTGAACCGTGTAAAAGCAGTGTTTTTGACGTGTATCCGTTGTTTTTTAGCCCAAAAATGCACTTCTTAAATTAAAGATTTTTCGGGCCTGACTTCCCAACTTGAACATGTATGGTGCGCTGACTATAGAGAAACTGATCAGTTATTGCACAGAGTCAGATTCTCATGCTAGAACAAGAGATCTAAGTATGCTACTCATCCACCAAATCATTTGGTTAAAAAACGTGCCTGCAATTGACTCAGTTGTTCGTAACCATCCTATCTCGCTTTAGAACTTAAAGTCCATTCTACTAAATTGAAGATTTGCCCTTTTTCAGTCCTTCAAATTTTAAACCAACGATAAGGCTTTGTTTCAAAATAACTCAGTAAAAATCTGAGATCTGTAATTTTTGTTTTTACTTTAAAAAATAGACGTCTGAATGTCATGAAAAATTAATGTCAGCAGTCTACATGCTAGTTAAAAAATTATTAGTAACCATAACTATTTCAACGAGAATCTTGAAAAAAATTTTTGCACACAATTTATTTTTATTAGAAAAGTCCCAGATTCAAAAAAATCTTTTCAATGTTGTTAAATTTGACCGAAATATCAAACGAACATTGGACTGCACTCTTACAGAGTTTCAATGACTTATTTTAAGTTTACGTCATAATATAGGTACTTTACGCAATGCGGTACCTTTTTTGAAACACTCCGTACATGTATGCTTTCTAAAATTTCATAATCATTCTCATCATACAGGGTGGCTCAAAAAACAAATGGCATGTTAATCCCTGTGGCTTCTCTAATACTTGATCAAATTGAATGCGGTTTGCTTTTTTCTGAAGGCCTATTACCTCTGCAAGAGAGCGCCACTTATGCCGGTTAAGCTACTCTTAGTTTAGACTAAATTCAGCAGAAGTCGTTTTTTTCATCTTTTTTGCAGATTTTTCGAATAAGTAAGCTGTCTTTACAACATTGTAACTCTTAAACAAAAAAGACAATTCAACGCGGTTTAGTTTACATGAAGCCAAAATTATTTGTTTACTGCTCTATTTATTTTGACTTTGATTGGTTTATTCTGTGCGGAACAGCAGCACTTTTATCACAAATTGTTGCAGCCATACATCAACGTTTTTAATTTGCTGGCAATTGCAAATGTGCAACTTTTGGTTAAAGTTCAGTTATTTTGCAGCAATTTTAAATACCGTAAAGTAAATTATGTGGGTGACAGACAATTAAAAGAGCTTTAGAATAAAAGAAATTAAATTTAAATGTCTTATGATTCTTTTAAGTTGTAGGGTTACAATGGCAAATAATGCTTCTGGCACATGCTTTCATGACTTGAAGAACTGACTTCTGCTTAATTTATATTAGACCAACAACAGCTTCTATTTCATGGATAAAACTTTGCCACATTTTTACAGAGGTCCTAGGCTCATGAACAAAGCAAACCGCATTTAATTTGGTCCATTATTGAATAAGTTATGAGGACCAATATGTCATCCGTTTTTTAGCCACCCTGTATAAATCGTTCGGTTAATATTTACCGTTATTTTTCTGCCTTCTATGCGCGTACAATCAGCATTGTACCGAACGTCAATGATTTCCCATCCGTGATAAGAATAAGAGCCAAAATACAATCCGGGTTTTATAATACATTTCTCTCGATCAAGACCGCAGGCGGATTGCACGAAAACAGGGAGCAATTGGTAGCTATCGCTGAATAAGGTTGCATATATAATGTGACGGAATATAAAAAGTTGAGGTCATTTGCGATTGACTATCTCTAATAGATATCAAATATGTAAACAGGGAGGGGAGACCTCACATTGACGTGGGGGTCTGGGCAGGCCCGATCCAGAATTTCGCCAAAGGGGGGCAAACTCAACATAAATTGTTCTATACCTTCATTTTTTGGTCGTGCTTGGGCCAAAATGATAGACAATATGTACTTCATATCCGGCGCTAAGCGCCAAAAATTTGATGATTTCACGTCGAAGGCAGTCGATTTTTTCATATTCCGGTACCTTCCAAATTTTTTTCCGGCCAAGGGTGGGAGCGGCCGCCCCCAGCCCCATCCCTAAAATGGCCCTGATTCTAGGGGTCTAGACCCCCAGAACCCAACGGACCTCCAAATCGATAGACCCCCGAATTTAAAAATCCTCAGAATCGAATTTTCGGTGCATTTTTTGTCAATTTGGCCCCATCGGACAACCCCCCCAGAATTCGGCTGCTGCCCGTGTAGATAACTTTATCACTCGCCTTTAAAAGAATAAACGTAGTTAACTCTCTAGATACGAACTTAAAATGAATGTAATCACACGTCAAGGAAGATACTTCAATACAAAAATACGGGGTACCACAATCATAAGAAAAAGGCACCTGGAATTCGTCAGCGTTTCAAACTTGTTAACTTTGGCGTAGTAATCCAAATCATGATACATACTTTCAACTATATCAGGTATGAGCTCCTTGGTGATTGGTCGAAAGCCATGCTCCATTTCGAACCAATACTAAAAAATTTACGCAATCATGTCCAAAGAGCAGACGCATGTGCTATCCTACATACGTCTCAGTGGTGCCGACCTTAGCTATGAAAAAACCTAAAAAATCTCAAAATTTTCAAAAAACCTCAAGAATACTACTCGAAAATTAAAATACAAAATAAAAATTTATACATTAGTTTTAATGAATTTTCGGCACTTAGACCATTTTGGAACTTTTTCTAAAGTTCTAATCTGTGATGGCGCGTTTAAGCGCCCCCAAGCGGGGTCCAGGGCAGAGCCCAGTAAAATTTTGCGGAAAAACCACCATAACGTTCAAATCACTAAAATTCTTTATTAACGCCAAAAAACGTCTATCATTATTGGGACTTAGCGTCTAGGCACTAATAATAACATCAAGGTCAGTGTTTTTTTTGCACAGTGCAAACTTTTTTGAGCCCGTGCAAAGAAAAAATTTGGTGATTTTGGCACGGTGCAAAGAAAAATTTGGGCAAAAATAATGTGAAATATGTCGATTTTTGAACGCCCAGGTCACTTTAAAATCAAATTTTCAAAAAATTTTCGGCGCTTCGCGCCGTATAACACTAGAATATCTTATTTTCTTTTCAGCGCACCCACTGAGTTCAATTTTTCATCCTATTTTCATTCCTGATGCAGACAGGCTTATTCTACTTTGCGTATTCCATTACCGAATTAGCAAGACGTGGATCTTGTTTTAGCTTGTTTTACTTTTTTCAAAGGTCACCCAATTTTAAAAGTGCAAAAAGTTTCAAATGAGCACTTTTTGGAAAAAATGCAAAG
This sequence comes from Mermis nigrescens, assembly GCA_036768485.1. Taxonomy (NCBI): domain Eukaryota; kingdom Metazoa; phylum Nematoda; class Enoplea; order Mermithida; family Mermithidae; genus Mermis; species Mermis nigrescens. Next base: position 798,093 of record JAVLUZ010000367.1, on the reverse strand, counting down.
ATTTTCGGTACTAGTGCTTGATGTCCCATGCCTTTTTTCGACACTTTTCCCTAATGTAGTAAATTTTTAGACCACGTTAAACAAATCATTAGGTTTTTGTTTTACTTTACAGTGCCTACAAATTGTTAATTAAGTTTTCTGCGTCATGTTAATAGGTAATTACGCTATTTTTGCATTTTTTGCTCATGCCATTTTCAGAGCTTTCAAATGTTTTTAAACAGGATTTCGATAATTATGACGATTGAAGCCCTATTTTAATTTTAGCATTACAGTGTTGTTTTGTACACATTTTTCAGTGCTAGAAAGTGAAAAATCTGAAGTGCTTTTATTTGGAAGATCCCAATAAAGTTTCGCGCTTCGCGCGATTTCTTCACTTTTATAGATAATTTCAGCATAAACATTTCAAATAAAATTTTACATTTGATCGTTTTTAAGATTTTCTGGCTCGAAAATAGGAAAACAATTTTCGCGCTTCGCGCGACTTATTATATTTATCCACTTATAACATGAATCGCTAGAAAAATATGTCATTTTATTTTTTGAGCATTAAATTCCTGCAGAAACTATTAAATGTGCTGAAAATTTGTTACAGAAATCGCAAATCTGTCGTTTTTCTCAGGGTAAACATAGTGTGAAAGATATAACGGCTAAACCAACAGCATCCTACCGCGCGAAGCGCGGAAAATTTTTGTATATAAAATACATTGTACAAAAAAATTTCGGTCGTGCAAAAGGATTTTGGGAGGTTTTTTGCACGGTGCAAAGAGGCCCGTGCAAAAAAAAACACTGATCAAGGTCATAAAAATGCTCCGAATCCACAGTAGCTGCATTTTTAAAATCTTACCTAGAAATATTAACATTCAGGTTCCGAACCAGAAATATCGAAACAAGAATTTTCGCATTCATCAGACAGTTATGGAATTACAATCTCGATTAAGGCAAGTACAAACAACAAGCAATGCAAAAAGTTAGTCATCGAATTCGGCACCGAGCTCGAACTATTCAAACGAAGTCAGTGCCGAGTTATGTACATAGTAGATAGGTGTCTGAATTCGAATGATGGGAAGGACTAGACAGGACCACACATGGGCTTGGGGGATGTGGGGTTTGTACTCCCCGCAGATTACTGTAGACCCCAGAATTCTATTTTTAGTAATATTTTTGGCGATTTGACCCACCCTGACCCCCAGAATTTTGGTGCTGCCCACGTATGGACAGGACTGTGGGCGTAGTGGTTGGTAATGTGTAATTAGTGTTTGAAACGCTTATTGTTAGTAGTGTAACGCTACAATAAGTAGCAAACCGTCTGAAATTGTAAGAAATAAAGAACCTCATTTTCAGTGAAACCCTCACGTTTTTGGAAGAAAAGTACGAGAGAAATCCTACGAAAAATCAAAGCTAAAATAAAATTCAGAATCTTGAGGAAAAACCTCGAGGTTGGCAACACTGATACGTCTTGTAACTCGACGAGTTTAAAAAAAAATTGGGTCTCACTGAGCACAATATGCAATACGTGGTCCAAAATATGTAGTGTTCATAGACAGACATGCACAGCATGGAAATTGTAGGGGGCGAGTAAGAAAGGAGGGGTCAAAATTTAAAAGTGCCTCTTCGGGTTTAAGTGGATAGGCGTCAGAAACATCGTTTTTCGGCGTTTCTGATGATGCTCCAATTTTTAAAGCATAAACACATAAATTTTTTTAAAAAAGTTAAAAAATTGAATAAATTGATGAAAATATAGTAAAAAAGGAGTACATGGCGGCCGAAAATTTGACAATTTTGAGCAAACTGATAGCTAAAAACGATTAAAACAGCGTCTTTCTCAAAAATTTTCCAGAAACATTTGGAAAATCGCAAATTTGGGGGAAGGGGGTGAAAACTTTTCTACGGAGGATGAAACCCACTCAAGATCATGTATGATCATACGAGTATATGCCTCGTAAGACATGAACGGTCTGCTGGGGGTCAGTAAATGAGCTTTTCTGGACTAAAATGACATCAAAAACTAGAATAAATGCTACAATAGCGTTGAAACTACCTACTTATGTGGATTCGTAATTTTTGGTCAATTTCAAGCATTTTTAAAAATAATTCGGTTTCTCTTAATTTTTTTGCCTTCATTTTGCATCGTTTTCCCCAGAAAATTTTCCAGTCTTTTATTTTGGAAAATCAAGATGACCCCATAAACTCCCACCTGCATGTCTCGTAGTGATGACCACTAATAGTATTCTAAGAATGCAACAATAGTACCATTTCGCTTAACAAAACAGCTCCGTGCGTCTACGTTTATAAGGCTGATTGTATTTAGCTTAAACAAACTTTATAATCGATTATTGCCCATTTAAAAATCGTTAGCTATTTGTGCATAGGGTTTAATTAAATAGACTACAATTTTTGATTGGGTATAATTCAGAATAATTACGTTTATACATAAATACAAGTACAAAGGCGGAAATTAAGCGGTACGAAGAGTTACAAACTTACTTACATCAAAACTGTAATCATGTTGCCACACACGTTCGCAACGCCATGAGAACGATCTTCTTTCATTGTCCTGCAACAAAACGTAAATTCACATATATGCACTTTAAGCACTGAAAATGGTGGAATTTCAGCTGGATCCCGCATTTGCTTCAGACTCTATTGGTTATAATATCATATTTACGCATTTTTTGGCCCAAAATTGGAGGTCGTTTATGAAGCCACCCCGCCCCTAAGAATGGCCGTAAACCCTACTCGAAATTTCGAGTCGATTCATGTATGCATAAAATATGCATACACTACTCGCCATGAATGTTGATGCTCTAATATGCTTTAGAGGATGATAGAGCTTACCAAAGGATATATCCTACACGTCGGTCCTGTTTCCGCTCAAGCACGACCGACGTGCTAGACATATATCCTTTCACATGCTCTATCATCCTGTGAAGCATATTAGAGCATGAACATTCGTAATATATACAACTTAATAATTATTACTTAAACTGATTAATGATTTACAGGTCAGAATATTTACGATCAAGCACAATTCAAACAAAATATTGTTTGAATAAATATTTATAGATAGGTACGTTACGTTAAGGTACTTAGGACCCAAAACACACAAGGTCAGGATTTGCAGGTGTGAAATCCCAGAGTAATCGAAACCAGTATATATATATATATATATATATATATATATATATATATATATATATATATATATATATATATATATATATATATATATATATATATATATATATATATATATATATATATATATATATATATATATATATATATATATATATATATATATATATATATATATATATATATATATATATATATATATATATATATATATATATATATATATATATATATATATATATATATATATATATATATATATATATATATTTATATACCCTAAAACGAGGCGGGGACTCCCTCCCAAAATTTTGAGCCTTCTATGTATGAGTAGTGCTAATATTTTTTCGCATTCTAAACTGATTAAAACGATCAAAACAGCCCATTACAAAATGTTTCCATGCTTTTTTAGCATTTTTAAGCCCATTTTGACTGCTTTAGGTGTTATGCCGTTGTTTATGATAAAGACGTATGATATTCATCGATTTGCAGCGAAAAACATCAACTTTTTAAAATATTTTTACCTAATTTCAGGTACCTTATAGGCAACAGAATATCATTCCAAAAAATTCTACATTATGACTATATTTTAGACACCAAAAATGATGCATACACAAGATGCTAAACAGATAGAAATCGTCTGAAAGTGTTTGTCTATTCTCTCCCAAGCACATGTATCGAATGTTCTTTGAGCTGATTGCTTAATTTAGAGTATTTATTGCTGCTTCGTTTAATCAGGAATACCTCAGGAGTATCCGTGTCCTTATCCAAAAAGCGTAAGCAGCGAAAAAAAGTCACGTTGGCAGGATTCCTCTCCTCCGTGCTAACTGAAAAAAGGAAAAACCCGACACAAATGCAAAACAGTTATTAATGTGAGTTAAAAAATGAATTTACACTAGAATTTCGGAAATTTTACATCCATAAAAATAAACAACTCGTTTACGTTGGCTAGCCTAAAAGTCTAAAATTTGCCATTTTCTGCTTTGATTTTGATTAAGAAAAAGTAAAATTTCGATTTAGCCGAAAAATGATAGCCTTTCAAAGGAAATATTACAGTCAAGTAGTGATGTCCTGTTGCCACTTTTTTTGCCGGTGCCGGTGCTAGATTAGCATATTATATAGGTTAATAAGCTTCTTCAAGAAAGGATAAATTTGTGCTCTTTTTTATCGAATGCAAATATTAAGTACACAATTTCGTTTGGTTTGTTCGTAAATATTTTTACATTATTTCTAATTTTTAAATATTAATTTTTAATCTATTAAGCAGATAGAAAATTGCACGAAAATTAAAATTTAAAGCAAAATGGAAATAAAATCGCATATTATGAACCTTCGGCTTATACAGTAACTGATCCTATAGTCAAATCAAAATTTTGTTTCAATTCAAAATTATTTGTACCTGACATACAGACCAAGTAGTGAAAAATGAACAACATAAAACAGTTCTTCAAGTTAAACATATTTAAATTTATTTATTATTTTGCATGTTCAAAATCCTTTGAAAACAAACATAGCATATCCTAGTAATGCGTAAGAGTATCAGAGGTCTACTTACATGTATGTAAAAAATTTTTTGTTGGAAAATCTGCAGAAAAAAGTTTTGCATGAAATACTGATTTAAAATTCTGGATGCCCACTTTTTGCTGCCTTTTACTTCGGAAAAATGAAGAGAAGATGGATTTCATAAGATAAAAATGAAAAACAAGCACTCATACATATTTCTTGTCTACAGATGCGAGAATTAAAAGACCCACTCTGTATGTCATTGTATTTTTTAATCGTCTATGTTCACTGGTATCTCCTCTCCTTGCCACTTGTTTGATGATTTGTATAAGACATGCTTCATCGAAAAAATTGATTCATTTTAAAAAATTTGACGACAAGCTTGCCCTGAAGTTTCGTCAAAAACGCTCCAGTATGATATCAGAAGCTTTTAGTAACAACAAAATGCTACCTTTTTATGTCTTCTTTCGTCAAATTGGTGATCAACGAGCTTCAATGAATTATTCATGTACTTATTTTTTCTCTTCTATTTAGCACCGGCACCGGCGCCGGTTGCATAGCACATCACTACATTCAAGTAAGGTCAAATCCGCAATTTGATACCTTTCGAATTTTTCCATCATAAATATATTTTTTTCTTATGATTTCAAGAGTAATCATCAAAAAATTTTCATTTCGAAAAGAGTACGATTTTTCCTCAAGTCCGAGCATCTATACGTACACATAGTCAGTGCGCCGAAAACTGGAGTGATGAAGACTTTTTGTTGATTATTTTTGACCTTCATACACTTTTGATTTTACTTTGTTCAAATGAAAAACTCACTTCAACAGAACTTTTCATCTTTGGCATTTAAAAATTGAGACAGTCATTTAAGACGTATATACCAATCAGAATTCTTATTATTAAGCATTGTTTACACCTGCGTCTTATGCAATAATATTATAAATACAAGAGGTGGGCGACTGCTGAGTGCACAAACTACTTGATTTATTAATCAATCGTTTCACAATTGTACGAGTAATAACAGAAAAACACATGAAATTTTCTCTCGCTTAAAAGTAGCTAAAAAGCAAGGGCAATTTTCTCTAACTTACATTTAGTCTACTTATTAGCATTTAACAAAAACATAAGTTGAATGAAACGGTACTGTACATTCTAATTATTAAGCATTGTTTACACCTGCGTCTTATGCAATATTTTTATAAATACAAGATTCGAAACTTCAGGACAAATATAAACTAATACGTAATGCTTAAGAGTAAGTTACAAAAATAGTAAAATTATGAATAAAAAAGGCCGAAAAAATCACAGGTACGGGTAAGAAGATACCTTGTTCCTGTTCCTTCGCCTCTTCGCTTACATCTTTTTCAGGCGAATGGCCAACACGGTCCAGATGACCCAGCATGGATTGGTAGCAAAAACATTGCAGTGAGTGGCCGACCGGTTTAATATTGAAAATTAGCTTGTAACGAAAGCTATGTCGTTCTGTTAATTGATCAATACACATTTAAATAAACCAAATTTATCATTAAAGAAATAAAAAACGAAGGAGATACATTGTTATTTTAAAACACCTGGCGATAAGTTTCACCTTATCAATAAAGCACAACACATTCATATTTTGGTAAGTTTAGAGAACGTTATGGCAAAATTGACAATATGTATTTTTATTCATTTTACTCCTCATTTATCTATTAAACCCATAACGAGAGATAGAAATTATTTTTTAAAAACGAAAAACATCTTTCAATTTTTTAGGATCTAAAATTATCAGCTGTAGCCCAAACATAAATGTTATCTCGTCCTAGATATGACTAAAAATGGCACATGAATTTTTTATCCGTAATAAGAATAAATAATTGAAACTTCTGCTACTCGCGAGAATAATATCTAAGTATGTATATATTTATTTTGCATCACTGCAGTTTCCTCGAGGTCATAAACATATGTTTGGAATTAATTCGAAAGAACCCTCTCCTTAACCATTCGGTCTTTTAACCCCTGACATTCCTAAATGCATTTATAATGATAACCATGAAAGATGCAGAGTAGCAAACATACTCTGAGCTACTAGCATAAATAGTAGGTATTTTAAAGATAGCCGTGCATTTTTTGCATAATTTATGCGCAAGATTAAAAATATTATGAAAGAGTAACCTCGGTATGCTTGACTACAATGAATTTTTTGTATCTTTTCGCTTAATGCCTCCACCTGCTCGAACTGAGTGTCGAACGGAGGCAGACATTCATATGCAGCGACGCCATCTCGATTAACCTGAACTGATAGGATAATATTTTTAACTGAAAAGGGTAAGAATAGAAAGTTACTGAGGTATAAAAATTAATTTTTCATCTGCTATCATTGAAAATAGGTACTATTTTCAATCAATCTTCCGGAAATAGCAAATGAACCAGAGGCTAAAATCAACGATGCGCTATTCGTACAAGTGAATATTATGCAAGCTGATAATGGCTTACTTGAATTTTGATGAGACCGCCGTAATGTTTTAGACGACGTCGCCATAAGCCAAAGAAATGACGTAGCGGATGCAATACTGCGGATTCAAAGGTTTAGATATAAAGTAAGGATAAACAAAGAAAAGTATAAATAAAAATTGAGAAGTAAAAATAAAAAATATAAAGATATATAGCTCTAAGACTGTAACTACAAGTACCTTTTGAATAAAAATTACGATTTGTCCAACCGTACCATACTTGGGACGAGTCGTTAGGAAAATCTCGTTAAAAAAAGGCAGCGTGTAAAACTACATACACAAGCGCACAAAAACGAGGTGAACAAAACCCCACAGCGGGCCAGAAAACTAGATGTTATCAGAGAACTAAAACTTTTTCTAATTTTTTAGGAAAAGAATTATAATAAAAAATATCCTGTGATAATTTTCATTTCATTCTGTAACTCTAAATGGTTACCGAGACATATGGTCGCCGTCCCAACTCAGCCTATGCCATAGGTAGCAGGTTTCCTACTGCGATGGACTGTATGGATACGAAATCTCAGTGCTTTTACTAAATTTTGCCCGCCTGCCTTACCTGTTTCTCATAATAAACCTAGAATGAATGAAAAATAATACAAGTCGTACCTATTCTTTTTTAAAGATATTCCAACACTTATCATTTGCTTTTGTCTGCAATCGTTCAACCAAGCACACAACAAAGAGTCAGTTTTTAACAAATTATCTTTTCTTGCATGTTTATGCAATCATAATTCTGGGGGAAATGTTTATTTTTGGAATACAAAATTACAAAGCCCAAAACAATAAAGCGTAATTTCACCTCGTTGACATAGAAACTTCCACAGTTGTTCTGCTCCCTGAATAATAGAATTAAATCTCTTGCAGCATCTGCAAAATGTTGCTACGTCTACGGCAGAAAGAAAGGAACACATCTTTATAATAATTTCTTCCGGCAAAGATTCAAGATTCAGCCCATTAGGCATGTTCTTTCCAATCAGAGCCGCTTCCATTTCAAAAAACGTATTTCTGAATATAAATCTTCAGTATGGTAAAGTAATGCTAAGATCAAACAGCCAAGCTAATATTACCTGCTTTACAAACTCAAGACCAAGGAATAAGTCAGAATCGCAGCGGAATAATCTAGCATTGAAGTCTAAATAATCTACCTGAAAAGCATCAAGAGAACATCATAACCATGAGTCCGGTACTACGGAGTAAACATTGATCAATTTTTGGGATCAGGAAACGATTTTTTTGAGATGAAGATTCAGACCTTGTCAAACGTGTCGGAAATATAGTCTCAAATATCCAAACTGTCAAATTAACTTCTGTAGCGACGAGACTAAATTTTCCGCAATCGTTCTGGCGAAGTTTTTAATGCAATTTTAAAAATATCCTATAAGTTATTCTGCCCCAATTTCATTTAATCTCACTAAGAAGCATGAATTCAACTTTTAGCGACAAGTAGTTCCTAAATGTTCGGGTTATACATACAATTATATACTCGCATTTGAATCGCGATGCCATGATTAAAAATTTGGCATTGCTTTTTTGGAAATTTGTAGAGTAAGTATACATCGAGTTACCTTCCAGACCGAAGGATAGAACTTTAGCAAATTTGAAATAAATTGCAATCATTTTTCCCAAAACTAAATGCCCAAAATTCTTCCCTTTCACAAAAATAATTAACATAAAATTCTTATAACTTTATGCGTCTTGCGGATATGCTATACAGAAAGCTGACGTCAATGCTTTGATTTTCCATCATTTTGGCCCATTAGTTCACATTTTAAAGCTTTGATTGCTAAGGCGACGAAGAGCTCCATGCCCTCAACACTTTTGGCTGAAAATGATCGTTATACTATAAGTATAAATAGTCCAGACGAATTTTCGCTATTTAAGCCATTACGGTAATTTGGAAATCTGCAAACAGATGCAATAACAATAAGTATGTACATTAACCCTCCGTTTACCGTGTCCTATGCCGGAGGCATAATGAATCACTTTCGTGACATTTTTTTCTGTTCTACCTTATCCATGTGTCCAAAACTTTGTCTAGCCTCGTTTTGGCTTCAGTTACATTGTTTTTAATGGTTTAGCTCGAAGGGAGTTATGGAGTAGTAAGAAATAGGCATTTTTTTGGCCTTTTAACAGCGATATTACAAAAACTCAAGATGGGAAAATAAGGTTCTAATAAGAAAATTTCGTGGTTTATTCCTTTACAGCTCTTTAAATGCATCCCCTGGATGTGTTTAACACAACAGAAATCTACTTTTTCTTGTTTTTGCATAATGTCCAACATGTGCCTGTTCTTATGCATTGAGATGGTTTTTAATTATACCTCTTTCAAAGATAATTTTCACAGAAAATAACATACATATTCAGAGAGAGCATAAAAAATTGCACTAAATGAAAGTAATAGCTGCCAGAGAATGTTAAGAAGGCATAGCTGAATATGCACTAGTTTATGCCATGATGGTGCACTTCGACTGCAAAAACATGATGGTAAACGGAGAGTTAATTAAAGTATACTATTTAATTTATTGCTATAAATGTGTAGGTAAACTGCAGCAGGATACTCTAGACCCAAACCCGGAACCAATCAAGTCGAATGATAAATTTAAATCAGAATCTGGTTTGCATTGTTTTTGTCTCAAAGACATGATCTCAAGTAAGTACTCAAGGTAAGTCTATTTATTTGAACGCGTAAAAATATCATTCAAGAATTAATATGAATCACAAGCGATCTGCACACACTGAATCAATTTTATTCTCAGATTCAACAGCAACATTCGCAAAATTGAATGAACATACGCGGCGCAAAAATGCGAATAAACGATTTTATATATACGTATGTACATGGTTGCATAAAAGGATCGGATTTTAAAACGTTTATAGAGAAAGACGTCCAAGGAATGGAAAGGGACTCAAGAAAACTTGTGAAAAATTTGACAATTTTGAAACGATTCTTTCATAGTCAAGTACTTAAAATATCTCATATTCTGCATGTGTAGGTAGGTACCTTAGTATTACAAGGACAAGACAGAAATCGAAACATATTGCAGCAAAAGCAGCAAATTACAAATGAATATACGAGTAATAGCATAATACATAAATTACTCGTACCTAGCTCTTGAATTGCTGTGCATTTTTCACTCGTGGCACGATTTGTCTTTTTACGTCTAATACGGATTGTGAATGAATGTCTCTAAGCTTTGCTTGCACTATTTCTACGGTAGGCAAGCCTGCGTATTCTTTGAGAGAGGTGTTTACTCCTCAGAATGGCTATGACTTAGAAATGGGAAATTTCCCGAGAAAAATGAGGCCATGGAATTCTTATGCTGTACATATATGGTGACGAGACGAGCACTCACACAGGTACCATCGTATTGAGATTTCTACGCCCATATGCGTGAGTAAGAGAACGATTTTGAGGGAAAATAAGGAAAAACTAAATTGAAAAACGGACGAAAATTGAAGCCTTTTCGCAGAAATGCTTGAACTCGATCAGAGGCTGCGAATGAAGCTAGTTTTCGCGACGTTTTAACATCTCTATGACTAAGTTCTGCAATTACAGAATGAAATGCACAAGATTTTCGAAAGAATAACGCGAAAAATTAAATGGCAATACAACAAGAAAAACAAGTACTGCGCGCACTACAACAGTATATATTAGACTTAAACTTTGCATTACAAGACCCGTTGTTGCTCAATGATTCTTGTTCAACTGCACAGCCAACTTTTTCGCAAATAGATCCACGAATTCGTCGTCATTCTTGAACAAAAATAAACAATGAAACAAGTTGGCATAAGAAAATTAGGCATTCAAGCCTGATAAATACACAATCCACAGACCACAATTAAACAAATTGTTTTCACCCATGAGCAGAAAAGGCCAAAAATTGATGGTTAGAAAGTTAGTCCACGATCCGCCTAAAGAGAAAGCTGAACATTACTGAACAATTAAACAGCTCTTTTGAAACGAAACAAATAGAAGACAACGACTATCTTGGGGAAAGAACCCCAGCAATCATTACAAGGGCAGAGAAGAGGAATTGACAAAATGCATAAACACGTTTTTGCACTTTATTTGTGAAATTGCTATGAGGCTCATACATGGGAAAGGTAGAGGTGGCCAGAGGAGGGGGGGGGGTGAAATCCAGGAATGACCATATAGTAAATTGCGGTCGTTGTTTACTGCTTGCCGTCTCTTTGTACATGTACAAAGACGGTCTCCAAAAGTAAATTTACGTTCTGTACATGTAAAATTTAGGGTACTTGAATATTGTACAGTGGTACGTTATGTGCGGTCAGCCGGCTTTTTGACTGTTATTAGTGAAGTAAAGTTTAGTCAACTTATAGACTTCTAGCGATTAAAAATACAAAAATTTAGCAATTTGGCGCGAAGCGCCAAAAAACGTTGATATTTCTTCACCGTTTTGTAAGTTCCAAAATTGTCTTGTAGCATCTTTCGTTTTCTCAAAATCGTCCAACAGTATACCTGATTTTCGAGAACTTTAGGTAGGGGTAATACCTCTCCTCTCACCCCCTATGCCCATGTGTGATGGAGATAAGAAAGCCGGGTAAATTTAGTCAATTTCGAGAAAAGTAGGAATTGCTAAGAAAATTGCGAGTTTAAGATAGGATATGATTAAATAAATAATCTACATATCTATACAAATATAAAATTTCCATTCATTTTAGTCTTTAAAGTAAATCAATTTTTATGTACGCACAGCGCAGCGCGGTTATTAGATACTGGCTAACAAATTAACAAATTTCATGCCAATCGAAAATGAACGGTTGAGAGTAAGATTGAATTTTTGATTATATAAATATAAATTTTCGAATCACAAATTGTTCTCGTGCAGTAAATCGCCTTTCAGAAATATATAGAATAACGATTACATGATAAATTAAAAAATACCTGCAACAAGTCAAAGAAGGCGCGTTTTAAAGCTGTTTTGTCGAGAGAATGAATTTGCTTTTTGTGTGAATCTCCCACAGAGGCCGGTAAACCCGGTTGCACAAATACGGAATGGTCATCCTCAAAATCGGCAGGAGTCAGTAGAAAATGACTGGCGTTCTGACTCTTAGATCGATTCATTTCTCTGACGGCCGAATGAAGTCCACTCTGCAACATATAAAAATTCTCACATTTTTTCATTGAGGCGACAATTAAATGAAGATAAGCATTTAACCATCGAATCTATTAGCTTATGCTTCTGAAATCCTTCGAGACGGACATAAAATGATAACTCTGATTGAATGAACAACTCGCACAGCCGTCTATTTCAGATTTTCATGCTAATGAACGACATAAATCTATATTGTTTTTTAGCCAAAAAATTTCAGGGTGCATATGTGTATACATAATATAATTAATATAATATAATACAATATAATTCGATCTATTGTAGCGATAAAATTGTATCTTTTAAAACTACCAAGTTCTCAATGCAGCAAACTTAATATAACTGAAAGATGTAGGTGCGCAAGGTCAGGGTCGGCAGTAGGAAGGGAAGGGGGGGTCAATCCCAGAAATCCAAAATAGTAAATTTATTATTCACGATTTTTTGTTGTTTAAATGATAAAATAGTTAAAATAGGCTATACAAGATTTTGCGTGGTAATATGGAATTTTCGAAGAAATTTTAGTCCATTGATTATAACCTTTTTAACACCCAAAATACAGAAATTGATAAATTTTGGGCGGTTTTTGAGTAAAAAGTACATAAAAGCATTAAGGAATTTCGAAATTTTTACTGCTTCTGACATTAAAAATGATGCAAAAAAACGTTTTGTTGGCTCAAAATCGCCGGACATTACCCGTCTGGCTGACCCTTCAGCGGGGAGTAATAACCCCCTCAACCCCTATGTAAATGTATAGCTGAAAGGTACAAAGCGGCGTAATCTTCGTGAATTGAATTGAAATCGTTCACGTCATACTAATGCTATGAATAGCTCTGGTTAATCAGACGCAACTCTGCAATTATTAATAATAATGAATTAATGATCGCATCTGAGGCGAAACAGTAAAGAATTTTCACATATACAACCCAACTTTTATTGGAAGTGATATTTCCGCATTTTTATACATTGTCCTAATTTCTGAAAAATTTCTGACCAAAAATTAGGATCGCCTCTCATCTTTTTTTAAATATCACGTGCGACGGTCAATACGAGTATTGCCTCTCATTCAGCATTGTTAAAAACCATAATATCTCTAATACACGTGGACACAGGGGTGAAAGAAGGTATATATTACATTATTACCGCTCCATCAGATTATTTTTGGATAGATTTTACACATCTCATCCAAATACTTATTCATGTTATAATCTGGAGTAGTTTTAGAAACAAATTTCTTTCATTTCGGGGTGAGCGGCCCTTCGCCCCTTGGCTACGGGCCACGTACGTGGACAAGATTTATAAATGATTTAAAAAAATTGATATTTCAATTACGCATAATCGTGCAAGAAAGAAAGTAGCTTTAAGGGAGATTGATTATAAATCTATTATAGTAATTCACAAAAACGACTTTTCATTAACGGAACACGGGCCGCCCCATACTTGGACAATAGCCAAAGCTTTAGCCCGCCAAACGATGGGCTCTCAGAGGTTGATAAGTTTCCTAGTAGGGCTGAAAATGAGTTGAAAAGGCAATTTTGTTAGATTTTCTGTTTTCTCACATTTCGTCATTGCAATCCTGTGAAGCAAAAGAGTTACCTACTTACTTACTTTTTATGAAACAGCAATTTTTTGACCGCATCAAAACAACTAAACAAATGAATAAAAAAATTTTCTCGGCCACGGCCATTTTCCGATCTTGCCTTGGCCGAAGGAGGTCAAAGGCGACCGTGGATTGCCGAAAAAAGAGGCCCTGATATGAATATTTTTTATATAAAAAATATATAGAAAAATATTTTTAAATAGCCTGATATTTTTTCCAGAATAAAGTATTAGTATATTAATATATTATTAAAATGTCAGCAAACAGCTTCGAAATCATAGAACACGAACCGGGTGATCAAGACCGGGAGGATATTGTGAATCAATATCGCGCGAAAATTCCTGAATCGCTAGATCCCTGTTCAACGGCAATGATTTAATTTGCTGAGCCGATGCTTGCCTTGCACGCGACGATTCGCTGCCACCGCTCGTCAGAATCCTTCAATTCCAGTACAAAATTAAGGAATAGGTAATGCACTTCCGAGCATGCATGTAACGGCTCGAGAATTTGGGTGGAGGGGGTCCCCGGCCATTTCGCTGGGAGGGGGTAGATGACCTGCAATCATTGGCCAAAAAGGCCGAAAAATTCTATTTTTATCTCAAAATCGGGGGGAAGGGCTAAAACATTTTCTGGCTGTGGGGGGTTGGGGTAGACCGACTTTGGGGATAAAGGATCTCCATACCCCTGTTATATGTATGCTTCCGAGCCACGGTTTTTTTTGTATTCGGCAAAGATATTTCCCGATGTACAAAGACTTTCGGGGACCGTCTTGGTACATGTACAAAGATTTTGGGAAGACAAAAATTGCAAAAAAGGTCTGAAATTCGTAAACATTTTCGGCGTTTCGCGCTAAAATGAGTAATTGTGTTGTGCGAATTTTTATTTTTTTCATTTGTTCTACGTAATGTCAGAATAACGAATCTGACCGTTAGTTTCCTCTACATCCAGTAGTTGCGTGAAGTCTGCACTATTTTATTTTGAAAGGAAAAATGTCAACTTTTTTCGGCGCTTCGCGCCATTTTGAGACGATTATTAGTGATTTTTGCCTTCAGAAAACCAGAAATTAGATAAAATACACTACCAAAGGTCGAACAACTCTGTTTTTGCCACACTAAAATCGCTACTGTACAATATTATAGAACCACAAATTTGTGTGTACAAAATGGACAAAGACTTCTAGGGACCATCTTTGTACATGTACAAACGGACCTTGTACAAAAAAACACTGTTCCAATTAAAAAGCAGCAAAGATGTTAAAAAATTTTTCGGCATTCCTTTCTGCTTGACAATTGATAAATTTTGTTTTTATACCATTCTGTTTTGTTTACCAATAAAATACCTAAGAATGAAGTTAAAATGATCTGAAAAGTCAAAGTTTTCGATGAATCCTTATTTTTTTCTTACAAAAGTGACGAAACTTGTCAGAATTGGATAAATAGTACTGCAAAATGCAGTTTTCCATTTTGAAACATGTTATATACGATGTTTTAGCCATTTTTCATATTTGACCCGCAAAAAAGGCAAGAACTCTATATAAAGTGGCCTCACATTTTTTGATGTCACCCCTCCCCGAACTTTCGACCATAAGAAACTATGATATATGCTATGCAAAATTCATATATACTTTTGCAAAAGGTCAGTGCCTCCCGCCGGAATCGGGTCATTGGACTGCAAAGTCGAGTGTCTGGCGCCAATAGTCTGTTGCCGCTGTCGGTGGCCAAGCGACATGGTCGAGGTCATTGTCCCTTCGGCGCCTGGCGATCCGTGCACTGGGGTTGAAGACTGCATCAGCGAGTCCAACTGAATTGGCACTGGTCTAATCAAGGGCGCCGTTGACCTCGTCGCACCGCTTTCTTGCTGCTGTACAATTGATAAATTTTGTTTTTATGTATAACTCAAGCTTAGTCCCAGACATGCACAGCATGAGAATTCTGGGGAGGAGCTGAAAGTTAAAAAAGCCTTTTCGAGCTCAGAAAACGTGGGTAAGCGTCAAAAACATCATTTTTAAGCGTTTCTATCGATGCTCTTAAGTTTGCATGAAAACAAATGATAATAAGAATGATGGAATGACTTGGACTATCAAATATGCACAAAATAATGGACAAAAAGTGTCTGAATGAATGAATGGACAGAGTACTACTCAAAAAATACTTCAGATTATACTGTTGGGCATCGTTTGGCGCTCTTTCATAATTCCAACAATAGGTTTTAGTCAGCAAATGGCCTGAGGAGGGTGATGATTTTCAAAATTTGTGGTAGGGGGCATGGTTTATTTATTTTTTGTATTCGACAAAGTTTTTCCGGATGTACAAAGACTTTTTGGGACAGTCTTTGTACATGTACAAAAAGTTTTTTGGAAATAATATCAGTGCAAATATCAGAAATTTACTGGAATTTCTTGTGCTTTGCATCGGAATAAGTTATAAATATAAGATCCACATTATGATTTCTTCTGCATGTTTTTATAACAGCAAAAATTAAGTTTCAAAGTCTGGAATATCACGATTTTCCATGTCTGTAACTGTTTTATTTCTCTTTAAAAAGCTCTAGCATTGAGTTTGAATGTTTAAATCAGGTAAAACATTTCAGTGCCTCTCAAGTTCACACTGATTGAGCAATTTAAGGCTCTGCTGTCTTGTCTGTTAAGTCTAAACATAATTTGAATGCCAAGGGAAGGATGAGAGAAACAATTTTAAACCACTTTAACAATTTCTGTTTTGTCATTAGACAGCTCCAAAATTGTGTTTTAGGGAGCATTAACAAAATTTTTGGCGCTTCGCGCAAATTCAACGATCCGAACAATGTATCTGCTGTAAAAAAAGAAAATCTATATGAAAACGGCAAAAATTACCAGAATCTACGACGCTCTGCTCTTTGTTAATAAATTTTTGTAATTTTAATTGTCAGAAACCGATAAATTGCCAGAGCACACCAGTACAGGAAAAAACATGTGTATTTAAATAGTACATAGAACGCATAGGTACTGTATGTATTATAATGCACTATCATTTTCTATGTACAAAATGTACAAAGACTTTTTGGTAACGTCTTTGTACATGTACATATGGACCTTGTACAAAATAAAAACACAGTGGTAGGGAGAATACCCCCTCCATACACCCAGCGTGCATGTGTGATATAATAATGAATAAAGCAAGCACCCAAAAATTATGGGTTTTACGTAAGCAATGCTGAGATTGTTAACTCAAGCATTTCACTACGCAATCGTTTTTCTAAGACAAAATTTTAAGGACCCTAAAATTGCTTAATACGTTTACGCTCAATGATACCTACAGGTCCTAATTATAACTGCATTTGAAAATGCGTCAAGCCGATTTCATTCTAGAACTGGTTTAAACTTTCGATTAGGTATCAAAAACAAAAAAAACTAATATTTCTGATATTTAAAATAAGGAAAACTTTTATAAATCATTCATCTCCTTTTCTTAATTTCTCAGTAAAAGATTATGCCGAAGGCATTATTGTGTCTTCATATGCTAACCATGTGCTTCAGTTGCGCTTTATTCAACATGGATACAATATCGGCATCCGACGGAGCATTGGCAAAGCTTTGATTCAATTTATTGTTCATCTGATTAGTTATCAGTCTTTTCTTATCATCTGGAAGACCATTCTCGAAATCAGTTTTCTTCTGGTTCTGCAGCTTTTCTACTATCCTTAAATGAAAAAATAAGTTTGATTACGAGCATGGTCAGTACTTTGTGCACATACACAAAAATTTTCTGAAAAGTAAGGTAATACAAAGAAACAAGGAAAAGTTGCATCCCTTCGCTAAAGTTTTAAAATTTTTGGCGCTTCACCGTCGTATGCATTTAAGCGTTCTTTATAATTTTGCCTTATGCGCAACCGAAAAATGACATTTTTCACAGCCGAATTGAAAGAGGAAATTTTTTCTCGAAAAGTTCAGGTTTCTATGGATAAAGCCTGTCGAAAACAGTCGGAGATACGGTTTTCATTAGCTACCCCATTCTTAACGAAATTTTCGAGATATAAACCAATATATCATGGGTCCACCGCGCCCCCCTCCTTCAGCGAATCCAGGACAGGAAGCTGCATAAACATATTACGCATTAAAGGGGATATGAGATAGTTCGGGTACCATATCACATATCAGAACTTTCAAAAGGCACACTTCTCAGAATATTTTCGAGCAGGACATATTACTTGTATGATGAAGCAGCGCCAAATAATGTCAATCAGATCAGTATAGCCTTATTGGATTCCATGTAAATTTTCAGACTTCGGCAAAAAATTTAGGTTTTGGCAAAGCTCTAGAACGAAGATAAACCACTTTACATCACTGTTGAGTGTAAACAAACGCGCCCAGCTGACGTCCCTTATTTGATTCCATGTAAATTTTCAGATTTCGGCAAAAAATTCAGGTTTTCGCAAAGCTCTAGAACGATGATTAATTAGCAGTGTAAACTTTATGCAACTGCCTAGTGTAAAAGAGGAATTTATTCCGATTTGTAAATCTGATATTACTCGGATATTATTATCAACATTTATGAAAAAATTGCATGTCTACAATGGTCTGAGGACAAATAAACAATGAGTGTAAACTACTTTACATCACTGTTGGATGTAAACAAACGCACCTACGTGACGTCTACATTTGATTCTTTGAAAATTTCTGGACTCCAGGAAAAAATTAGGTTTCTGGAATGCTCAAAAACGAAGATAAATACATATGTAGTGTAAACTTCATGTAAACACCTAGTGTAAAGAAGATTTTGGTCAGATTCGTGATTTTGATATTGTTTCGATATTACGATTAATATTTATGAAAAAAATCAAGTCCTCATAATGTTCTATAGGCAAACTAACAATAGGTGTAAACCACTTTACAGCACTGTAGAGTGTAAACATACGCGCTAGACTGGCATATCAAATTTGGTTCCTGGTCCATTTCTAGACTTGATAATCGTGTCCCTGACTCATAACCGGAGAAGCAGGCAGAAAAAACAAGACAGAAACGCATTTTGAACACCAAATTTTTGACTTTACACTCGCTAAATATTAATGTATAGACAATTTGCTTTGACATGCACCCGATATAAAGCACTTTATTTTTAGTCTATTGGACTTATCCCGACTTCTGGACGGAGAAAGTGGCGAACAAAAAAACGCAACAAAAACGTATTTTCCATCATTTAGAACACTGTAAACTTTAAAATTCCGTACCGAACTCCCCATTGAGTTTAAAGAAATTCGGTTTGGTACAATTTGTAGCTTTTAAATCGTAGTACATTCCTGTGTGCCAAAATTCTCTTGCAAAAATTATTTCGTATGATTTATTAATCAAAGTTCGGAAAAAAACGTGTTTTTTCGCCCATTTTTACCTCTGATTTCGAACTTTACACCCCCCATAAATGACTCAATATTGCCTTTTTTAAATGCGGTTTGCTGCGATGTGTAGACCCTGAGAGGCACTTTATTACTGCTGTATTCAATTTACCCTGACTCATGAGCGTAAAAATATTTGGCAGGAAATCTTAGTTAAAATCCGTTTTTTACACCATCCACTAGAGTGTAAACTTTAAACCCCAGGATCTAACTCATCATAGAGCGTAGAAAACTTTGCTTATATGCAGGATGTAGCCCTTGATCCGCTCTACATTTCCGTCAGAAAACATTTAAAAAACTCATAACCGGAGTTAGTATCAGACATAAGCAGGTTGAAAACTCGACCAAAAAGTGCTTTTTCACCCCCAGATTTTCGCACTTTTTACACTGCCATTCGAGAACTAATTCGAATTTCAAAAAACAAAAAAATATGGTCATCTGTATAATCCTATGCTGTTCAATTGTTCGAGTCATCAATACTCAGTTGTCCACATGCCGTGATAAAAAGGTCCCAAAATTTGTCCTATGTTATAACGTTACACAAAAAACTTTACACCTTCTTTACACAGTAAAGTTTGAGTTTCAAGAAAAACAAAAAACACGGGCAGCGAATTTTTTTATTATCTTTCTTTTAAAAAAACCGCACCTTCCAGAAGTGTCCCGTTATAGCTGTAGGGGGGTGCACAGGTGTTAGGGATACCCAAGTATATTATAGGTAGGCGCTAACGCGCTACCTATGATAATTCAAGTGCAGCGAAAGAAACACCTCAACTTTGAATCGGCAAAAAATGAGCACATTCAACGAGGATTATTTCGTAGTTCCTCTATGATAATACTATTTCATTATTTTTTTGAGCAGAATGCCATCATTCATTTCGTGTTTTGCATGTCAAATAAAAAAATCATTCATGACTTGATTGTCATTAGAGTGATCAGTCTTTTGTTAATGTGCTTGTCAAATTTTAGAAAAGACGTCAGAAAGAAGTCAGCCTATTTTGCACGCCGTTATTAATAATAAATTGAGCGGTTTTCCAATTAACAAACCAGACGCAAGTCTCTTCTTTGATTCGTGATAAATACCTATCTAAAACCCTTTGGTACTTTTTCGCCCCCCCTCCAATTTCCACCTCCCCCAGCAGAATACTTTTTCATAAACACTAGCAAAATTAAAAATTTTACAAAAGTCAAAACACCTTTTATAAATCTATAGAAAATGTGCTTTTTAAACGTTTTGAGCTATCTATTTGCTCAGAGATCTTAAATTTTCGGCGCTTCGCGCCATGTACATACTAATGTTCTGACATACGTGTATATTGTTCAATTTGTTCGACTATTTTGGTTTTTTTAGAAAATTTTTCAAATGTTTTTATGCTCTAGAAAGATAGAGCACCGTCAGAAAGGCCACAAAACGATCTTTTTGACACGTATCAATCATTTTGAGCCCAAAAAGGCACTTTAAAACTTCGCCCCCCAGAATTCCCATACTGTGCATGTCTGATCATGATAGCATAGAAAAGGTACATAATAAACAACGGAATTAATAATATTCAAACAAGCAGGCTGAATCATCAGGCATAGCTATTATCCCTAGGTCTCAATGGAAATATTTTTTGCAATTTGAAATCGTTTCTTTGTTTTAAGTAGGTAGTGCTAATCCATTTCGTGTTCCCATAGGCGTACGCAGGGGGCCCACCGCCCCCCCCTTAGCCCAAAAATAATTTTGGAAAGGCAAAGTAATGCATTAAAAATGATGGAAATTGGCATCTGCTCATCGGAATATCTCAAAATTTTTCAGCGCTTCGCGCCTTAGGATCATTATTTTCTATAAATTTGGCTCAAGTGCGGCCAAAAAACGTCACTTTTTATAGTATAATATTTAGAGAGAATAAAATTTTGTCGTAAACTTTGAATCTTATGAAATTAATGGATAGAGCATGTTCGAACAGTCAGAAAATGCACTCTGTTTGTGCCCCGGTGAACATATTCCAAAATATAAGGTCAACAATTTTGGACCGCCCCCCTGAAAAATCCAGCGTACGCCCATGCGTGTACCTATCTAACACTCTCGTCAGATAATCTTATTAGATTTTTGACATACTTGTGCAAAGTATCGGCAAAGTCCCTGCATTCTTGTTTATTGTAAAACCAAATGGCGCGAATGTAATCTGAAAACAAACAATTTTCATTTCAAGACAATAAGCCAAGAAGAAATGACTTGGAAATTCTGAAAAAATTTAAGGGGAATCCCTCTCCCATTTGCCTTCTGGTGGATAAGGGTCTGTTTTTTAGGATGTTCGTTTTCTAAAGAAACTTTACATTACTTGTTGAGCATACATGTGCATAGTTTAGGCATTAAAATTATATTTAAAAGAAACTGATGTACATATGTGTATGAAGCCGATCTGCACTTTACATCACGCTTCCATTTAGAACAGATTCATTTAATCCTAAATTTGATTGATGACCGATACATACATGTACAAATGAGCGTAAAGTGCTAAAATTCCGACTAAAAACTAATCGTACGTAAAAAAGTATGTGTGTAAAGCTGAACAAAAAAGGCAACGCGATCGCCAACAAAAATTGATTTCGGCTGAAGAACATTAATATGTTCAAGAACCGCATAGTAATATGGACAATAAAAAATTATTTTTGTAAAATACAACTTAGAGCAGTCAGTGTTAAGTTATCAAATATGTACTTGTAAAATATACCTAATTGATAAACTCTAAAAACGTGCATTAATAGAAAAAATGGCACATTGAAACTGAATATAAATACACAAAATTGAATAATAACTTATTCAAAACCGTGCATTTCCTACGAGAAAAATAGAAAGTTTTACAAAGTTCGACACAAAGTGACAAAAAGTTTCGTGTCCTAATATATATATTTGCCAACAACATTAAAATTTCTGTCCATCTCGCTGTTTTTTACAGGCCTCTTTGTATTTACATGTACAAAGAAAGATCCCGAAAAAGTCTTTCCATCAGCGAAAATTTTTCCGTACCATGTGTAATATGTTGTACGTAAGTAAACACATTTTGCACACATTATCACTCTATAATTTGCGCCCTACTTGCTGTTGAAAAATTTTACTTTGTCCAAAACTCAGTTTAAATTTTTATGACTTTCAAGCTAAATTTATACAGAAAACTGAATTCAGAAAGCTCAAATAACTTGCATTATAAAGATGACAAATAATGCGATTGCAATAAGTTGATCAAATCTGGTAAGATTTAACGACAAATTGTTTAAATAATGGCAAGAAATGCCACAAAATTTACCGAAATATCTAAAAGTTGATTCGTGTTTGCCCTAAAGCATTTTTACATCGAACAAGTATATACAGCTCCAAAAAATCTTCATACAAACTCAAAATTATTGTCTCGTATGTAAAAAAATCGCTTTTTCCAAACTAATTGATTCCTCTTTTTTGGAGTAGCTAAATAAATACAAATAGACGTACATACCATCACCCTTCCTGTACAGCAAATACTGTTGAGTTTCTTGCGCTACTTCCATGTTAGGCATTATGGGCTCCATAAAGTTATCTCGATTCAGTTTACTTAGCATCATCATGGCATACACATTGTTATCGTTTCTGAATATAAATGTAACTGAAAACGTCATAAACAGCAAAATTATATCTAGGTACATAATTAATCATACAAATGTGCACAAAAGCATAAGATCAACTCACACGTAGGCCAGCCGAATAAAGAAAGAGATTTGTCATCATACGATACATAAGTTAGGGTCAATAGGGAGTGTGAGAGTGAAATCTCAGAATTCATTACATATAAATCGACGTTTCTTCGCTTGTCAAATGACACTATGCAAAATGCATTTACGTGGTAATTTTATAGATCTTTTTGGCAGTTTAATGACATTTTTAACGGAAAAATGTTGAAGTTCATCGATCCAATACGAAGCGCAGAAAAATTTTTCCTTTTGGTCTAACTTTAGGCGTTTTATGGACAAACGTAATTAAGTGGCTTACCCCCTCTCACACACCTGTGTATAAATGCACTAGACATGCAGGGATGTAACTACACATGATCGAAATCTATACCTGCCTAGTTGGTTATTGAACAAAGAATTTTGTACTAAACATACAGATTTATGTGAGAACTTTTCAAATTGTCATTTCGAATATCTTTAATACAACATAATGAAAACAACATACTTTCAAAGCCGCAATATATTTAAAAATGCTGTCAACCATTTTATGGTCAGTCAAAACGGCAAGGAACATATGGAAATTTTAGAAAAAAAATCAAATTTTGCACAAAAGTCGGGAAGGGGTTAACAGCCACATCGCTTGGGGGTGAAGGGGCGACCGATTTTCGGTGGGAGAGAATATCCACCACATACATGATCTTAGGAGAGGGGTGTCGTGTCAACCACTGAAAAGTTTTTCACCACAAAACAAATTTCACCCTCCGTAGAATTGTCAAATTTTTAAAAGTTGCTTTAATAAGTAATTTCATTATTTTAACGCATTTTTCCCATTTCCAACCCCAGATCGTCCATCCCTGTGCAGCAGATAAGTGTTTGGAGAAAATGTGCAAAAATATTCAGCTACATAAATAAATTGTACAACTTGCCTCGAACAAATAAAAATGGTTCCTTCGGCTCCAGTTTTCTCCTAAATATCAGCAATAGAATAACTTATTATTAATCAAAGAGGAAAAGTGCAAAGAACTTAACCCAGCTATTTTTCTCCGAAACGAATTTATAAATGGCAACTTGTTGCGCCGAACATACAATTTTTGTAACTTTCGCGTCATACTTCTGCAACGCTGTCAAATTTATATCCATTTTCTAGTTCAGTAATGGAAGCGAACAACGTAGCTACGCAACAAATGCTATATCACAGCTTTTTGGACTGATCAGAGATATTAAGCGAAAAATCATTTATTTTATCCTGAAAATTGTACGTTATTAAACAAAGAATGGTACTGCTTCATAATTTACCTTGGCATTCAAGATAAGATTAAAATAATTATGAATACAAATCAACCAATTTAAAAGCGTACCTATATTTCAATCTAAAAGAAAGAAAGAGTGCATTCTATTCGAGATGCCCAGCGAGAAATAAGGCAAAAATATGGGATTTGCGCGACATTTAGGTTGCATTATAAAGCATCATTATCTCAAAATCATATGAAAACAGCTTGCTCAAGGCAAAAATCGTTGGTAGTACAAATCTGACTTGGATATTTCAAAGCATAATGCAGGGTAGGTAGTAGTGATGTCCCGGTGCCGCTTTTTTACCGGTGCCGGTGCCGGTCCCGGTACCCCTGTACCGGCGCCGGTGCCGGTGCTATATTAGCATATTATATAGTGTACTATGCTTCTTCAAAAAGGGTTTAATTTGTACCTATTTTTCACCGGATATACATATTAAGGGCAAAATTTAATTTGGCTAGTAACGACTTCATTATTTTTAATTTATGAATACATATTAATTTTCTCACTTAAGCATCAAACAAACAAAAAGATTGTAATAAAATTGAAATTCGAAGAAAAATAAAAGTTAAATAGTGTATTATAAGTTTAAGTGTAGCGCAATCAAGATTGACTTCTGCAGTAGTTGATTCTTTAGTCAAATTGAAATTTGGTTTTAGTCCATTAGTTAAATATTCAACTAGTAAGAAACAAACATGAAAATAGCCACAAAAACTTTTTGAGGTTAAATTATTTGAGTTTATCATTTCACATTTTCAGAAGCCCCTGAAAACAAACATGGGATATATTAGTAATGCAAAAGACTTACATAGAAGTTCATTTAGAAAGTTTTAACAAGCTTTTTCTGAATAATTTGCAGGAAAAGGTTTCGCATAAAACTATTTTAAAATTCTAGCTGCGTTTTACGGTCTTCTGCTCACGAAATGGAAAAATAAAAATGGATTTGATGAAATTAAGTTGAAATCTACTCTGTAGTACTCATCCGTCTTGCCTACAGATGGTAGAATTAAGAAGAACTTTCCACTCTATATGTCAATGTTTTTAATTTTGATTTACTTTATTTATTAGTGTCCACGCTTCTTGCTGTTAATTGATGTTTTCAATAAGATGTGTTTCGTTAAATGAATAATTTATTTTGAAAACTCGAAGACTTGTTCTGAAGTTCAGTCAAAATGCTTCACTATGCTAATCAGAAGATTTTATTAACAAAATGCTACCTTTTTGCGCCTTTATTCATTAAATTGGTGATAAATGAGCTTCAATTATTCTTTTTACACTAATTTTTTCTTTATCTAAGCACCGGCTCGCCTAGCACCGGCACCGGCGCCGGTACCAGCCTAGCACCGGCCCGGTGCCGGTGCTTAGGCACCGAAGCCGGTGCCGGTGCCCAGGACATCACTAGTAGGTAGGTACATACATAGGCTTACATGGACAATGGCCGGTCTTCCCATTGATACCAGCGGCCCATTTTTTGGTTGGTTGTCCTTTTACAAAGTATTTGTTTGGTTGTTGATTGGTTGCTTAGTGATTGATTGGTAAATTATTGCTTGATTGGTTATTGACTATCGTTTGGTTATTCACTGGTTGATTGGTTAATTGATAAAATAACACTCAACCCATTTGAACTGAACTGAAATTTAAAAAAATTCTATTCGAATAATCTTTTTTTCTACTAGACTGGCTTATTACTTAGTTGGTTTTAGAGTCAATCTCGTGTATTTCCATCATTTGTCTTCGATTTGTTTGACATTTTGCAAAAGTTTCCAAAGCGCCGAAAAGTTTTGGAATTTTACCTTCTTAGAACGCATTTTTGCATCACAAAAATTTACCACAATGTGAACCAAGCCAAATTTGTTTTCACATCTCAAAATTTCGGTTCACAAAAACCCCCAAAGTGGAAAACAAAAACGGAGCCGGCAACACTGCTGTGTGCGCTAAGACGTTCGTCAAATTGGAACAATCGTCTAATAACAGAAGAGCGCGCCACACAATAACGCCTATATCTCGACCCAAGCGGGAGCGATACGACCTAGGCGGGGGTACTACCCTCCCAGTAAATCCAAGTCTTAGTCTAGCAAGAATAAAGAAGTTCGGAAAAATTCGATAACTGTTGCGGCTATAATTTGTACAGGCGCTCTCTTCTGTCAATAGACGCTTCAGTGTTGCCAGGTCCAAGGAAGAGGATCGAATTATACTACACATACACTTAATTCTTTGGAGTACACTAAAAATACTATATGTATAAAGCAAAGTAAACTTAGAAAAATCAGGTACATTGTACACGTCTCTATTAATTAGAGAATATAGATACTTTAAATATAACAAAGCTTTATTCAAGTAAATGCGAGCCTAAAACAGGAGACAGTCATGTTATTACTTCAATAAATAGGCTTATACATCTAGCTTTAGGTATGAGGCAAATTATAAGATAACTAGTTTATTTCTCGAAACCTTTTGCATGGATCACAATTTCTGAGTCAATGTAAATCGATTACAAAAACGGTTTAAAGTGAAACACAATCACGATACTGTGCATAGCAATTGATAAGCATATGAAGTTTTTCTGTGCAGAATTTTATTACGGTAGGCTGTCTAGAAATCGCTTTTGTAGTAAGTCGCTTGAGCACTGAAAAATGATTTTCATGCACAAGGTTTCGTGGGAAAGTACCTATGTATTATTAAAAAACAATTAGCATAGGTAGGTAAAGGCTCGTATCCAGGATTTTGTTTCAGGGGGCACAACTGAATTTTTTAAACATAAGAGGGTGCCAAAGCATTGGCGTAGCCAGTGGGGGAGTGGGGAATTCCCCTTCCCTGGGGAAAATTCCGACATGAACTGTGCAGTATGGTTGCATGATGCTGGTCTGTGACGTAAAATAGAAAAAGGCGGCGCTTTGTGCCGATTTCTTCTAGCTTTTGGCAGTTTTTATGGTTTTAGTCTAGGATAACTATATTTTGGAATACAATAAGCAAGTTAGGTTTGAAACAGCTCATTACTGAGCCTACTCGAGATAAAAATTCGCTTGATTTAATATTTGCTACTAAAGAAAATACTTGTTTTAATCTTAATATTTTACCACCATTTACGGATTCATGTGATCATAATCAGATTGATTTTTGTTTAATGCTTGATTCAAACTGAAAACAGGAAACTCCAGTTAGAAACCATCTATCTATTAATTACAGCGATTTCGCCTTATTTCTTGACAGTATTTCTTTGGGACAAGTATTTTTTGACTGTATTACAATTGATGATTTCTATAATAAGTTTTCGACTATAATTTACTTTGGTACTGCAAATTTTATTCCTTTTAAAAATATTATCGGTAAAAGATGTTCTGAGAAGGTTGGCGGAAATATAAAAAACATTAAACTATTGAAAACCAGCATAATTATCGAGCTACTTCTCACCAATATACTGTTGCTATTTATGATGAGGTAGAACTTTACGAAAAAAATCAATTAAAAATGGAAATTTGAAACAGTTTTATTCTTATGTAAAAAGGAAAACTAAAAAAAATTAACTCAGTTCCGCCCATACATATAAGAGGGGAATGGGGAGATCCCCCACCCAAGGTCGGACGTCCCCCATCCCCACAAAGCCAGAAAATTTTTGACTCCCCCTGATTTTTGGAAAAAAAACCAAATTTTCTGGTTATTTTATGGCCGTTTTTGACCAAAAATTGGAGGTCATTTACCCCCCCCCTAAAAATGGCCGGGACACTCCAAGATTTCGAGCCGTTAAATGTATGGTTCCGTCTCTAAAAGATAGTGATAATATTTTTCAATTTGATTCTTATGCTTAAGCTGAACTACTAAATAAATATTTTTGCTCAGTCTTCACTGTCGATAATGGCTTTTGTCCTGATGATACTAATGTACCTAGCAAGTTAAATTTGACTTAAATCCAGTGTTTTTTTGTACAAGATCACTTTGTACATATACAAAGATGGTACCCACTAGGGATGTGCCGGTTAACCGGAACCGGAACCGACTGGAAACGACCATTTTTTAGACCGGAACCGGAACCGAGAACCGATTTTTTGATATTCTAAGAACCGGAACCGGAACCGATCTTTTTTGGAGTAGGTTCTCGCTTTTTTAAAATTAGAGTTAAAAATCGAACTTCATAAAATTAAGTGAAGACAAGAAGCAGCAATTCAATCTTTTATTATCCAAAAGTTTACAGACTAAAACTTAGTATTGTTTCGGGTAAATTATATTTTAAAAATAACAGTCGTTCTGCTTTTTCGCCATGTAGCCTGTTTCTGAAAGAGTCGTAAATGATTCCAGCGCAACTGAACAGCTGTTCCGATGGAACGTTTGTAGCTGGCGCTGCAAGCAGGGGCGAATCTAAGGGGCAAGGGGGGCCGCCTCCCATTTGCCAAAAATATTTGGCGAGATAGAGAATAATATACAATTTGCAATTATTTTTTGGCCCTCAGTGACCATAATTTCTCAAATTTTTTCGGCGTTACGCGCCGAATGATAACCTATTAAAGACATTTATTCACTTTCTTCGCCACCTGGAAGCCATTTTCTGTTCATGTAGGTTTCAAAACAATTTAGCAGCAGTAAACAGCTATTCTTGCATAGTTTTCTTCTATTTTCAATTAAAAATTTCGATGTTTCGCATCAAATGGTATAAATACAGTAAATCAAGCTGTAAATCATGCTTCTAGACGTCTATCCGTCTTAATCTCACAAATTTTCCGACGCTCCGCGCCACGGTCATTTTGTATTCGGCAAAGATTTTCCCGATGCACAAAGACTTTTGGGGATCATCTTTGTACATGTCAAACGGACCTCAAAAAAACTGCTTCGCGTCAGAATTCTGATAAAGTCAGAGAATTTTAGTGATTTTTAGCACAAAATTATCGACAATTTTAAAATTTTAAGAAAAAATATTGCGTCAAAAGTGATTTAATGTAAAAGTATACATTGTAAAACGCCGAAAAAACGCTGTTTCGCGCGTTAAGGGCAAATTTTCGGACCTATTTTTGACTGTTTTTGGAAAAGTTGGGATACTGCCCCTTTAGGAAAATCCTAGATCCGCCACTGGCTGCAAGATACTGCTTAGCTATAAACGCGAGAATCGGCAAATTCTTCGACTTCTCTTTCCACCATTGTAGCAGATCTTCGTCATGAATTAAGCATTTCGATTTCGTATAAGCCTCCAATTAAGAAACACATCGATAATATTCAGTGATTTATAAGTAAATTGTCAACTACATAGACGTAAAACTTATTTGAACGTGCAGATTGCCAGATTGAAACGACTTTCTGAATAATTTGTCTTTCGATTACATAGTCATATGTTCCAGTGAAGTCAGGCTATCAAGAGCGTACATACTTTAACACAGAAACCGAGAACCGGAACCGGAACCGACGGTTCTCTAGTTGAAGAACCGGAACCGGAACCGACGGTTCCAACTTACAAGAATCGAACTAGAACCGGAACCGAAATTCTTGTTTTCCAAGAACCGGAACCGACTTTTTTTGAAAAACCTGGAACCGGAACATCCCTAGTACCTACCCAAAAGTATTGGACATTTTGTACATGTAAATTTTTGTGTACTAAAATAAGGTACAGCAGCTCTTTTAGTGCGGTAAAAAAAGGTTTTTCAACCTTAGGTAGTGTATTTTAGCTAATTTCTGGGTTTCTGGCGAGAGAAAATACTGAAAAGTGTCTAAGAACGGCATGATGTGCCGAAAAATTTGGCATTTTTCCTCATCTAAATGCAATTTCTGCCAATATAAAGATATGTAGAACAAACAATTACTCATTTCGGCGCGAAGCGCCGAAATTTTTCGTGAATTTCAGACCTTTTACAGTTTTCGCATTCCCAAAAATTTTGGAACTGTACAAAGACGGTCCGAAAAGTCTTTGTATACCAAGAAAAATCTCTGCCGAATACAAAAAAATGTGCTTATGTCGATTACATTAATGATGAATCAGTCCTAAAATCTATTAAAAAAATTGAAATCGTTATTTTCAGTTGGGCCTGACAATGCCCCACCAATTTTATTCAAGAAGCTTGCAAATTCTCTAGTTAATCCTATAAAAAAGATATTTTTAATATCACTTATAACTTCTAAATTACCTCTTATTTCTGGAAACATCTCTTGCAATAACGACAGTGTTTAAAAAAATTACTACTGAACACGCGACAATTACCGAAGGATGTAAAGAGTAATAAAACAGTGCGGTCATTAGAATAAACGTACAGCAAAAGGCATGACGAAGTCATGAGAATGACGATTTAAGTCCGCCCTCTAATAAATTCGGATAAGTCAGACATCAATTAATCTAGATTTGAATATATTTAAGTTAGGGGGAAGAACTACAAAATCAGGTAAGTGATTCCAAACAGAGATATACTTATAAAAAATCGAATTTTTGTAAATTAGAAGGACAAGAGGAACAACTAAGCTTGAAACGAATCGATGGGATGTGTGATTTAGGTAATACTTTAAATAATACTTTAAGTTTTTCTCCTCATATTAAAAACATAATCCAGAAATGCCTTTTTGATGGTGCTCATTTTTCGATCATTTCCAAATTAAGAATACTAAAGCGTTAATTTTAGCATTCAATTAATTCATTCTTCCTATCTCAGAATTTAACACAGTAATTTGAAACCCTTATAGAAATGTGATATAAAAATCGAAAAGGTTCGACGTGTATATTACCAAACGCATTCTGTAATTTGTTTATACCTCAGCAGGCCCGTATTCGGATTCGGTTTCGGGGAGTTGCTAGCAATTTTTTTAAACGATTAGGGGAGCCAAAGGATGGAATTAAATAAAGACGTTTACGACCAGTAGAGCTGGACACTTTGTAAATTTTCCTAGTCAGATGCATTAAATATGTTCAGAATTCAATGGCCATCCTCTTGAACAAATCTCATTTTCTGCATAAAAACCTGAGCGAAACAGAAGACATAGATGCAAAATACGCTTTAGGTTGTATAAAGACTGAAAATGGATGGTTTAAACTGCGCACTTGGGACTAAATAGACAAGACTTTAATTGTAATTTTAAAATTCGCAGCGAAGCGACGGTAATTTTTGCGATTTCTGACTAAAAAGTAAAGAAAAGCAAAAAATCATTCTCATATTCGTTTCGGGGGACGTCCTGACAAGCTGAAAATGCAATAAAAATGTAAAAAATGCACCTATATTCAGACTTAAAATGAAAACATTCAAAATATAGTTAGCCCTGTTATACATATAATGAGACATGTTAGCATAAAAATAAAACTTTATCCAATAAAACCTCTAAGCAAAAGCACTGAAACACCAGCAAGATCCGAATTGCAATCAGCGTAGGTGACTTTCACATCTGTAGAGTCAGAGGCGTAACCAGGATTTTGGTTCGGGGGGGGGCATAAACTAAAAATCTTTAAGACTACTTTTGCATTGAGATGCCAGTAATGTTAATCGTATGGTAGAAACTCGCGTTTCTCGACCTTTAGTAGTGTAGACCCAGTGTTTTTGCACAAAGTCCGTTTGAAGGTATGTACGAAGATGGTCCCAAAAGTCTTCTTGTACATTTTATGGACACAAATTTTTGAGTAACTATAATATGGATTGCGCAGCGATTTTAGGTGTAGTAAAGACAGTGTTCGACTTTGGTAGTAGTCATGCTAGCTAATTTTTGGGTCTCTATAGGGCAAAAATCACAATAATCGTCTAAAAACGGCGCGAAGCGCTTGAAAAATCTGACATTTTCCTTTTGAAATGCAATTTCTGCCAGTATAAAGATGTATAGAATACACAATTACTCATTTGGTGCGAAGCGTCGAAAATTTTACAAACTTTAGACCTTTTTTGCAATTTCATAATCCCAAAAATCTTGTACCTGTGCAAAGACGGTCCCGAAAAGTCTTTAGTACATCAGGAAAAATCTTTGCTGAATACAAAAAACACACATGATGTATCCTAAGCTCAATTTTATGGGTTTCTGACGATCAAAAATGCAAAAAGTAGTAAAGCGGCTCGAAGTGCCAAAAATTTTTGGAATTTCTACCGTTTTCATTTAGAATTTGACGGCCTTTCTATTGACAAACATTTCAGAAATTATAAGTGGCGCAAAGTGCCGAGAAATTTAGTCATTTTTAGCATCATTAACATTTTGTAGCTCTCGTGAGATACTAATAGTCTGACAGAGCAGAAAATTATCAAATTTGTACAAAACAATTTTGACAGTTCAAGCTTAACTAACAAGAAAACTTTGCGAATTACCAACCTTTCATGAAGATTATTTTGGTGATTCTAGGCTTTTAAGCGCAATGCTGGAGCTTTTACAAAAAGAAAGAACAGTAACTGTGCGGCGCATTTACGCCGCAAAATTTCGACGTTTTTGCTCTTTAAACTCAATTTACACCGCTTAAATCATACACAAAAAGACAAATTAATGCCGAGCGCGCGAAACGGCGGAAATTTTTAGAAATTTTTCAACTCTTTATACCTGGTCCAGTTCTCCTGAAATCTCGTTGCACATGTACAGCGAGATTTTTACAGATTCGAGGTCTGGGATCGGCGCGCTCAAGCGTTTTCAGCGGGGTCCGGGGCAGAGTCCCGGAAAATTTTGTAAAGAAAAGCATTTTAATGTTAAATGGTAACGTTAAAATTTTCGCAAGAATCGGCCAAATCTCGGTTCCTGAATCAAGCAAGCCCAAAAACACTTGAAATTGATAAGCTTCTACATTGCACAAAACTTCTGAGCTGAATCGCGTTTTTTGACCTCTGCTAATTACATCAGCGCAGCAACGGGTCGTCTGCCAATAAGATAAAGAAACGTATCCAATGAATATTTTGTTCTTACCGTTTCTCAAGCCCATTCGTGGCCTTCTTATTAAGAAGATGTAGTTCAGAAAACAGGAAATGCGCAAAAACATAAGAAAATTTGGCCATTCCTTTCATTTAAAATAGGATTATGTGTCCTTGTAAAAAGACAAACAAGTCAAGAATAGACAAACTGGTACACAAAAGACAAACAAAGCAGAGAATAGACAAACTAATACTCAATCATCCTTCGTACTTTTACTGTTAATATATGCTCAACAAGCATGCGAGAAGTTTAAATCAATGAACAAATGGTGCATTAAATTACTGAAATGGTGTAGAAGTGCTCGGATTATTTTATGTAGCTGATTCAGCTTTTTAATTCATTAGATCTATATAACAATGAATCGATATTGACTCGGCATGGCTTCAGAAAATTTTGACGTTTTTGCGCTTTTGAATTTAGAATTTTCGAATTTAAAATTTAGAGTCTGTATAGAATTTCTGACCCGACTGTAGAACAGAGTGTAAATTCTGTAAAGGATTTAGGTGTTTGACGTATCAAGTAAACTTGATTTTAATTCCACTATAATGATATAACGCGTAGAGACTTGTCTAGAGCTATGCTAATCATCAGAAATCATTTGCTTCTAAAAATAAACTAAATATGTCTAGGGCTTTTACTGTTTACATCAGACCGCTTCTTGAGTATTGTGCACTGTTTGGAATCCATACCGTAAGACCCATGTTTCAATGATCGAAAATGTTCAAAGGAATGTACACGTTAAATTGTTGGATTTCGGGGACTTTCTTATCTTGCTGAAAGACTCGGTTCCTGAATTGGATAGCCTGGAGATCGCAGATTAGCGTGAGTGACTCTGTGTATGATGTATCAGATATTGAGTGGTAGATGCGTTTTTGCAGCAAGCCGACTTTTTACTTTTTTAGAAAACAGCACGCGTGCTCAAAAATTCAATGAAATGTGAATGCACTCCTTTGAGGCTTGATGTTAAGTGGGTATAATTTATCCAATAGGTTGGATTCACGGGCTAATATTGAAATAAGGTGATCTTCTAGAAATTAACTTTGTATGGATGATTTAATCTAATTAAGGGTCAAGGAATTCAAATCTGAAAGAATTAGGTTGTCGTGTCGGCATTATTGACGAGTTATAGGCTCGGTGAACTTCGTGTGTTTAAGGATAACAAATTAATTGAGGCGAACAGAAGCTATTCTCAATATTTGCCGTTTCACTTCTATTATACTTGAGAGCTTAAGCGTTAGTATTATCTGTAAAGGTGTTTAAAGCTGCCCTAGATGAGATGCATTCTCGCTCAGGTCGATCGTATGAGATGCTTGGAGTCTTAGTATATCTGAAAAGGTGTTTAAAGCCTAGCTAGAGTCGAGGAGTCGCTCCCGCTCAGGTTCGATGTATAGATGCTTATACTTACGTGCAAATTTTCATACAAAAACGTGATTTTTGCCTTTTCACAGCAATAATCTATAGCGTAGATGTTGAAAACACGATCTGTCAACCATGAGAGTGAAAAAATCTTTGACAAAAATTTTTTTCAGAAAATCTTTGTTCCATCTCACATGGTTTCCGACAGATTTTTCGACTTCTAAGTTAAAGATTATTGTTTGAAAAGGCTTAAAATCAAGTTTTTCGAAAATTTGACAAGGTCACCTTATTCTCAATATACTCCGATTCACGTATGGAATTCCCTCCCTGAAGCTATTGTAAGATCTCTAGTGTTTGCTTCCCTCCATGAAAAGTTGAAAGAAGGGCTCAATTCTAGAATAGATAGAAGTCACAGAATTTAAATTAATCGAGGATTATCAAAAGATGAGCAGATTGTAAGGAAGATATTCAAAAGAAATTATCGACGGAAAGCATTTAGAAGGAGAAATTGAGGAATGAAGTTGTAAAGTGATAGAAGCACAAAGCATGGAAGACGATCTGCACGTAGAACGGCGCATTGATTGATCTAATGTATACTGATGCATGTGTTTGTTTGTATGTAGGTACGCAATGAAGGCGACAGCAAAAATCAGTCGCAATGATTGATCGAATTGTCTTGTGTACATATGTACATAGGTATGTAACTAGGAACATATAGGTAATATGAACACTTCATCAGCGAAGGCGACAGGGTTAATGCTGGCGATCGATGAATCTATTATGAATTAAGGAAGAACAGGTTAATTCGAACATAGGTGCACACTGATGGACGTTTATAAAGGACGTACATACATAGGTACAGAACTATCCACAATGCATTTATTGGTTTCTATGTTATAGCTTGAGCGAACATTATGTACCTAAATAGAATACACTGCGATCAGGTCGATGTAAGTTTACATGACTATTATAAAAGAATGTAAGTTAGGCGTATTTACTGTTGCCTTGATCAGAACACTCCGTTCCTAGTGCATTGGATAAAAGTTGTGTTTAACATCACAGGCGAGGTGATCTGTGGAACACATCTGAGTGACAATTCTTTATGTACTGTAGGGTGTTTGATTAGTATTCTTTTGCTCGCGTGGTAAGTCGACGTATGTAGGTTCTCTATGCAAATTTTTTATTATCATGAGTTGATTTTCGTAATAGGCAGCTTGTTTGGTCGCGTGAATTATTTGATTACGGATAGTTTCACTATTAGTAACCTTATGCGCATGTGGAAGTCAGCGTTGCATTTCTATGCAAATTTTTTATCAATCATATGAGTGATTTACGTTGTTCCGGACGCGAAATTGCTTATTCCGGTTGTTTACGCCCTACCAATGCTGCTTGTGTAATGCACATTTGCGTATATGGGATTGATCAAGATTGTTATGCTTTGCGCGAGTTGCTGTGTTCATTTCTAAGAATGTACCTGTAATCTTACAGAAATTAAATAACTATCCGACGATTCGGCGAAACACTGACAATTGGTATAAGATTGTCAATTAGTATCGAAGGAGCCGGATTAAAAATCTGATAGGTGTGGCGGAGCATTGAGATCAACCGTTTTGACAGGGGCTATTGATATGAAATCAGATTTCGTTTTGACGTGGCACATTTGTCGAAGCTCGAAACTATTGATATGCGAATTTTTATCATCAGATTTTGAGGCTTAATTCTAGAATAGATAGAAGTCACAGAATTTAAATTAATGGGGATTTATCGAAAGATCAGCTGTTGTAAGGAAGATATTCAAAAGAAATTATCGACGGAAAGCATTTAGAAGGGGAGAAATTGAGGAATGAAGTTGTAAAGTGATAGATGCACAAAGCATGGGAAGGCGACTGCCGTAAACGGCGCATTGATTGATCTAATGTATACTGATGCATACGTTTGTTTGTATGTACATACATAGGCACGCAATGTTTAGGGAAGGCGACTGCGAAATCGTCGCAATGATTGATCGAATTGTCTTGTGTACATAGGTATGTAACTAGGTACAGAGGTAATATGTACCTTCATTAGCGAAGGCGACGGCGATAATGCTGACGATTGATGAATCTATGATGAATTAAAGAAGAACAGGATTGATCGAATTGTCATGTGTACATAGGTATGGAAGTAGGGACATAGGTAATATGTATGTACATTCATTAGCGAAGGCAACGGGGATAATGCTGACAATTGATGAATCTATTATGAATTAAAGAAGAACAGGTTAATTCGAACATACGTGCACACGATGAACGTTTATAAAGGACGAAGGTACAGAACTATCCACAATGCATTTATTGGTTTCTATGTATAGCTTGAACGAACTTGATATACTTAAATGAATACACTGCGATCGGTCGATGTAAGTTTACATGACTATTATAAGAGAATGTAAGTTAGGCGCATTTACTGTTGCCTTGATAGAACAATCCGTCCATAGTGCATTGGATAAAAGTTGTGCATACATTACAGGCAGGTGATCTGTGGAACACATCTGAGTGACAATTCTTCATGTACTGTAGGGTGGTAGATTAGTAATCTATTGCTCGCGTGGAAGTGGACGTAGGTTCTCTATGCAAATTTTTTAATATCATGAGTGATTTACGGAATAGGCGCTTGTTCGGTTGCGAGAATTATTTATTACGGATAGTTTTATAATAGTAACCTAATGCTCACGTGGGAGTCGACGTTGCATTTCTATGCAAATTTGTTTTCAATCATGAGTGATTTACGTAATAGATGTTTGTTTCGGACGCTAGAATTGCGCATTCCGGTTATTTACGCTCTACCGTGCTGCTGTGTGAAAAGCATTACGTATATTAGATTGTTTATCAAAATTGTTGATGCTTTGCGCTGTTACTGCGTAATAACCATGTTTCTTAATCTTAGAGAAATTAATGAACTAACCGAAGATTTGGTGAAACTGTTACAGTGGCTACAAGATTTACAATTAGTACCGAAGGAGCCGGATTATAAATGTGATAGGTGTGGCGGAACATTGAAATTGTCCGAATTGAAAGCGGCTATTGATGGACGGGTATGGCGATGTCCAAATACGGTTTCAAAAAATAAGCAGAAAAGACGATTATGCGGAAATCAGATTTCGTTTCGACGTGGCACATTTTTTGAACGTTCGAAACTATCGATATACGAAATTGTAGCATTTGTTAATTTGTGGGTATATGGTGCGGGATTAGACCTAATCGCGGTTCAGCTTAGACTAGCGGCTACGACTCTAGTGGATTGGGCGTCGTTTTGTCGAGAAGTGTTATTACAAACTTTGCTCGAGAATCCGGAAAAGATTGGAGGCCCAGGTCAGATCGTCGAAATCGATGAATCCAAGTTTGGTAAACGCAAGTACAATAAGGGGCGTTCCGTTGATGGGCAGTGGGTATTCGGAGGTTACGAGCGAGGCACTGGGCGAGTGTTTCTCGTTGCAGTAAATCAGCGAAGTTCGTCAGAGCTGATTCCTATAATAAAGGAGTGGGTGTTGCCCGGAACGACGATAATAAGCGACTGCTGGAAGGCATACGACTGCCTGGATCAGCACGGATATCAACATTTAAAAGTGAGTATGAAATTATACTTCAGTAATGATAATAATTAAGTCAGGTAAACCATCCGGTTATCATACTTTATTGTTAGGGTTAGTTACAAAGGGAAGGATTCCATATAATTAAGAAATTATACTATTTTTATACTTTTTTAGTGAGGGTTAGTTAGAAAGAGAAGGATTCCATATAATTAAGAAATTATACTTCAGTAAATATAATTATTAAGTCGTGCAAACCATCCGGTTATCATTCTTTTTTGATTACATATAATGAAGGAGAAAAAAGAAAAAAGACGCGGAAAGCTGTTTGAAATTACGAAAAAAACTTTAAAAAATTTCATATTTCTAGCAAGTTTTTTTATATTGTTTTTTTATAATTACATATAATGCGACAAATAAGGGTGCTAACGTCATATTCTTCCTATGTCTCTTCTAATATTTATTTTTTAGGCTTAGGCTTAGTATGTGCCTTCACATTGGTGCCAGGGGATGATGTAAGCCTGAGACAAATGGGGCGAAAATTGCGGAGCGAGCGAAGCGAGCGAAGCAATTTTTGCCCCATCTTTTTCTTAGGCTTAGATCATCCCCTGGCACCAATCTGAAGACGCACGATGCACAGAGCCCTAAAATACCTAATTAGTCCTTTCATGCAGGTAAACCACAGCATAACGTTCAAAGATAAAGAGACGGGCGCCCATACGAATGCGATAGAGTCAACCTGGAGAGCGGCAAAGGCAGTGTGCACATCCTCGAACCGCAAAAAGTCGCATATTCCCGGCAACCTGGCTAAATACATGTTCTTGAAGAAGTGTCAAGAGTGTAAACTCGACCGTACGGTGGAATTTTTGAAGTTGGCAGCCCGATTGTACGACCCCTTGAAGAAACGAGAAGTTCAATTACCCGAATACGATTCAAGCGATAGTGAAGACGTTGATTAAGGTGAGAATAGCGTTTTTATGCGAATTCAAGTAGGATTCTTTAATATAAAAGTTGAAAAAACAGACGGAAATTATAAATTAAAAAAATTTTATTTTAATTTTTTTTTGCAATCAAAAGCTTTTCCGTCTGTTTTTTCAACTTTTATGTTAAAGATACCTGCTTGAAATCGCATAAAAACGCTGTTTTTTGAAATCTGGGACATGGAGCTATTCTAGAATTCGCCCAGATTTTGTTTCGACGTGGCACATTAATCGAACACTCGAAACTATTGATATACGAAATTTTATCCAGCGACTGCTGAAAGGCGTACGACTGTCTGGATCAGCACGGAAATCAAGAGATAAAAGTGAATGAGAATTTACACTTCAAGTAATTATAATAATTGTCATGTAAACCATCCGGTGATCAATCTTTTTTTGTTAGAGTTAGTTAGAAAGGGAAGGATTGCGTATATTTTGACAAATGAGGGTGCTAGCGTCATTTTCTTCCTATGTCTCTTCTAATATTTATTTTTTTAGGCTTAGGCTTAGTGTATGTGCCTTCACATTGGTGCCAGGGGATGATGTAAGCCTGAGACAAATATGGGGCCGAAAATTGCGGAGCGAGCGAAGCGAGCGAAGACAACTTTCGCCCCATCTTTTTCTTAGGCTTAGATCATCCCCTGGCACCAATCTGAAGGCGCACGATGCACAGAGCCCTAAAATAACTAATTAGTCCTTTCATGCAGGTAAACCACGGCATAACGTTCAAAGATAAAGAGACGGGCGCCCATACGAATGCGATAGAGTCAACCTGGAGCGCGGCAAAGGCAGTGTGCACATCCTCGAACCGCAAAAAGTCGCATATTCCCGGCAACCTGGCTAAATACATGTTCTTGAAGAAGTGTCAAGAGTGTAAACTCGACCGTACGGTGGAATTTTTGAAGTTGGCAGCCCGATTGTACGACCCCTTGAAGAAGCGAGAAGTTCAATTGCCCGAATACGATTCAAGCGATAGTGAAGACGTTGATTAAGGTGAGAATAGCGTTATTATGCGAATTCAAGTAGGATTCTTTAATATAAAAGTTGAAAAAACAGACGGAAATTATAAATTAAAAAAATTTCATTTTAATTTTTTTGCAATCAAAAGCTTTTCCGTCTGTTTTTTCAGCTTTTATGTTAAAGATACCTGCATGAAATCGCATAAAAACGCTGTTTTTGTAAATCTGGGACATGGAGCTATTCTAGAATTCGCCCAGATTTTGTTTCGACGTGGCTATTAATCGAACACTCGAAACTATTGATATACGAAATTTTATCCAGCGACTGCTGAAAGGCGTACGACTGTCTGGATCAGCACGGAAATCAAGAGATAAAAGTGAATGAGAATTTACACTTCAGTAATCATAATAATCGTCATGTAAACCATCCGGTGATCAATCTTTTTTGTTAGAGTTAGTTAGAAAGGGAAGGATTACGTATATTTTGACAAATGAGGGTGCTAGCGTCATTTTCTTCCTATGTCTCTTCTAATATTTATTTTTTAGGCTTAGGCTTAGTATGTGCCTTCGCATTGGTGCCAGGGGATGATGTAAGCCTGAGACAAATGGGGCGAAAATTGCGAAGCGAGCGAAGCGAGCGGACAATTTTGCCCCATCTTTTCTTAGGCTTAGATCATCCGCTGGCACCAATCTGAAGCCGCACTGGGGTCAAAGATAATTTTGATTAAGGTGAGAATAGCGTTTTAATGCGAATTCAAGTAGGAGTTTTGAATATAAAAGTTGAAAAAACAGACGGAAATGAAAGTGAGAAAATAAAATTTTTGAAAATTTTTTTTCAAATAAAGGCTTTTCCGTCTGTTTTTTCAACTTTTATGTTAAAGATACCTGCTTGAAATCGCATAAAAACGCTGTTTTTTTGAAATCTGGAACATGGAGCTATTCTAGAATTCGCCCGAAAAAGTTGATCTAACGGGGTATTTGCTAGGAGGCGTGTTCTAAGTGCATAATTTATTTAGCCTGCGCGCCTACCTTCGTCTTTTGCACCTAATCTCGTATAAATGTACTTTAATTAATAATTTCTTGCTTTCAGAATATGTGATTTTGTATGATGATTCATGTCGAATGTTTATTTATAATTGTATTGCATTGTATATTAATGTTTCTTTTCTTATTGTGTTCTTTTTTGTGCGACGAAAATAAAATATTTTGTATTGTATATATATATTTTGAACTGTTTTCTGGACACACATTATTGCAATAGAAAAATCAACAATACTTCCGAGAAAAATTGGGGGAGCATGTGCTCCCATTGCCCCTCCCTGGCTACGCCTATGTGGAGTAACTCTGTGAACCTTTTCAAGGTATTGATGTGTTTGATGCACGCCCCCTTTTGTGTTAGTACACATAAGGTTACTACAGTATACGCTTTACTTGTTACAATTGAGCGCATAATAGTACATGCTGCAATACTTTTTTTATTTATTTTGGAAAGCGGCGATTTCACTCAGTGACTTTTTAAACTAGATTAAACATATTCATCGTCACCTATCTTGATGCTACAAATAAACTATTGGAAATACTGTATGTATCGCTAGACAAATATCATGTTGTATTAGTAGATGCATTGTTCGCTTGCCTTTTGTTGTCAGCTGTTAAAATTTGA
Source organism: Mermis nigrescens (assembly GCA_036768485.1). Taxonomy (NCBI): domain Eukaryota; kingdom Metazoa; phylum Nematoda; class Enoplea; order Mermithida; family Mermithidae; genus Mermis; species Mermis nigrescens. Next base: position 756,546 of record JAVLUZ010000367.1, on the reverse strand, counting down.
TAATGTTGTCATCATGTAATAGTTTCCCAGCAGTAAAATTAGCGTCTGCGAATACAAAAGCCGGGTGTTACAGTAAAAAATAAAAGAGTCGTATTGGGCAGCTTGAGTGCTACCACTGGCCAGTGTTCGGTCGCTAGCGCGAGCCGGACCAGTGCTTAACCGAAAAAAATTGCGCCAATCTATCTAGAGATGAAGCATCAAACCGACAGGTTTAAGCGCAGAATGAAGAGCTGAATATAGCTCGGAGCTCGATGAGCGTGTAGGTGCCGCTCCACTGACATAAATGTTTGTAATCGTATATAAAATATTTGTTTAACAAACATTCGTATATTAACAAAAGATGGTCTGAAACAGACAAAACTCGTTTCTTCAAATCTATAGTCTGTTTCACACAACTTCGTCCATAAATTTTAAAACTATCTCCGACAATAAGCTGACAGATTGCGATCATAGCATTGATCTGATATATAATGATCGTAACCCTTGACCTACTGTCGATTAAAATTCTTAGAATTGTATGCACAAAGTTATGTGAAACAGAACTATGGTGCATGGATCAATCGGAAAAAAGCTTATATACATATGTCGCCAGCCGAGCGATGAAGAATGAGGAAATATATTAATTAAGCGAATTATATGTACTCGGTTAAAAATGGACACGTGGAGTGATGATGAATGCATTTAATCCAGTTTTAAAAGTCAGTATTGAAATCGCCGCTTTCCAAAACGGATGAAAAGTATCGCGGCAGGTATTATTACACGCTCAAAATATAACGAATTAAGACGTACACTGTGGAGTACCTGATATAATTTTGGTAGCGTCATGTTCTTCATGGCACATTACCTATCCAAATTTAAGCTGTTGTCGCGATTTCGGGCGGTTTAGAAAGAAAGATAGAAAACAAGTTATTGCTAATTTATTTGTATTCATTATATAACTTGTCATACTGTATTTTATCACTTTTGGTTATTAGTAATAAAATTTCTTTCTTTGCTAATATAAGTAACAACAACAACAACAACAATTTATTCGCTAAGTCAAAAGAAAAATATACATGGATAAGACGAATGAACGAAAATGAAAATACATGAAAGACAAAACAAATTAAGTATGACGAAGCAGGGTAAACGTAAAGGCAATAGGAAAAACTGCTCTTACTTACGCCCCTTTAAGAAATTTAGAAAGATTTAATCTTTTAAGTTTAGTCAGAAAAACGATGTCTATTTGGAGCACTTATAATCTGTTCAGGTAGAGAGTTCCAGATGGGAATTATTCGATTACAAAAATCAAATTTTCTGCAATTTTCATTTACATGATTGACGAGAAGTTTACAAGAATTTGCTGCTCGATTAGAATTTAAATTAATTGTGAAGAAAATCCTTAAAAGGAAGAGCTTTACATTTGATAATAGAAAAGGCTAATGTTAGGTCGTTATGGAGGCGTCTTAGCTCAAGAGTGTCCAGACCAAGTTCGTGTAATCTTTCAGCATATGTCAAATTTTTATCACTAAAAATTCGTTTCGTAAACCTTCTTTGAACCCGTTCGACGGAGGTGATATCACACAGCAGGTAAGGACTCCACGAAACAGCAATATTCAAGCACTGGTCGAACGTAAGTAATGAAGGCCTTAACAAGTAATAATCTATCTTTAAAAATAAAACTACGCAAGAATCAGATTGCTTAACTGCATGCCTTTTTTCACAATATATTCACAATGAGATCTGGACGATAAATTAGAATTCAGAAAGACACCCAAATCTTTTACACAAAGTGTGTCAGTAGAAAGATAGAAATCATTTATGTGATAAGAATGCCTAGGGTTTGAACTACCCAGATATAGAACTAAACATTTATTAACTGATATTTTTAATTGCCATGTATTGGCCCACTCATGCACATAATTTATGTCAGCTTGAAGTGTCATAAAATTGGATGATAGATTCCAAAGTTTGATATCGTCAGCAAACAAAGTAAAATTACTGTTTTGGCGCATTTCACATAAGTCGTTAATGAAGATTAAAAAAGTGTGGGACCTAGTATACTACCCTGGGGCACGCCACTGGTGACAGGAATAGAGATCAGATAAAGAATTTCGACTTGGCGACTTGGGATCTATTAGTCAAGAAATTTTCAATCCAATTAAATGAAAGTTTGTTCCAGTCCATAAGGTGCCAACTTAATTAGCAGTTTTTTGTGTGACACTGTGATATCAAAAGCCTTACAAAAGTCAATGTAGACAATGTCAACAGGAATTCCCTCATCTAGAAATTTGGTCCACTGATTTTTGCACTCAACAGGTTGTAACGCACATGATCTATTTTTTCTAAAACCAAACTGTTTTTCACTTAGCAGATTTTGCTTCTCTAGATAAGAAATCAAGGACATGTTCATTATAGATTCCATTAATTTACAAGAAACACAACATAAGGAGATTGGACGATAGTTATCAACTGATGACATATCCCCCTTTTTATGAACTGGGATCACAACAGCTTTTCGCCAAAAATCGGGTATCTTTCCACTTTGATAAGAAACGTTAAAGATGGTTTCTAAAGGTGAGGAGCAGCACTGTTTTCAACTTTTTAATAAAATATGCACATAAGCCATCGGGGCCAAGCGACAAAGTGGGCTTAAGCCTACTTATGGATTCAGAAATAGTCAGAACATCAAATTTTACAGAAGAGGATGAGCATCACTTTTGACTCTGTTTGCGAAATGGGGAGAAACAAGATCGTCAATAACAAAATTACTCGCAAAAAAAGAGTTGTAAGCATTAGCTTTTTCAAAATCATTATCTATCATCTTACCATCACACATTAATATTGTAGCTGACTTTGTCTTTCTTAAACGGTCATTTACGAAAGAATAAAAAATTTTTTACATTTCGAGAATTTAAAAAGCTGAATATACGAAAAAAGTAATGAATATACGAAACCGATCAGGGGCGGATTTAGGGGCGGGGGGGCGGCCGCCCCCCCCCCATTGGCCCAAAATAGTGCGCAAAATTAAGCATTTTTGAGCTATTTTTAGCGATTTTCGGGTAAAAACGGCTAATTTTTCCGCCCAAGTCAGGGTTCCGCCCCCCCCCCTTAGGGGTACCGCCCCCCTTAGAAAAATCCTAGATCCGCCACTGAAACCGATGATGATAATGATAATAATAATAATAATAATAATAATAATAATAATAATAATAATAATAATATTCATCAGCCAATTTCAACCATAGAAAATGCAATAAAAAATTACATGTACGAATGTTGTAGGTACGTGTATTGAGGAATTACGTGATAGGACATATGTCAGTGAAATGACGAATTTACGCGCGCCCCACAAGGTATCTAGATAAATCAAAGTTTGCTAATCGATATTTAAATGTGTGTAAGTTAGGGATAGAGAAACAATGAAATCTGGAAGATCGTTCCAAACTGTAATATATTTGTAGAAGAAATAAAACTTTTGCAAGTTAGAGTGAACAATCCTATGACTAACTTAAACCTATTAATGTTACGGGTAGTGATCGACCGAGTCCCGACTCCTGCTGTCCCCGGCCATATTTAAGCATCCCGGTCGGGGCATGGTCATAAAATAGCCGGGCGAAAAATTTGGTGTAATTCGTATTTTGTACAGGATGTGATACTGCCAATTATTTTTTATCAATGAACAAGTGTTTATTTTGAGAACTGTACAGATTCGACCATATTTATACTTAGTCCTTGTTATGTCTTTGCTACTGTGTAAAAATGAGATTTTATTGAATAAATGTTAAGGACAATCTGCATGTTTTCGATTCCTTCACCTAATTAATCAAACCAAATGCTACTTTTATCCCATTTATTCGTAGCTAGTGGCTAAAACATTTGGAGTTGACAAATACGTTCTATTTATAGCTGGAAATTAGTACCTTTTCAAAAAATATCCGAACAAACAACACTTTTACATTTAATTGAATGGGAACCGCCTGCTTTAAAACGCGTTTCTAGTATGATAGTTATAAGGACGGAAGTTAATCATAGGCGAAACTGTGCTGCTGAATTGCGTTCGATCCGATAAACTATATATGTCTCATATAATACGTCCAATACCTACTCCGCCCAATCGCTACATCTCTGTGATTCCACTACTTGCGGTTCTGGTTTTGTTAATAACAATTATTACTTCTGTTTTTCATCGGAGGAACGCTTAATATTCGTTGAGAACACGATTTTTAGGCATTTCTGATGATGCTCTTTCTTTCTAGAACATAAAAACCATGAAAAAATTTCGAAAAATTGCATTAAATTGACCAAAATATAGTCAAAAAGTGACTATTCAATGACAATTTGGCGCGAAGCGCCAAAAATTTGACAATGTTGAGCCATTTGAACGCTAAAAACGCTTAAATCTAGACACTTCCTATGATTTTTCTAAAAAAGTGTGAATTGTTGGGGAGTGAAAAATTTTTTGCGGAAGGTGAAAATTTGGGGGAAGGGGTGAAAACCCCCAAACCTCCCATGATCATGTATGCTCGCTTCTATAAGTTAGCTCTCAAAAAAATACCTCAGCCCGCCTATGAAATCTGTGTCCAGCGGACGCGAATTCAAGTCAGCTCGTGATTTAGCTAATGGTTCAAGAATTCAATTGAAGCCAGAAAATCTTCAGAAGCTCTTATTTCTAAAGCATAATTTGCGAGCAATTGAATTCAATACGTGGAAGCTCCCAAGCACTTAGGCTGATGAACATGTAGAATGCGGCGCAAGCAGCAGCAGTAGCAGTAGTGAAGATTCAAATAATATTGAGTGTGATAATAGCAGTGACATAGAATTTATTGATGATTCAGACAATGCAACACTGGACTAAATGTTTCTTGTGATATAAATAGTAATAAAACTTGATTTGAAAAGGCGTTCCTAACTTTGCGCTTGCCATTTACTACTGAATGGAGCAGTCGCTCATTATTTCTCTTCCTTTGCCCACCACAAGTATGTGTCATGCAATAATATTTTCCTTCTTGTCCGGCTCCCGGCCGGGGCCGGGGATTTTTTTGCCCCAGTACCACCCCAGCCCCGGCCAAAAAAGTCGCCCCGGTCGATCACTAGTTACGGGTAACTAACATTTATATTGAAAATAAAAAAATTATCAGCTTCTAAACATGACTTATTACTAATAACTTGGTACATCATACATAAGCAAATATGTAAACATCTGAATTCAAGTCTACACAAATTGAGTTGTATTAAACGGGTATCGTAAGAAAGGCCACTATTGTAACGGAATTTATTTCTATATTTTTAATTTTAATTTTTCTATTTCCCATTATCTCAATTGTAAGGAACATTTAAATCACATAATTAAAAAGCTGTTTCTCGTTGTTTTCTAATACACAAAGCTTTTCTTTCTCGTGATAAAGATATTTTAATTAAGGCTTACTACTTATGTAAGACCCATGCTTGAGTTTTCTGTTTCTGTATGGAATCCGTATTATGCAAATGACATAAATCGTCTTGAAAATGTTCAACGTAAATTTACTATACGTCTTTTTGGCTTTCATAGCAATTTATCCTATCTTGAACGCCTGAAGCTTCTTAACCTATCTTCTTTGGAACTTCGTTGTCTTCACATATGTCTATGTCTCATGTATCAAATTATTAACGGTTTATCTTGTATTGATGGCAATGAATTTCTCATTTTTAGTTCCGTCATAACTCGATCTGAAAACCGTCGTAAACTTACATTACCAGTTGTCCGTTCCAATGCTCACCTCAACGATTTTTCTCAGCGCTACCTGAAAATTTGGAACTCCTTGCCTGATCATGTAGTCGCTTCTCTTAACGTTTGTTCGTTCAAAAACAGAGCTCCTAAACATTGATTTTACAATTTTATCGTTGGGGCACCACTTCCATGATCTGTATGTCCTTTTGTTCAGTCGCTGTTTTATCATATATTTGTTTTATATCAAATTTCGTGTATTTTTCTGGACAATAAACATTTTCTTGTCTATCTTGTCTGTAAGATAAGAGGGGTTCCAAACTGTACAGCAATACTCTTATAAGGCCTAACCTAAGTAACTGGTATAAGCCTTAACAAGATTACTTATATCACGCGAAAAAATGATTTGTATATTAGTATGCATCTGGAAGAAGCTTTTTGATCAGAGAATCATTATGTTCCTTAAATTTTAAATTTTGAGAAATCAAAAGTCCCAAGTCACGGACAATTATATCATCACTAGGAATAATTTCCCCTTTTGGTATATAAATAAATTTTTGATTATTACCCGACCAGTCGATCACTGGAGGTAATAGTCCCTTACTCTCACCCCCTATGTGCATGTATGAAGCGAACACATCCGATTTTTTTTATTTATGATGTGTCATTTTTATTTTTGAATCAAAAGTTTTGCTTTGAAAATTTTTTTTATTTTATGAAATTATTATACTGTGCTTTACTTGCGCGAAGAAATCACCTGCTTGAAATATTATTCACAGGTGCACACTGGGGGTATGGGTTGTAATCCCCTACCACAACTTTTGAGAAGTGTACGGCTAAATTTCGTTATTTGTGATTTTGGGAACAAGCGAATCGCGAGATAAAGAAGCATAGTGGTGGGTAAAATAAGCAGTCGAGGGAATATCCAGGCACGGAAAAAAACCGGAACGCTCTAGCTGCAAAGCTGATGGAAATATGATAGAGCAAAGGGATAGCAGAATTAGTGGAATGAGTGAAGCTATCCTGAACCGACAATCAGAAGTCTTAATCGACTGTAAATATGTGATAAGGTTATTCTGGATTAATAAAGGTACTTGATTGAATGCGATTGAGTTTTAATGACAAGGAAAAGAACAAAAGAGTACTTAAGTAGCACATAAGCATCTACTGTAATAGTTATTGTTTTGAAACCGAGTGCATGGATGCAGCGCGGCAAACCATCATACTTATTACTGTAACGCCGGAATTCCATATCCCTCGGCATGCCAAAAGACTATAGGTACATGATTCTAAATGGTAGGTATATATGCATGATGTTGGAGGTACATAAAGATTACTTTGGTAAGTATTTATAGAAATTACAGAATATGCCATTAGTTAAAGTCTACTTCACGCAAGTTTGGTCATAAATTTTAAAACCATCTTCGACAATAAGCCAACAGATTGCGATTATAGCATGGATCTGATATATAATTATCATAGCCTTCGGCTTATTGTCGATGAAAGTTCTTAGAATTTATGCACAAAGTTATGCGAAACAGACTATAGGTGCTCTGTTGTTCTTTTTCCTTGTTGTTAGCAAAGCCTTACCGCATCTAATCAAGTACCTTTCTTTATCAAAATCACCTAATCACAGAAATTACTCTATCCCAGAAATCGAGCGAGATGCCGTATTCACTGCAGGCTGCTATCTGATTGGACAACATTTCAGAGGCTGTTATTCGATTGGTAGCAGAGAGCACAAAATTTTGTTTTTTATAGACTGCCGCGAAATCCGTCATCAGTGAATGAAATTGTTTGGCGGCAAAAAATCTAGCGGCACAGGAGAAATTATCTATTAAAATTAGATGCAAGGCGGCCGTGCACGTTGGTAGATTCAATACAATGTACATACTAAAGGATGAATATGTAATGAATTTGTATATGCCGAGCACAATTTTCAGTGAGGAAGCGGAAGGCATGGCCTAGCCGAGTTTGAGTGGGCTTTTGTCAGCACGCGTTCTTTGAGAATTCGAATATACCCATATAGAAAGTCCTTGGATTCGTCAATTTCAGCTTATACCACTAATTCTACTGCCCGTTTGCTATATCATATTTCCATCAGATTAGCAGCTAGAGCATCCCGGTTTTTTCCGCGCCTGTATATATATCCCCTCGACTGCTGATTTTCACTCATCTCAATGCTCCAATCGCGCTTCGCTAGTTGATAACAGTGACAGCCATACGTGGGTAGCAAGAAAATTCTGGGGGTGCAAGATTTTTCAAAGGTAAAAAATGGCCTTAAAAGTGGTGGTATGGCGAAAAAACACCATTTTTCGACGTTTCTCATTGAGCACTATCTATTGGCATCAACGAATTGCGAACAAAACGAAAAAATTTTTAAAAATTGAATTCTGGGAGGGTATTTTGATTTCTCGGGGGGTTATACCCCCGAACCCCCACGCCCAGGTGTGGTGTGGTGACAGCCCCGATGAGCTGGAGGATTAGAACAGTGAGTGGTGTAAAAAAACATGTTTGCTAATCATTTGGTTGTGCTTACCACAGGCTTAGGCTTAATTATGTGCCTTCACATTGGTATGATCTAAGCCTGAGTCAAATGGGGCGAAAATTGCGGAGCGAGCGGAGCGATTTTCGCTCCATCTTTGGCTTAGGCTTAGATCATCTCAGGTACCAAGCTGAAGCCTCAAACAGTCAGAAAAGGGAATTACGAAGCAGCGATTATCGGGCTGCTTGCTAATCATTAGGAGCAGCGCTATGAATCCATGACTTGCCATGGAATCAAGTTTGCAATATGCAAGTTAGCCTAATTTGCATACTATGCGAATTAGGCTGATTTGCATATGAAAACGGGTATCCGCGGCAAGTTTTGGGTTCCTAGCGATGCTCGTGATGATTAGAAACCCGAAAATTGCTCTTTCGAAAAAGTATGAAAAGTTACAAATAACGAAATTTTTCCAAGCATACCCCCTCCTCAGGCCATTTTGGACCAAAATTGGTTGCTTGAACCATGAAAAAGCGTCAAATGACGGCTAAAGTGTAATTTAAAGTATATATACTTATTTTTCAAGCAATAAACTGTCCAATACGTTCATCCAGACACTTTTCTTCCATAATTTTGTACATATTTGATGTTAAAAGTCATTTCATTACCCTTATTGTTATTGCTTTCATGCAAAGTTAACCATAGATATCCGTGAAAAATAAAATATGACGAATTAAGTACAAAAATTCGATATTGAAAAGGTGAAAAATTATTCATTTATGTACCCCTTCCCCAGGAAACTCGGTTTTCCTCCTCCCAGAGCTTTTGGCCGTGTTTATGTATGATATTATTATTGTTGTTGTTGTTCTTCTTCTTATTATTATTGATATTATTATTGTTAATATTATTATTTTATTATGATTGTGATCATTATTAATAGTATTATTATTATTTTATTATTGGTGTTTTTGTTGTTGTTGTTGTTGCAGTTTTTGTTTCAGGAATGCCCCGGCGTACTTTTATTCTCAATTTGAACAGAAGCGTTCCATTACCATTTATAAAAGCAGTTAGAATTTTTTGTTTATTTTATTTGTTTTTTCTTGTGCTGCGTAGATTTTGCCTTCTTTATTTTTTCTATGTCGTAGTATATATCGAATGTGGATAGAAGAAAAACGGAGGAAATTTTCGGATATTTAAACACTAACTAGGTGATGGTTTGTTAGCCGTAATATTCCTACATATGGGCATTATTTGAAAACTTTAAAGTTTAAAGGATGCGTTATATTAAAAGTCGAACAAAAAAGTTTACGCTGCTTCACTTTTCACTTACACATGTTGTCTTTCCTTTCCTTGCTAACGTTTTCTCTATATATCGCGGAAACAATTTCCACATTTTGTGCTATGCTTTAGGAATTAAATGGGCTCTTCAAATTATACGGATTTGCTGCCGAATGCATAGTTGAAGAATCAGACGATGAAGTGGGTATCTAGTTATATTCTTTTGACTTTTTTATAGCAAGATGACTTAGAGAAAGTAGTAATAATTAAACCAATCGGCTTTTGGCTTTCTTCGCACCTGTCTTCTTCATCAATTGGTTCGCATTTTCGCGTTCAACATATAATTCTGCTTATAACAGCTGATCTCAAATTAGACTGGGCCAATTTTAGTTTTTGGGAACTATTGTAAGCATATATACATGATCTTAGGTAAGGTTTTCAGATCCCTTTCAGAAAAATTTTTACATCCCCCCAGAAATTTTTTCATTCCCCCCTCCCCCAGAGTTGGCGGTTTTTTGGAAGTTTTCCAAGATTTCTTAAAAATTCTTTAGAAATGTGCTTTTTAAGCGTTTTTATCATCTATTTGCTCAAAAGTATCATGTTTTCGGCGCTTTGCGCTGTATACTCATGTTTTGACTATATTTTGTTCAATTTATTAGACTTTTTAATTTTTTTCGAATTTTTTGAATGCCTTTATGCTCTAGAAAGATAGTGCACCGTTAGAAACGCCGAAAAATAATGTACACGTTTCCTACTGCTTTAAACAACAATTTCTTTGATTGTCTTGAATGCGTCGATGTTTGCTGTTTCATTCAATTGACTTGCAAAGTCTCCTAGCTCATATCTTTTTTCTCATATAGCTACTAGGGATGGGACTAGCACCGGCACCGGTGTTGGTGCCAACTATTAATGCAGGAACAGATTCAAGCTAATCATCTCGTTTTTTATGTACAAAACAATTTCTCAATTTGACGTTTTACTTTTCTGTCGAATTATATTCAGGTGCAAACATTAATACTTGAATCGTCAAAAATAGGAAGTTCGTTTCTTGCAGTGGTTGCACTAAGCTTTTGATTCATGCTGTAAGCAAATCGTATAATTTTACGAAAGAAAAGCAAGAATTTGGCTGCTTACCATGATAGAATGTTATCTAATTAGTTATATAATTTTTTGAAAACTGAATTATGATTGTTTTCAATTCTAAAGTGAGACATTGTTAACACATGTAACTCACAGAATACTGACATGCATACATACAAGCGTACATGTTTTTTTGGGAAGGAATACTTTAGGGCGCTTGACCTCTGAAGAATGGTTGCTGACTTAACTCTAGGAAAATGCGGCTGGTTCCTGTAGAATTCAGATTTTCAAAAGCTTTAGAAAATATGATCTGTTAAGCTCTTAGTTATCTTTTGGCTCAAGCCCATTAATTTTTTCAACCCTTCGCGCTAAATAGTCATTTTTGACCATCTATCGTTGAATTTCATTAATTTTTTTCCGAAAATTTGCTGATCTTGTTTTTTTACGAGAGAGCTTAGTCCGAAATGCAAAAATTGTGTCGTTAAAGCATAACACTCATTCTTTTGAGCGAAATAATGGTCGGTTTGGGAAAAAAGCTTTAGACTAGCTAGTGATCGACCGGGGCTACTTTTTTGACCTGGGGCGGTACCGGGGCTGAAAAAATCCCCGGCCGGGGCCGGGGGCCGGAGTCAGACAAGGAAAATATTATTGCATGACACATGCTTGGGGTGGGCACAGGAGGAGAAATAATGAGCGACTGCGTTCCATTCAGTAGTAAATGGCAAGCGCAAAGTTAGGTGCGCCTTTTCAAATCAAGTTTTAGTACTGTTTATATCACAATAAACATGTAGTCCAGTCTAACATTGTCCGAATCATCAATAAATTCTATGTCGCTGCTATTATCACACTCAATATTATTTGAATCTTCACTACTGCTGCTGCTTGCGCCGCATTCTACATGTTCATCAGCCTATGTGCTTGGGAGCTTCCATGTATTGAATCCAATTGCTCGCAAATTATGCTCTAGAAATAAGAGCTTCTGAAGATTTTCTGGCTTCAATCGAATTCTTGAACCATTAGCTAAATCAGAGCTGACTTGAATTCGCGTTCGCTAGTCACAGATCTAATAGGCGGGCTGAGGTATCTTTTAGAGCTAACTTATTGAAGCGAGCATACATGCTCGTGGGGGGTTTGGGGGTTTTCGCCCCTCCCCAAATTTTCACCTTCCGCAAAAAAATTTTTCACCCTAGAATTCACACTTTTAGAAAAATCATGGGAAGTGTCTAGATTTAAGCGCTTTTAGCGTTCAAATGGCTCATTAAATAGTCACTTTTTGACTATATTTTGGTCAAATTATTGCAATTTTTCGAAATTTTTTTCGTGTTTTTATGTTCTAGCAAGAAGGAGTAGCATCAGAAATGCTTAAAAATCGTGTTCTCAACGCATATCAAGCGTTTTTACGGTAAAAGGGTATTTTAAAATTATTTTTCAATTTCACTCTTCCCTGAAAGCGAGTAGAAATGATGGCACACAGTCAATGCCCTAACAGAGCATAAATTTTCCAAGCAAGTCGAAATAAACAAATACTGTGAATATAAATGAGGAAGCTCCGATAAAAAAAGTAATAATCGTTATCAACAAAACCAGAAACAGTAGTAGTGGAATCACAGAGTTGTAGCGATTGGGCAGAATTGGTATTGGACGTAATTAATGAGACATATATAGTTTATCGGATGAACGCAATTCTGCAGCGCAGTTTACATTCGCCTATAATTAACTTCCGTCCTATTAACTATTATACAAGAAACGCGTTTTAAAACAGGCGGTTCCCATTCAATTAAATGTAAAAGTGTTTTTGTAAAAATAGTTTTTTCGAAAAGGTACGATTTCCACCTAGAAATAGAACGTATTTGTCAACTCTAATTCTTTTAGCCACTAGCTACGAATAAATGAGATAAAAGTAGCATTTGGTTTGATTAGTCGAGCGAAGGAATCGAAAACATGCAGATTGTCCTGAACATTTATTCAGTAAAAGCTCATTTATACACAGTAGCAAAGATATAACAAGGACTAAGTATACATATGGTCGAATTAGTACAGTTCTCAAAATTAACACTTGCACATTGATAAATAACTGGCAGTATCACCAGGGCGAATTTAGGGGGGGCGGGGGGGCGGCCGCCCCCACATTGGCCCAAAATAGTGCGCAAAATTAAGCATTTTTGAGCGATTTTTAGCGATTTTCGGCTTTAAACGGCTAATTTTTCCGCCCAAGTCAGGGTTCCGCCCTCCCCCTTAGGGGTACCGCCCCCCCCTTAGGAAAATCCTAGATCCGCTACACTAAATTCTTCGCCGGCCCCGGCCGGGCCGGGAAGCCGGGGCCGGGGCCCCGGTCGATCACTAAGACTAGTCCGCCCTCAGAATTCTCATGCTATACATCACAAATATGTGGTAGAACAATAACAATAGCAATAAGAGAAAGCATAATATGGCGGAAGCAGATGGATCTCATTTGAAAAGGAGAAAAATGATATCACCGAAATATGCATTTTGAAACATGTCTACTTTGCCACCACTTAAACCGTTTAACATAATCTCATACACAAAGTATAGCACTATAGTGGCTTCGACGCCTAAGCACTGGCACCGGCAAATAAGCGGCATCGTTGCACCTCTAATAGCTACTGCAGAGCTAACTTGCTGCTTTTTCAATGGTTTTTTCGGTTCAACAGTTTATTTCAATCTGCAAGCCGCAGAATATACTTCGATTTTTGAGTTGCTTAGAGAATGCCTGATTTTTAGCAGATTTAGCGACTTTAGGCGTTTACATCGGTAGGTTTTTCCTAGTCCGCTCCTTTGACATCCTTAATAATCCATAATCCTAATTATATTAGTCTTTTTTGTTCCATCGGAGCATTTTTCTTTGCTAGTATAGCATATGTCTGTGTACTCGTTTCTATACTTAGTGTATATAAGGCCCGGGCCCAATGAAAAATTTTAGGACCGTGCCCGGTTTTTTCAAGCTTGGTCGTTTGCTGCCTACCTCCCTACATATACATCAGCATGGGGGTGAGGGGAATAGAACCCCCTGAGCTTTGAAAGACTGATAGCTATACAACGATTTTGGCCGAAAAACTTTGCTGTATAGACTTTTTTGGGCTCAGAAAATCAGCTTTACAGCCTTTTTGGGCTCAGAAAACTAGCTATATAGTCTTTTGAGCTCAGAAATGCTATTTAGTTGTCTTTTCTGAGTTTCAAAAGAATATATAGCTATTTTCTCGACTCCATTAATAGCTATTTTTGGTCCCAAAAGGCTATATATCTATGTTTGTGAATCCAAACATAGCTATATAGCTAGTTTTCTGAAACCAAAAAGGCTATTTAGCTAATTTTCTGACCCTAAAAGGACTATAGAGTCGTTTCTACGAAGCACATATCTATCTAGCAATTTTCGGTTTTCACCCCCCTGAAAGTTTGACCTTGCGCACCTATGCTACATGTTAATTGAATTTTTCGTAGAAAATTTTAAAAAATGACTGTATGGAGGAAATTTATGTATGTATATATATATATATATATATATATATATATATATATATATATATATATATATATATATATATATATATATATATATATATATATAGCGAAGTGAGTGCGATACTAATCAGCTTATTGCGGATTGCATGCATTAGTTAGTCTGGGAATCGCTCGCAACGCATCCAAAAACAATAGCACGCATTAGTAACGATTATGAAAGAAGCGTGCACCAATTTTTTCGAATATCGGGTCTGGGTCCTAAAATTTGTGAGTAACGAGTCCAAATCCAGATACCAAAATAAAATATAAACGGGTTCGGATTCGACAAGTAACAGATGGAAATCAGATCTACTTTGATTGCGTCTGCTTCCCTAATGTATACCACTAAGTCACGCGTTCTTAGCTATCTGTTTGCTCAAAAGCGTCAAATCTTGGTGCTTCGCGCCACACAATCATATAGTATTTATGAATCTGCAGGGTTAAGCAGCATTTTGCATGGAGTGCGTCCCCAAACACCGAAATACAAGTTTGCTTGTGATGCTTGATTCGCTAAATCTCTCTTTTAACGTGATAGCGTAACGCCTGAAATTCTGTGTTGAAAATATGCGATTTGTTCGGTTTAGAATCCGTTCATGATCTGCGAATTTGAGGATGAGGAAGATGTTCACAAGCTTTTGAATAGGAGTGTTCTTATTAAGAATTCATCTGAATTGTTATTTCGATGTCCATCTTACGCCCATCTGCACGCCAAACTTATGGAATCAAGAGCCACTATTCAGGTATCTTGCTGAGACTCACCTGAGTGAGACAGGCTTTAGGGCTCGTACAGAGCCTTTTTAAAGCCATTTTTGTACAATGACTTTGTGAGACAAAAATATAGTATTTATAGCGTCACGATGCTTTATTATTATAATTCATAATTTGTTTATTTCTTATTTAGTTTAATTCAATAATTTATCTTTGAATAATTTAAACAATACTTTATCTTTGAATGATCTAATCTTTCTGTATTCTAAATATTTATATTGATAATTTATTAATTTTTAATAAATTAATGCATTTTTGATCATTATTTTTTGGCGATCCGTATTCACGTTTAATTTTATAATTTCAGCATATTTAGACTTTTATAGTCATCTTTATCCATACTACAATGTACAAAGACTTTTTCAAGCTTAAATACAGTAAGCTCATTTTTTAAATCAATTTAGATGTTTTATTTAAATGATATATTAATTGCTAATTTAATTATTTTTAGTTTGTCTTATTTATAGTTCATTTAATTTATTATGTTTAGCTAAATATTAACGTATTTTCGAGTGGGAATCCTTAAAATTTCAGCGATTTACAAAGATTTCCTGGTAGAAATGTACAATGTTAGCTTTATATAAATTAATATTTTATATTCTATCTTTATACTCTATTTCTATTCTATCTACTTAATTGGACAATTTAGTCGTTATTAATTAGATTTTCAATTTATTAAAATATCGTTTTCAAATTGAATAACTATATTTCCTCGCTTTTTCAGCAAGATTTAGTACAATTTTCGTCTATTAGCTCTGAATGTTATAATAACCTACTGTTTTTTAACTCTGCGCTCGCGATTAAAAACTCACGATCAACCTTTGTACGAGCTCGAACATATTTGAAATCTGCCTCTCCTGTTTTTCATGAATTTGACGCGGGAAATAGGAACTATTTGGCGATTCAGCTCTGTTTTCTCGCTATTTCACAATGTCATCATGTATACCTAGGCAATAGCCAAAGCTTCAGCCCGTCCAAGTATAGGCTCTTTCGGTTGAATAAACAAAAACTTATTGTCCATTTGGACTGAAATAATTTCTTATTCTTTCTTTGTTGGAATCAGTACTCTCATAAAAATAAAAAAGGGGCGGAGCCTCATATTTCGCCCTAATTTGCAAAAAGCCTGATGAAATGAAATTTTCAATTAAGTCGAAGAACGTTCTTGAGCAGTGTCGCTAAATTTTCGTTAAATTATTCGAATGTGTGAATACATTTTTAAATACGAATAAAAAATACGAATACATTTGTAAAAAATACGAATTTTTGAATACGAATTCATTTTTCTCATTTTGGGAAACTTAGACTCTACCCTAGGTAAATACCAAAAATAAAACTGAATCCCTAATCATAGTCTATTATAATTGGTCAGGTATAGAGTGACCGCATCCTTCATTTTATTTGAGAGATTATCTCAACTTTAAATTAGTTCCCCATTCGTCAACGTACCCTTTTTCAGTTGTAAGGATATAAATAGCTAAATACTTTGATATTATTCAGGCACTAGTCAACAATGCTTCCTCATTTTGTTTTTGGATCGATTCAATTGGAAAAAAGTTGGATCAATATTACAAGGTCAATAGAATCGAAGTTAGTTGATTTTTTGAGTATTTGCTTAACCCGATTGCCTAAACATTTTCGCCTTATTCCATAGGATCTATCTTTCCTTGATCTCCATGGCGTAATAAAGTTGGATCAATCCGACATATGTTTATATTTGCTGGAAAACTACGGGGCAGCGCCTACAGCATTGTCTCGCGGTGAACCGAAGGAAGTTTTTTTCGGTCGTTTGGTAAGGTATGTGATAGTGATGAAACGGATACCCGGTTCCGGATCCGGTATTACCCGAATGTTTTCAGGATTCGGATCCGGAAGTTTGAAATTTTACCACCCGGATCTGAATCCGGAAGTTTGAATTTCCACTACCCGGATCCGGAAGTTTCAATTTTACTCTATGGATCCGAATCCGTAAACGACTCTATGCATTCCATCATGCAAATACAGATCTGGAATCTTTCACTTTTATCTGTAAAAGTTACAGTTATGAAGTTATATATATAGTTAGAATTAGAACAACATCAGTTTCTCACTGGAAAACGTTTTAGTTTTCCACAGACGTCAGCACATAAATATTGATACTCATCAGTAAAGTTAACCTCTTGCCGATTATATTTTTAAAATTTTTTAAAATTTCTTCACCATGCAGAAGATTGCGCTTTGGTTGATATACTATTCTAGTCCCATCCCACTAAAAAGCAGTTTGAACAGGATACTAGTCGCGGCAGCTGAAAGAATTTTAACGCATGGAGATAAAACACGGCGATCCTCTGAGCACGATTTTTTTGTATTTGGCAGATTTTTCCATTGCACGTACAAAGACTTTTCGAGACTCCTTTTTACATGTACAAACATATTGGGAGGACAAAAACAGGAAAAATGTCTTAAATTTCCAAGAATTTTTGACGCTTCCCGCCGGAATTATTATTCAGTTCAAATGTATTTATAATGGCAATAATTGTGTTTAAAAAGGCAAAAAACGTAAAATTTTCAGGCAAATTGCGCCGGTTATGGTGCTATTCTTCTCGAATGAACCTCTGTTGTTGAGTTTAGCTTCAATTAGTTAGAATATCTTGGTGCTTCATACAGTTGAGTAATTTGCCCTGCTAATCTGCTTAATGCCTAAGCTTGAATTGAGTTTAAGGTATGTAAGTATGTCAAAACTTTTTTTACATAGTTGATAATTTTCTGTTATGCTTCCCTACCCAAAGCCTCAAAATTCAGTTTAAAACGTCAAAAATAAGTAAATTTTTTGATGCCCGCAAATTAAGTTTTGAGCTTTTATCAATTAAAAGTTCCACTGTTTTCACACATTTGTCAAAATCAGCCTATCAAAATGGACCCGTCAGTCTGTTCCATGGACGGGCTATTGCCCAGGTGTAGGTATAACCCAAAATTTACATGTACAGAATGGACAAAGGCTTGAGGAACCGTCTTTGTACATGTAAGGGGACTTTGCACGAAAAAACTTGCCTCTAAGACACCAATAAGCAAGCAGGATAATTACAATAGTACGTAACACCAAATCAACAACAGGTGGTACATTAAAGCAGCAAGGATTAATTGTGTGTAATGGATCTGGATCCGGAAGTTTTAATTTTTACTACCCAGATCCGGAAGTTGCGAAAACTACGATACGGATCCGGATCCGGATAAATTGAAATTGAGGATCCGTTTCATCACTAGTATGTGATTTGTTTTGGCAGCACTTTATTTCTTCTGTGTTTTGCAAAGAATAAACAGTGCAAAAATGTGGATTGTTTTGGTCACCTAAAAAAGGAGTCAGCCTGTAATTAGAGTTGCTGGTTCCGTAAAATTTTGTTTTTCCACAATTGTAAATATTCTGTTAGAATTATTGTAATAATAAGAACAATAAAGTGATAAAAATAGTAGAGAAAGTGATAAAACTTAGGTCTAATGCGAAATAATTAGCAAAAAGGATAGAGTATAGAATTCAGAAATGATTCTGCTGAAGTTGAACTGTATTACGTAGCTGCGTGCAATTGCTCGATGCCAGAAAAAAGACGCTTTTACTATATTGGCGGTTCCATCCTCTTCTCTTCTGACGAGTCCCGTGCATGGTTGCTTTGCCATGTAAGATTTTAATAATATCCTTATGCTAATTCTTGAAATTAAACATTGGGTCTATATCCAATTGTATGAGTTACAATGTAAGTAGTAGTAATTTTGAATCCATTCAATATGTCAGCATTACCTTCAGACTTATTGTACAACCGTTTACGTTGCACCCACATATTGGTATGGGGGGTTTCTACGTTATATATGTAGAACTTATTCTTAATTGTAATATACAACTTTATTATACGTTATACCCCTAAAATCCGTACCTCATTACCTGCAGATAACAGTATATCCAGAATTGAATTTTTAACTTTCCGCGATTTCCCCCATCCAGAACCCCCAGAATTTGGTTGTTGCCTATGTATGGTATATTCCTTTTTCACTCTTGTTACATCGCTTGTTTTACAGATCGGCAAAGGTTGCCAGAGGCATGCACCAATGTCTTACGACCTGAAGACAAGAAATTATATTGGAAATACCTCAATGGATCCGTTATTATCGTTTATTTGCAGTAACATCGCTGCTGTTTCTAAGAGCAGTATTGTCTGCGATCCTTTCGTCGGTACTGGTGCGTACTCATACATGTTTGCTTTTCATTTGATTAAATACAAATGTGGTTTCCATTGACCAATATTGTACATCCTTTGCAACATATATTACGCTTATCAGTATGATGCATTATTTATATATTTCTGGATTTTGCTTTTCATTATGCAAGTATTTAATAGATCGTTTTAAACAATCGTTATTTGCGTTATTTTTCTGCAACTAGTCGTAATTCATTAAAGCAACAATTAGTTATGACTGAACAAGACCCTATTTAAGGGTGCGTCCTATCTTCGTTGGCCAGAAAAATTTTTTATGAACGCTCTGGGGTCAGCCAGAGAGCGTTACTTGGCTAAGCTGACCCGTAAAACTGGCGTAAACGTTAAAATTGGACTAAAACTACCTAATGATTTATAGTTTATAGATGATTTTTCAAGCACAATCCTAACTGCCTTACTTTCCCTTTTTCTTCTGATAAACCTAATATCCTAAAATCCCCACACGCCTACTTTATTGCTGTTTACAAAATTGCTCCTCGTATTTTTAACAGTTGTGTGAATTACGAATGTAAAAAATAGGCTCAAAAGAACACCCAGTATTTGCAATGTTTCTATCAGAGATAGATTTTTTCTTCTGACTTGACTGTAGAATCAGGCCTACCTTGAGATAGATTTCTATTCACTAGAAAACTCTTCCCGGGTTTATGAATACAACTTTACTCAAAGATAGGCTCCAGATAATCTACTTCTGCCAACATGTAAACATCTATATACATACGCACCTGCATTTATGAATACGGCCTTTGGACTCAGTCGGGCGTGCTTCGTTTTGGGAGATAGTCGGTTTCGTGAATTCTATTTAAACCTTAAACTGAATTGTTGATTACCTACATAAAATACTAGCTTATATTTGTATCATTCATTTCCGATAAGCATTGCTTCTGTTGTCAAATAATGTATAGATGAGCGGTGTTGTCGAATAATTGGTAAAACTATGTCTTTGGTATGAATGTTAGCATATTATGTAAAGTAGTGCTAATAAAAGAAGAATAGCTGTGCAATAGATCTTAGTAAGACCGTATAAGTTTGTATTGTTCTGCTCTTAAGCAAACGAACGGTCGGGTTTTATCTAACATATGTATGTATATATACATGGGCGTACGCAGAGGGACGGGGGCGGCCGCCCCCCCCTTAGACCAAAAATAACTCAGAATTTTCGGCGCATCGTTATTTTCAATAATTTGAGCTTAGGCGCGGCAAAAAAACCTTATTTTTGATAGCGTAAAATTTTTTAAAAGTTTGAATTTTCTGCGCTCAATGGATAGATAGAGGATGTTCGGGAACGTCGGAAAACGCACTTTATATTGTGCCCCGGCGAAGATAACCCGAAATATAGGGTCACCATTTTCGGACCTACCCTCCTCTTGATAAAATCCTGCGTACGCGCCTAATTTACATGTTCTACCGGTTTCAGGTAGTTTGCTACTGCCAGCGGCTCATTTCGGTGGTTTTTGTTTTGGAAACGACATTAATTATAATACTATTTACGGCAAAGGTATGTACGGTTAAGCTTATTTATATCGTTCATGATATTTTACATATTTGTAGAGTAACTAATCTGATAGAGCATAATGTCGAGCTGCACTTCTTATCGTTTGGAAAAATTGAACTAAAATCACGCTTACAAAAATAGAGCTAAAATTGATCTGCTGATATGTAATACAACGGCCATAAAAAGATGTTTGAAATGTTCCCCACCTTTGTGACGCTGTTAACTTTTAGCCTCTCGAGGTAATTAGATTGGCAATTCATCATATGTTGATCACTATCTTTCTAGGACCGCCATCGAGCGAAATCGATTGAATTTAGTTCCGCAAGAGCTTTTAAGAGTTTAGTACATAGATATTGAAAGAGTGCAAAACATGAATTGAGCTTGTTTTGTGGTTGTGGTGTGGGTAGAAAATGATTAAAATTATGTTTTAATTTTAATGTTTTAAGTTAAATTTAATTCAGTTATTAATTTAATTAATTTATTTTTAATCGTCCTTAATTTGGGTTCTATTTGTTCCGTACCTCTTGTTTTTACAATATATTTATTTGAATGATGAGCAGTGTATTGCACTTAGAATCATTTTGCAAAGTCTAGTGCAAACTGTTGTATGTTCTTTGCTACAAGGTTAGCAATTTATGGCCACGGCTTCAAAGATAATAATGTAATTTTCTTTCAAGTTATGTATATTACAAAAATATTACTTTTAAACAAAACTTATATTTACATGTTCTTTTTCCATTTTCGAGCATGTGCTCTGCGTTTTACTCGTATTCATTGAAGTAAGCTAAAATCAGTCATATTGGTTTTAGGAAAATCAAGCAGGTCGGGCGTAGGGATGAAGACTGTTAATGAGACGTTAAAATCAAATTTCGATCAGTACCGACTCACGGGTCATTTTTTGGGAGTTATGCTAGCCGATACGAGTCGAGACGGTGTTTGGCGGTCACGTGATTGTCAAATGTTCGATGCAGTTATTACAGATCGTATGATAAATTTTTGGTTTTGTTGTAAAATTCAGGGATGGACTTCAAAACATTGAAATTTGAGGATTTTGTTGATTCGATAATGAGCTTTATGAATTTATATTCTCACAAATTTCTCTCAATGCACTGAAAAACTTTTTGTTTGGTGTAAAACTGGCAAAAATTCCAAAAACATGCCAAAAATACAATTCTGGGGGTCTGCCGGATTCTGGGGGTAGGGGGGTCTAGATTCTCAAACTACCACCCCGCGTCCACGTCTCGTTATAACTAGAGTGATATTTTTCTGCGCAGGCACTAGGCAGCATTACTTAACTTGACGTACCTGAATGTCACTGCCTGCAGACACAAAACTTACAAAATTGCGAACGTGCCAATAGATTTTATAGTTTTTTGTCTTGTTAATTTTAAATATCTACCCTCCCCCCTTCTCCAAAATTGAATAAGAGATAAGAACGTCGAAGTTTCCAGCGTTGCCTTAAGCCTTAAGAAATTATGTGTTTTTTTATCTTAACTCTCGCTATTAAAAAAATCATAAATTAGGCTGAAACGATACAAATGGTAAACTTTTCGATTCTTTTCTCGAATAATCTTTCATTGTTTTCCTTTAACAGCTGCAATGTTCGATCGAAGCGTTTTATGTGTAGAAATTAAAATTAATAAAACAACATTATTGCTTATTCAAAATCTCGTGAAGTGAAAATTGCAAAGTGTCAATTATTCCTGAAGCTTGATTATTGTTTACAAATTTTTATGCTTCCGACTTTCAAAATTTTACAAAAAAAAACAGAACCATTGAAATCAGTCGGAGGAACGCATCACTTAGTAACATTATTTGGGTTAGTTGTACCAGCGAGTATTTTTTGCAAAGCATACAGAGACTAGCTTCTTTATATCTACGTACATATGTGAATAAGCCTTGTACGAAAAAATGGTCTTCTAGATCGATTAGAATTCTTGAAATATATTTACCGCTCGAGAAGACTAAATTTGTTTTTACCTTAGCTCCATATGGCATCAGGGAAAAAGGCATTAAAGTCGGACGGAAGGAGCAGTATGCGCTAGAAGGTGATTCAGCGACAAGGTAACTCGGGCAGGATAAATTTTTTTGTTATGCTTTATATTTCCATATTCTCTGTGTATTGAAACTTTCCAAGTTGTATATGTTTAAGATAGAGCTGAAAATTTTCACGTACTTCTGCATGAGTACACGCGAATTGGAGCTAGATTCCGAGGTGCCAGTTTATTTATATGGAATAATAAAGGCCAAAGAATGATGATAGGACGAAAGATATTATTTTTGCAAAAAATTGCGAAAAATTGTTTTTCGAGGATGAAATAATATGTATGTCCAGTCAATTGCACAGGAGTCCCTTAATTCGAAACCTCAGCGTCCTGAATTCCTCTTGCTTTGTGTATTTATATATGAACTATACTATTCAGCTCATGATAGATTTTGCCCTAAATCAAAATATTGTTTTTTAAGCGATATTTTTGCATTTATCCTCAACAATATTTTTATGTGAATTAAATTTTTCGACTGTCTGTTTAGCTAAATATAGGTTTAATCTTAAGTTTGTTATTTCGAACTTGGAATTTTTTCGTGTCTACTGTACATACATCGTCTGTTGTTTAAGGCACTCCATTCACTATCCATCGAAAGTCAGATATTCGTTTTATGACACATTTTTTGACTTATTGAATTTTGCGGCCAGACATCTTGTTTTGGGTGGCCGTTTGGTTTATTGGTTCCCAATATTGTATAAAAAGTAAGCGCTTTGTCATAATACCTTTAATAAATCGTTGACATAAATTTTAAGATTTTTTTCTATATTTTCTATTTGTGAAATTCTAAGAATGTTGTTTTTGAATGTTTGAATTGTTATATTTAGCCCATATTTCTGATTTCATTTATATCTTTTAAGTCAGGACGAGTGCGCGAAACACTCAGCACTGGGATTGCCATGATTCAGTTTAATATGTATGATTTTGAGTGCTTTATAAAAAAATTTAGATTTTGCTCTGCATCTTAATTTTACCCCGCCTAACCCATATGTGCATACCGGTTGCTTTTACATGAATTTCTTTACAACAATGGTTTTACTAAAGATGACCGTAACTTACGTATCGATGTATTGTTCAGCAGTTCAAGCCATACTTGAACATAAAAAACAATGATTGAGAAAATTTTCGACTAAATCTGAGGTGTTGTGACATAACCTACCTATATAAGTTGACTTAATAAATTGGAAGTCGTTTTAGAAATAATATGTATGTACTAAATTAGAGAATAGAATAGGTAAATTAGGGCTATGTTGAATAGAAAACTTTGCAGAAGTACTTATTTTTGGAATCTTTTCTCTGGTTTCCAATCCCTTCACCTTAAAATAATTGATTTAGAAAAATTGCATTCATACTGACTCGCTTGTTCGAATATTAAAACTTTAACAATTATTATAAGTAAATCTAAAATTCTATGCTGATTATGGTTTAGCGTCGAAAAATTTTTGCTATTCTTTACCGAAGTAAACTTTGTATATGTATATGTTTGCATTTAGGATTATTTGTATTTATTTTGGTATTTATTTGTATTTATTTGTTTTTATAGTAGGTTTGAAGTACCGGTCGTTTCAGGTTTTATTATTTATTTAAAAATTATCAATTCTGTCGTTCGCAGTTACGACGAATCGTGCATTCCAACGCATCCAGTATTAAATCTCATCAGCAAATGTGAACAAAAACTCAGCAGTTCCCATGGTCGATTGTTGATTTGTATGGAAAAGTGGCGGCTGCCGAATTTTGATTCATCGATTGATAAAGCTAGCGTGATTTTCAATCCTTTCAACGAACGCTCTCTTAGGGACCACGTTTTCCCTGAAAATTATTCCGCTAAGATTCTTTGATGCTTACTTATTTTATACATTCATCGTATCGTTTCTTCCGCTTGACAATAAATAAAAGGTTTCAAGCCTAGCGAAAAGTATAATTACCGCGCTTAACACGAGTGCAAAAGGATATTAGCTGGGAAAGTTAAAATTCAGTTATTCCTTTATTTCAGTACAAATGTACGATGTACATACATATGTACGTTGGTAATTGTTGCAAAAGGTAAGAACGCAAGATAAAAAGATTAGAATTCTATCTTAACTCCCGATTAGATTGCTTGAGACTTATTTTCTGATTTATTCTACCCGAATGCTCCTCTTGAAAAAGTGTAAAAAATACAATTTTAAGTAGGTACTTGTACCCAACGATGTAACGCGAAATTTTTGGTGGGGTCAACGGCTACTTTTAGCGGAGGGAGGACTGATGTCTAATTTTTGGCCACAAAATTCAATATTTTCTTGAAAATCGGATGAAGGGGTCAATAATTTTTTGGCTTTGGTGGGATTAGGGACGACCAAATTTGGGTTGGGGTTCCCCCTGTGTCGTCTACAATAGCTCAGTCCGTCATAGCGGCCATCAGTCCCGAATTCGGTCCCCAACTAAGGTTGGCAATCGCTAAAATATCGTGAGTTGCTAGACAATGAAGCGTTCTCATGGAAACTTTGCTGGAATACTTTTCACAGTGAGAAAATGTTCTGACTTTTCTCAAAGAAAAAATTTTTGAATAACGTCAATTTCGATTTTTGATCTTGACATAGTCTGTTTCACACAAGTTTGGGCATAAATTTCAAAACTGACCGACAATTAGCCGTGCGATTATAACAACTATCGTAATCCGCCGACTTCCGAAAAATTCTTAAAGTTTTTGCTCAAACTTATGTGAAATAGACTATAATGCCAGTGGATTTTGAAATATTTTTATCACAAAATTTTCTACCAGAATATCTGGAAAAAAACATGCACACCGAATAACGCGATTTTAAAATTAAGGGTCTTTATATAACATTAACGTTTGCAAAGCTATTCCCAACCCGATCATACGAGCAGCAGCCAGATTCTGAGGGTCTGGGCGGTTTAAAACCTGCAGAAATACAAAAACATGCCAAAAAGTCAATCCTGGGGTCTTCGATTCTTGAAGGTCTGTATGATTTTCGGGGGTCTAAACGTCCACGCCCGTGTGGGCTCCCAATATTCGCAGCAAGACATGCAAGTAACGCCTGGAGTTCGGTGGTCTAGATCATCAGAATGAAAAAATTGGAAATTATTGCGAAGACGCGGGTCATAACGGAATGGATTTTCTTCAAAATCACTTGAAATTGTGGAATAAACGCTATTTTAGCATTTATTTCCATTATTCAGGTCATTTTGGCCAAAAAAAGCTAAATTTTTGACTCCCTCTCCTTAGATCGGCCATGCTGTGCACCTATGTATGTACGGTCGCATGCACAGCCTGACCGATTTGGGGCGCCAGCCGGTCTTGGGGTCAAGAAGTGAGCTTTGGCCAAAATTCCCTCGAAAAGTTGTAAAAGCGGTAAAACAGTGTTAAAATTACTTTATTACAGTTTCCGGTCAATATAACGCACTCTAGAATAAAATTTTTAATTTTCAATCGTTTTTTGCCTTCATTTTGTTAATTTTCACTGAGAAAATTTCTTTTTTTCATTCTGGGGGTCTAGACCTGCAAACCCCCCTTCACGTGCGTTTCTGGTCGCAGCTAAACCTCCAGTGTACAACGACTGCTGCGACCGAGAGTCCAACCCCAGAAATTCGTACTTTATTTCATGAAATCTTGTGCATGGAAATAAATTCTCAGCGCTACTTACTGCGAATCGAAATTTAATTGGTATTTTCTATTATTTATTTATTCTTTGTTCCACCATATGATAACGTCAGTTAGTTACAATAACGGAACCGTAGGTGCCGAAATTGCCAATTGGTACAAACGTCAGAATGACATGCAAACTCATCAATATTTTTTGGATTTGGGAACTTTGTAAATTTTTGACTTTCCTTCGTCTCTAACCTTATTACTCCTGCAAATTTCCCTTTTGTCCTGGTTTCTGTGCCACATATATTCCTGTGTACATATGTATGTATGTAGGAATTTTTGGGGTCTGGACCAGACTTACCAAAAAGCAATAAAAATACAGAAGCTTTAAATTTAGTCGCGCTATTTCAGCACTTACTCCAAAATTTTAGCGAGTTTCAGCTGAATTAAGCTCTCTGTCTAATCCCCAGAGCCCAGACCGACCTAGCCACGCTTCGCTGTCCACTTAATGGTTTGTATACCGAAACCACTCGCTGATGATGAGAAAGTATAGCACAATCACTACCTAAGACATGCATAAAATTCGATTTTTATTATATTCCGGTCTGATCTTGACTTATTTTCTATGTAAATTTTATCTTATTCTAACAAACCAACCGTTTATTCAATCTGCAACTTTGAGCAGAGAGCCATCTGATAAAACCAGGTACTATTTTAGGCGTAAACGCGTAGGAATGAGACGACACACTTCTAGAAAAGTATCGCGCAGGAAACTAGTTTTTGCATGTACCTCCATGGTCCAACCTTCATAATTGGTATGATTGTGAAAATGTGGGTATTTAATAACGGTCGTTTTGATTGCGCAGACGGTAGTAGCTGCATAGTGACGTTTGCAAGTTTCTTCGGTTATGCTTTAAGCACTGACCCACTTTATTACCATGGCAAATCCCACGTGTTAAAATTGCTTTTATTGTATTTTTCCTGTTTGAGCTACGCTGATAATTAATTACATTCTTATTTTGCTATGTGTAGAAAGTCATTCGGCAATTGGTGCGTGTTTTGAATGATACGCACATGAATTGAATTCCAGGCTAATTCGAATGCATTCTTTGGCTCTGCGCTGAGCTTATCCGCTCTCATTTCGATCATAATTTTCAATATTTCTTAATAGTTCTGTCATAAAGAATTCTAATTTAAATGATATGACTATGCGTTTCATAAATAATTTCCTGTCGATTGTTTTTCTTCGTAATCAATCAACAGTTGTTTCTCATTCTTAAACCATTAGATCGCCTACGTTTGCGGATTCGCACGATTTATAACGCTTTGTTTAGTTTCAACTTGTCTCTTGTATATATTTATGTGTATTTTCATTTATTTTCATTGTCTGCTTTATTTTATTCTTCTTTTTCTTGTTGATGCATTTTTGTTTACGTGTTTGACCCTAATACAGGACAAATTTACATATTTTGTCTAGAATCTTAGAGTCTCTTTTGGCCTGACTTTAAGATGCGAAGCTGAGAACTGTCCGCAGTAATTAAAAAATATTTTTTGTTGTTGAAAATAAGTCAAATTACAGCCATACTCGTAGATTAATCGATTTTTGGCAAAATGCTTGAGATCGCCTAAAAAGGTGATTCGCGCTTGTTTTCTTGCTATTTTAAGGTTTACACTGCTTTGAGGCCATTTAGTTCATTGAAAAGATTTATTTTCCTCCAACTAATCTCCTCCAGACCGAGCTGTTTTTTACGAAACCTTTACAGCCCGATTGAGTCGCCTTCATTTACCACCAGGGTCCAGTTTAACCGCACCTTGAATAATTAGGAATTTTTTAATGAGATTATGTCTAGAAATAATCGATTATTTATTGAATATTAGAATCGAGATCATAAATTAATGAAGCAGGTCTTTTTGCTTCCAGATGCTTACTGGTATTGCTTTTCAGAAATAGCTGCCGATAGTACAGTATGAAATCAGATTTGTGCTCAAATGACGAGATCCTCAGTGGCTATAATATTATGTTAGATAACTTTGTGATCATTTTTTGATTACTGCGCATTTACATGCGTACCTAAACTTTCAGGTTATAGTTTTCTGTGAATCCAAATATGCAGAACAAGGCTAAGAAATTTTTAATCGGAGAGGCAATAGCGTCGTCGCTGTTTGGAATCACGTTATACTTTTTGCCTGAGTTATTCCTGAAATTAATTTTCGTAAGTTCAACATTGATCTGTCTATTCGCATTTAGCAAGACATTTTTTGGCGTCCAAAAATTTACAATCGATTTCACTTTAATGAAATGCACATTTTAAACGCAGTTCTCTTAAAAGTCAAAATTATAAGCCGAAGTTATGCATTATAATTAGTGCACTGAATATTGTTTTGTAAAATCTGCTGTAATAGGAAAATAGGCAGAGGCGTAGCCAGGATTTTGGTTCGGGGGGGCATTAACAAAAATTTTTTAAGACTACTATTGCATTGAAAGCCAGTAACGTTATGTATAGTAAAACTCAGTTTTTCGACCTTTAGTAGTGTAGCCCAGTGTTTTTTTTGTACAAGGTCCGTTTGTACATGAACAAAGATGGTCCCCAAGAATCTTTGTACAATTTGAAGACACAAAGTCTTGAGTACTATAATATGGTACGGTAGCGATTTTAGTGTGGTAAAAACAATTGTTCGACTTTTAGTAGTGTATTTTAGCTAATTTCTCGGTCTCTAAGGGCAAAATCACTAATAATCATCTTAAAACGGCGCGAAGCGCCGAAAAATTTGACATTTTTTCTTTTGAAATGCAATTTCTGCCAGTATAAAGATATATAGAACACACAATTACTCATTTCGGCGCGAAGCGCGAAAATTTTTACGAATTTCAGACTTTTTTTGCAATTTTTGTCTTCCCAAAAATCTTTGTACCTGTACAAAGACGGTCCCGAAAAGTCTTTTGACATCGGGAAAAATCTTTGCCGAATATAAAAAAACACTGATGTAGCCCAGCTAATTTATGGGTTTCTGACTATCAAAAATACAAAAAGTGTAAAGCGGCTTTAAGTGCCGAAAATTTTTGGAATTTCTACCGTTTTCATGTAGAATTTACGGCCTTTCTATTGACAAACATTTCGGAAATTATATATGGCGCAAAGTGCCGAGAAATTTAGTCATTTTTTACCGCCCTTAACATTTTGTAGCTCGATGAATACTAATAGTCTGACAGAGCAGAAAATTATCAAATTTGTACAAAACAATTTTGACAGTTCAAGCTTCTAACAAGAAAACTGCGAATTACTAACTTTGTCTGAAGATATTTTGAGTGATTCAGGCTTTTAAGCGCAATGCTGGAGCTTTACAAAAAGAAAGAACAGTAACTGGCGGCGCTATGCGCCGGAAAATTTTGACGTTTTTGCACTTTAAACCTAATTTATATCGCTTAAATCATACAAAAAAGACAAATTAATGCCGGCGCGAAACGGCGAAAATTTTTAGAAATTCCTAACTCTTTTACCTAGCTTTTTCTCCTTAAAATCTCGTTGCACATGTGCAAAGAGATTTTACAGTTGCAAGGGTCTGGGATGGAGCGCTCAAGCGTTCCCATCGGGGTCCGGGGCAGAGTCCCGGAAAAGTTTGTAAAAAAGCATTTTAATGTTAAATAGCAAGGTTAAAATTTTCGCAAAATCGGCCAAATCTCGGTTCTGAATCAAGCAAGCCCAAAAACACTTAAAATTGATCAACTTCTACATTGCACAAAACTTCTGAGCTGAAATGCGTTTTTTGACCTCTACTAATTACATAGCGCAGCAACGGGTCGCTGCCAATAAGATATAGAAAAATGTATCAATGAAAATTTTGTTCTTACCGTTTTCAGGCCCATTTGTGGCCTTCTTATTTACAAGATGCAGTTCAGAAAACAGGAAATGCGCAAAAACATAAGAAAATTTGGCCATTCCTTTCATTTAAAATAGGATTATGTGTCCTTGTAAAGAATGACAAACAAAGCAAAGAATAGACAAACTGGTACACAATCATTTTCGCACTTTTACTATTAGGCTCAACAAGCATGCGCAGTTTCAATCAACGAACAAATAGAGCATTAAATTACTAAAGTGATGTGAAGTGCTGTATTATTTTAGCTGATTCAAGCTTTTTAATTCATTAGATCTATTTAACAATAAATAATAATGACTCGGCGCTGCACCGGAAAATTTTTGACGATTTTGCCTTTTTGAACTCGGTTTTCTGGACACACATTATTGCAACAGACAAATCAACAATATTTCTGAAAAAAATTGGGGGGTACTTCTACAGAATAGTAACTGTTATGACGTTCTCAGACGATTTAATGCCTGTATCTCGACCTAAGCGGGAGTGATACTGACCAAACCGGGAGCGATACCAACCTAAGCGAGAGTATTACCACCCACAAAAATCAATAAATGTTGCGACTATACTTTGCACAACTGTGCCCGGTTCCACCAAAACTGACGAGTGACAAACAAGTGACTGTAGTCTGTTTCACATTATTTCGTGCATAAATTCTGAGAATTTTTAATCGGCAGTAAGCCAAGGGTTACGATATATCTGATCAATGCTATAATCGCAATCTGTCAGCTTATTGTCGGAGATGGTTTTAAAATTGATGACCGAAGTTGTGTGAAACAGACTATAGTGACTAGTGACAGGCACACTTGGGCGTGGGTGGTTTGGGGGATATGCACCCCCCAGAGGGCCAAATAACCCCCCAGAAACCAAAATAGCCCCCCCCAGAATTCATTATTTAAATTTTTTGTTTTTTTCGCAATTTTTTGATGCCAATGGATAGTGCTTGATGAGAAACGTTGAAAAATGGTGTTTATTCGCCATACCACCAGTTTTAAGACCATTTTTTAACCTTTGAAAAATCTTGCACCCCCAGAATTTTGGTGCTGCCCACGTATGGTGACTAGTCTTGCAATGAGAAGTCGTAAAACCTAGAGTTCCACCGATTACTTGTCAAAACTAGTAATTTTTGACAAGTTTCCTGTCAAAATTAAAGACTTTGTCCAACAAGTAAAGCTGAGTGAGGCGCTCATGATGCGAAAGATATATGCATCGCATTAGTGTTCATATCTATAATATTAATTTCGAGTTGTATGTAAGTGTGTGTGTGTGTCTGTGAGGCAAAAAAGTTTTTACTGGATAATTTTGTGATACTTATTTTTTCACTCAATGGGTATTCTCGGGCGCTAATTACGATTTTTTTGATTAAAATGGCTCGATCGGACTCCTGAAACCCGGAAACTACGGTTTTATGTAAAAGGTTTTGGTAGCTCTAGCCGCTTATGCAATTGCCGCAGGGTAAAATTTTAAAGCCACCCTAAATCAACTTTTTATGCGCTATCGACTGGTGTGAACCACTTTACACTACAGTGTAAACTGATGTGATGCCGTAAGAAAAACGTGATTTACAAGTGTGTTTTATCAAATATCTCAAATCGCAGCGAATAAATTTTTTACAAGTTTTCACCAATCATTGGATATCTTATGATTGACCTTACTGTAAAATTTGAAGAAAATTCACGGATTGGTTTCTGAGATACAGGGAGCCCAAAGGTACCCTATGCATAGCGTAAAATTTAGGTTTTTGTCTTTTTGCAAAAGCACAGATTGACTGTTGCTTCCAAAATTTGGCCCCTGGGATTTCTGAGACCGCTGATTCCATATTCGCTACTTTAAATGTACGATCTGGCATCATAAAACATGTATGAGACGGGCTGAAAGGAAATCACATACGGGTACTTATAAACATGATTAATCACTGAAAAAGAGCTTGCACCAAGTCAAAATTTTTGACCTTGTAAACCAGCGCGCGTGAAATTTAATGCGAAGCAATCGAAAGCAGCAAACATGCAGCTTTCGAAAGAAAGCAGCAAACATGCGGCTTTCGAAAATACAAATCCAAATGTTTTTGCTTCTAGCGGCTAATTTAATATGCAACTTTTTGCATTTGTTTACAATGAGGGCAAAGTTGAACATTGTACAAAGTTGAACCCGACGCTATAAGATAGGACGTGATACAACATACTCAATGCTATACAATAGGACGTGATGTAACATACCCCATGCTATACAATAGGAAGTGATATAACATGCCCCATGCTATAAGATAGGACGTGATATAACATACCCAGTGTTACAGGATAGGACGTGGTATAACATACCCCATGCTACAAGATAGGACGTGATATACCAAACCCAGTGCTATAATATATCCTGTGCTGTAAGATTGGTGTCCCAAAACATCAAAAATATGGTTTGCACCAAAAAAATCTTTAAACATCCCAAAACATCAAAAAAATGGTTTTAACAATAAAAATTTTTTAAACACCCCAAAACATCAAAAATATGGTTTTGACCAAAAAAATTTTTTAACTCCCAAAAACATCAAAAGTATGGTTTTGGACCAAAAAGTTTTTTTAATATTCCAAAACGTTAAAAATATGGTTATGATCAAACAAAATTTTTAAACATCCCAAACCCATCTAATGGTATAATTTCCAGAACATCCCAGAACATCAAAAATATGATTTAGGATAAAGAATTCTCAGAACCATTCTATAACGTCAGAAATATGGATTTAATCAAAGAAATGGTTGACAAAAGACAGTTTTGAAAAATTTAAAAAATACAATGTTTTTACCAACAATTTTTTTAGAAATATCCCAAAAACATCAAAAGTCCCGAAAAATAAAAAATACAAGAGACATCTCAATCCCATACAGCTATCAGGCCTAAGTTCAGCCAGGGCAACGCCGGGCAGCTCAGCTAGATATAAAAAATATAAAAACCGCTCGCCGATCCATTGCAGAGTCATTCAATTTTTTATACTAATTACTGGTTAAGATATTATTTGTTTACAAACACTCTAGCAGATGGGGCAGCGAAGCGCCCCATTTGCTAGTATCTAATTAACTTTCTTCATCTCCGAAGACGAAATAAGACAACTTTTCTCGAATATGTCATGTTTAAGTACGTTTATATTCAGTGCCTCAGACCATGAACTTTTGTTTTACATATTTCATTATGACGTTCAAGCAATTTTCTGGCTAATTACGAATGCCAAGCATAGATTTAAAATCATTAATTTACATAAAATAAAACTCTCGAGTTAATATAAAAAAGCGGAGAGAATTTATTGAAGAAGCGCTGATTATGGGATTTTTACACTTTCTCTCGCATAAAATGATTTTCGCATCATTAATGCTGAAGTGCTCTGATTCCAAAATGCATATTTTCTTGTCCAAAAACTGAAGAATAACACTAGTTTAGGCAAATAACTAGCCTAATATCGACTTGTCAAAATTTTACTAGTTTTGAAAAGTAAATTTTTCTACTTGTCATTGGGTGAAGCGGCTTACTAGTATATTAGTAAATTTTACTCGTTAAAACATATTTTTTTACTTGTTTTGATGAGTGAAAGTCCTTGTCCGACAAGTATTCGGTGGAACCCGATTACTTGTCGGACTAGTACTTGTCAAACTTGTCAGACTTGTCAAGGTATGGTGGAACCGAGCCAAGCAGTTACAATTCTGTATAAGTGCCGGAAAATATTATATTCACAGTTCACACATTTACATATCAAAATATGCAAATTTAGGGCAGTCCTATTTTTGAATGAAGGATATAAAAGTGCTAATCTTTAGACCGGAAAAACAGATGGCGTACATTGGCACATGACGAGAGTAGCAGGTTCAGTCTTTTTGGGGCAAGCGTTGGCTTGCTGGCGATGGTCAACTTCTGTCGATTCAAGTCCTTACATAGCTACCGTATTCGCACGGATAATTGTAAGTGAAAGAATCGAGAAAAGTCTTGATTCTGAATGCACAAGGTTTTCTAATTATAAATTCCATGTAGAATTATATTTTCTGCAAAGTTGTATTAAATGTTGAGAATAATTAACCCCTGATTTTTTGTGTTTTTACTCCGTTTGTTCATTAGTTGAAAAATTAAATTGTAACAAATACAGATTATTCAATTGTACGACTATTTCACTGTCTAAGTTTTTGCATATGAAAGCAATAACATCGCGATAGTTCGGCAGCAATAAACTTTACTTCGAGCAAGTTTTTCAAGCTTCAACACCACGCTAAAAGAAAAATTACCATTTTTACACATTTCTCTCATCATGGCCTGAAAAATTTGCAATGACGTTATAGTCATCAGCACTTGTGTAAAGATTAGTTAATGTGTGTTCTACTGTCTCAAAAATTTTTTTTATTGATGAATATTGGTCACAGGTCAGGATCGGGACAGGATTTGTTCTCCGAGTCCAATAATAATTTTTTTCTTTTACACGTGTTTGTAGTTTAGGAAGCTCAACGTCATAATTTAATCATTGTATATCCAGCCATCGTTTTAGATTTTGCCCACGATGCGTGCGATGAAGAAAGTATTATTGAAAATAGCATAATTTTTCTCCATTTAAAAAGTTTCTTTCAAAAAATGGTGCCTCAATAATCTTTTCGAAACAAAAACGAATCCTGGCTATAGATGCATAGCATGGCTTATCTGGGGAGTCCGCAGGTCTGTGGTTCACAGATTGAGCTTTTTGGGCTAACATACCCTCAAAAATTGATATAAGCGTTAAAAGCGCTAAAACTACTTTATTACATAGTTTCTGGTCAATTTAAAGCACTTTTGAAGAAAATTTCCGATTTTAATCCATTTTTTGGCCTTCAATTTGCCTTATTTTTCCGAGAAAATTTTCCGTTTTTCCATTCTTTGGAGTCTAGATCCCACCCCTCCACGTGCATGTCTGCTCCTGGATATATTTCAGATTCGTTTCGTTACGTAAATCGTGCTAATCTGCTATTGGTCTTAATTTATCTAAAGTATTACGATAGGTACCTGCATACATACATTAGCTGAGAAGTAGCAGGTTAGAATAATCTTAGCGGTAATCCGCTTCTTAAACCAGTAAATCGAAATTCAATTTTGCTTCTTTCTTTAGAGCCTTGCGTTTTGGATCGTTTGCGCTGTAAATGACATGTCTCCTTCTACTGGTGCGACTAGAGCAGTAAGATTTCTTTAGTATAAAAAATTAGCCTCAATAAAATACTGCATTTAATAAGTAATTATCAAAAGTGTTGCAATGCCACAATGCGTAATTATGAAGGATTCTTTTGTAAATACCTTATCTGCTTTAACATGAAGATAATCTCAACTATCAGGCCCGTGTATAGGATCCGGCTAGGGAGGCGGACCTGAATTTAGTTGACTAATACCTCAAAAATTTCAGAGAAGTAGCTCGTAAAAACTGCATTTTTCGACGTGAGGTAGATGGCTAAAGGCAGAACTTATCGAAGGGAAAACTAAGTTTTTAATGGGTGCCTAAGTTTCTTACAATTAACACACATTTAATCGACTCTTTCAACAAAAAATCTGCAAAATTTTTGACTTATCCGAAGAGTTTTTGTGCAACAAATGATCTTAAGTAAGAATAAACATTGGAATTGTTGAAAAAAATCTATATATCTCGGGCAGATAACATTGTTGAGAATACTTTCAATTGTTCTTTCTTAAGTTTTTTTCTAGCATGAAACCTATACATTCATTCGAATTGAACATCTTCAGATTTTGAGCGATGTCAAACAGAAGTTTAAGGTCAACCCCCAGTATTTAACTATTCAATTTAGACTAAACATCTGATTTTTTCCTCCTGGTTACAATGACCTTAAAAATTAGAGTAACCTACTCGTAAATAGAGCTGAGATATCATTTCTCTGTTGTGATCTGATTTTATGCACTTTAAAAGAAAAACCTGATTTTTAGTCGTTCTGTGTAACATTTTTCCTCTTCTCCCAGGGTACCGATATATAAAAACCGGAATCATCACATGTACTTCTAAATTTAAGTCGTTTCCTGCATTTTTCTTTTATGACACCTCCGAATGTCTTAAGTTTCCTATTAATGAAGCTGTTATTATTATTTTCATTGGTCTTTTTTGTATGATACTCGAGTACTTATAGCATAGCCAGACATGCACTGCATGAATTCTGCGGAATGAGAAATTTTTAGGTGTTGTTGTTGGGCTAAAAAAATGATGGACACTTGTTAAAAACATCGTTTTTCGGCATTTTTGACAATGCTCTATTTTTCTAGAGCGTAAAGACGTGAAAAAAATTCCGAAAAGATATCAGAAAAATTCGATTAAATTGAACAAAACATAGTCAAAGAATTAGTATACGGCGCGAAGCGCCAAAAATTTGACGCCTCCGAGCAAACAGGTGGACAAAAACGCTTAAAACAGCACCTTTTCTACGAATTTTTCGTACATTTTTGAAAAATCGCCAATTATGGGGGTGAAAAATTTCTGAGGGGTTAACCCCCATCCGCATCGCCAAGATCATGTGTGCTCAGCTGCACTGATGTGCAAACCTCTTGCTGATTACGCTTAATTGTCCTAGCCTTTTGTAGCTGTTGAATAGCCGAAGTAGATTGGACAACGAATACTTACTTTGCTTGCAAACACAAACAATTTTTATTACAGCGTAAAGTATACGATACTGCGGAAGCAAAATTTTAACAAATTGCAAGCTTAAGTAACCTGACTTTAGCATGTCAGGGTTGCACTTGCACTGATGGGGTTTCCTGGGGCTTGCCTTCGTCAGACAATTCACTGCGGATTTGGAGGTAAAGCGTACAATTTTTAATTTTTCGGCTATATGTAATGTAAATCTGAAATATCTTCAAAAATGTTCTAAACGTTAACTTAGTTTGATTTGCCGTTTGCGTTGTATTCAGCCACCTATGTGAAGAAATTTATTTTGAGCAATGAAAGCCATATTACAGAAGCATTTTATTAATTTATGATTTGCATTTGACCTAAGGATTAATTTTTTCAATTGATCATTCTCGCATGTAATTTTGTCTTTCCTGCTAGTTCTCTACCTTTTTTCTCAATGAACAAAAGGCTCATAACTGCAAGTACAATGTATGATTTTAGGTCTATTAGAAAGATAAAGCTGAACAATGTGGTAGGAAAAAATAAAATACGAAATGAAAGTGTATACTTTTCACAAAAACGCCAAAAAGTATGTTTAATTTGAATATGGGTTTTATACGATTTTTCGTAATTGCGGCTGGCCAAAAATCTTGTTATTATTTGCCTTACAAGGGTAGCCCTACTGGTCACGTCCCAACATGGCCACCAGTCCCAACAGGGCCACCGTCCCAGCACGGCCAATGTCCCAACATGACCACCGTCCCAACATGGCCACCGTCCCAACATGGCCACCGTCCCAACATGGCCTACGTCCCAACAAAGCCACTGTCTCAACAAGGCCACCACCATACGTGAGCTTGGGGGTATGCAACCCCCAGAACACGTGGGCATGGGGTATGCACCCCCCAGAAGCCAAAATACCCCCAGAATTCAATTTTTGAAATTTTTGCTTTTTTCGCGATTTTTTGATGCCACTGGATAGTGCTCGATGAGAAACGTTGAAAATGATGTTTTCTTCGCCGTACCACCATTTTTAAGACCATTTTTGACCTTTAAAAAATTTTGCACCCCTCCCCTAGAATTTCGGTGCTGAATGTTTCCGATGCGCCCAACATGTACAACCCAACCACAGTGCAGAACAATACTTCTTTGCATGCAAAATTCTGTATGCATGCAAAAAACTAAGTTTAGTCATCAATTTAATTGCTGCCACATGTATATCCATGCCTAATTACCTTCCTGTAATTAACTATTAATACCTACTTAAATGATTAAAATACAGTGATAGTGGCCTTGTTGAGACAGTGGCTTTGTTGGGACGGTGGCCGTGTTTGGACGGTGGCCGTGTTGGGAATTTCGATGGCCGTGTTGGGACTGGTGGCCATGTTTGGACACAATCGCCCTAATGAATAGCTAAAAATTATAAGTTCTCGCTATGAATTTTAGCTTGCTAAGCAATGACATTTGTGAACATAGATGCTCAGCATGGCCGATCGGGGCGGGGGGTCAGCCGGTCTGGGGTGGCCAAGAATTGAGCATTTTTGGGCCAAACTGACCTCAAAAATTGATATAATTGCTAAAAAGGCGTTAAAACTATGTTATTACACAGTTTCTGTCGATTTTGAGCACTTTTTTTTAAAAAAATTTTCGATTTCCATCCGGTTTTTGCTTTCATTTTGTCTCATTTTCCTAAGAAAGTTTCTCATTTTTCCATGCGGAGGGTTCAAACCCCTTCCCCCACGTGCATATCTAGTTGCGAATATTCGCCTCCTTCTATTTCAGGCTTTCGTCACAGGTATTATAGTTTGTGCCATTTGGATTCTATGGCATATTT
The DNA here is from genome assembly GCA_036768485.1 of Mermis nigrescens. Lineage (NCBI taxonomy): Eukaryota > Metazoa > Nematoda > Enoplea > Mermithida > Mermithidae > Mermis > Mermis nigrescens. The sequence continues at coordinate 718,058 of JAVLUZ010000367.1, read as the reverse complement.
ATGGATTATTGCTTTGTGATTGGCCGCTTCCCGAATCATTGTTTGAACCGAAGAAACAAAAATTGCTTAACGTACTTTTATTACTGGACGGCTTGGCTGCGTTGCTTATCGGTGTGACATGGGTTGCCTTTCCTATGCTTATACTCAGGAGGCAGGTAGGTACGCAGCAAATTTAAAATGTGCTAGATAATATTATCTTATCATGAAAAAGATTTACATGTTGTTTGATTGATTCTTGGAATCCATCAATGTAAATTATCGTAAAAAGTGTGATTTAATAGCAAAGTGTTGAAATCACATAATGATAGAAGGGATTTTCAATCAGTGATTTTTAATTTTGTCCGGTATTTAATTTTTTTGAGATAATACGCTGATAATATTCTAATGCCTGTATACTTGTATGGAATGGTAGATGCCAGATTGAAAATTGGGTTTTTGGCTCAAAATAATTTCAAAATCCGTTTCAGCGCCTGGAATGGGGGTTCCAAATGAACATCATTATGCTATGACTTATCTGTCCTTTTTCCTGTAGGACTTTCTCCCCTTTGGGGGATTCAAAGTCCCGAAATGGAGTTTCCCAAGAAGAGAAAAGCTGTTTTTTGTTTCCATGACCTATCGTTTCTATTTCCGTCACCTAGCGTTCCCATTTCCGTTTTCGTATTTTACCTCTTGAACCTTTTATCGATTCTTAGATTTTTATGATAATTTAGCCGAAAATGAATTCATATGCATTAATTACTCATTGACTTAGCTTGACACCACACATTGGCGTGGGGAGAGGGGTTCAATGAGGGTATGCACCACCTCCCTCCCCCATAAGGCCGAATACCCTCCCCCAGATACCGAAATACATTCCCCCAGAATTCAATTTTTGGAAATTTTTTTTGTTCTGTTCGCAATTTTTTGATGCCAATAGTGCTCGATGAGAAACGTTGAAAAATGGTGTTTTTTCACTATAACACCATTTTTAAGACCATTTTTTGACCTTTGAAAAATGCACCCCCCCCCAGAATTTTGATGCTGTCCATGTATGCTTGGCATTAATCAGATCTTATTCTTAAATTCAAAGGCGGAAAGTGTAAAGATCATAGGTTTAGCGGTATCTATTTAAACGGATGTGACAGTATAGTCGAAAATAGTTCGAAACTTGCAATTAATTTTTCTAAATTGAATAAGATAAAGTGTGTCTTTGATACTGTTGCTCTTTCGCATAGGTTAAAATCCATTTAAATGCAAGTCATCTGTTGATCGCTCGATGGTTCGGTGGCCTGCTTTTATCCACACTTGTTTATTCGTGGCAAGCAATATATTTCCAGAATGCTGCAGATCGTGATATATGGGGTTTTGGCCGCTCGTTAGTAAGTTTACTCATAAATAAACAATTATTATCATGATAAATATTTGGGATACCGCCGACGTGTTTTTATTAGCAGGGAGTTTCTCACAGAATACCTCTATCCGGATGCTTAGCTTACATTGTCTTCTAATTTATTCCAAAAATCGGATCTAGTATACAATTTACCCACCACCGTTTTTTAGCCGATTCAAATAAGCGACAGTGACCAACACTGTAGATCACTATTTTTATTGATGCTAGTCATAACCATACGTGGGCAGCAAGAAATTTCTGGGGGGTGCAAGATTTTTTTGAAGGTCAAAAAATTTCCTTAAAAATGGTGGTATGGTGATTAAAACACCATTTTTCGACGTTTCTCATCAAGCACTATCCATTGGCATCAAAAAATTGCAAAAAAAAGCGAAAAAAATTTTCAAAAATTGAATTCTGGGGGTATTTTGATTTCTGGGGGGGGGGTATTTTGGTTTCTGGGGGTGCATACCCCCCCCAAACCCCCCTCCCCCACGCCCAGGTGTGGTCATAACGTGTTTGATAATTTTTGTGTAAAGTTTGGTCACTGTAGCTTATTTGAATCGGCTAAAAAACGGTGGCGGGTAAATTGTATACTAGATCCCAAAAATCCAGTGCATGCTTACGTTAAACAGTACTTATACATTAAAAACAGGGAATGAAACTTTCCAAAAGTGCTTTACGGTCTTGACTATACGCAGAGCATGGTCGATTCTGGGGAAGGTCGAAAGTTAATCTTTTTGGACCAAAATGACCTCAATCAAAAACTGGCATAAGCGGTAAAATAGCGTTAAAACTACGTTATTACGCAGTTTCTGGTCAACTTGAAACACTTTTAAGCAAAATTTTTAATTTTCATCCGTTTTTGGCCTTCATTTTGCTTCATTCCAACAGAATTTTCCATTTTTCTATACTGGGGTGGGTCGAGCGAGACCCCCAAACCCCTCCCCCACGCGCATGTCTGGTCTTGATCATCATATTTTTTGGTGATATATTCAAGTCATTGACTCAACGATATTACACTCGTAGTCACACTTATTTTACCTGATGAATACGATAAATTCTGGTATATTCTGTAAAAGAGTTTTAAAAACAGTTGAAAATTATAAGATAATCGAACAGTTTTCATTAAAATGGACATAACTAAAATTGTAAAATTGTGAAGATAATCAAATTGTAGATAGTTGACTTTTGTTAAAGCGCTTTTTTATCCAATTACAGTAGAAATTATTGTTTGCACAATTTATTTATAACTATCTGTGGATTGTTTAGATCCTACTTTGAGTCTGATGATACGTTGAGCGTCTACAAAAAATATGTGTAGTTTCAGGATACTGCAATGCTTGCGCGAACTTTTTTGAAGCTAAACATTACTCCCTGTCACGTCTCTCCGACCGACCCATTTCTCCATATAATGATGAAATAGGTTAATTCTAGATTCCCCCAAACATGATCTCTCATTCTGCCACAAGAAACTCCTTATCTGCATGCAGCACAAGAAGTTATTTTTTGGTCATTTCAATCATGCTGCAGTGGAATTCACTGGATTACCTTCTGAATTTCAGTGTACGGCTTCCTAAAATTTGTGATCTGCTTCTGTTAAAATTAGCGTCTCTTGAAGCTCATTTATTTCCGAACGTACCAATAAATCACGATTTTACAATTGACGTATAAAGTTTCTAGACGTATAAATCCCGATTTTTACAATTAAACTAAAAATCTAAATGCATTGCTGTGGCGAAGTTTTACTTTTAAATTTTGCGATTAAATTCATGTAGAGATTCATAAAAGAACTTTTCTTTCATTAAATAAGATCATACATTCATTATTATGAACTTATTACATAAGTTTGGGCCTAAATTTTAAGCATTTTTATTGACAGTAAGGCAACAGATTACTATAAGTAGATCAATGCAAAAATCGCAATCTTACTGCATTTGGTTGGTGATAATTCTTGAAATTTATGTTCAAACTTGCTTGAAAAGACTATAAGTTAGTTTACAAACTTACGTGTACTAATATAATAAGTAAAGCGTTGTTGTATAAATTTATCACCAATAATTTTTCTGATTTCACACAACTTAAGGTGCAAAAGACAAATAGAATGAAATAAATGAGATTAATAATACATGAAACTAATGCAGAATGAAAGATGGAGATAGAGCAAAAAATCAAGAAATTAGCGACGAAAATTTATTAGCTTATGTATAACCTACTTGATAGGGTTTCTGGAAACTTCACTAAGGTTGGTAGGTATTTTTTAGCCGTCACTTATAATAGGATTGATTTCTCCTAACTGTAAAATATCGTATCTTTTATCTAAAGTTTTTAAGCAACGCTAAGAGTTGGTCGACTCATCAATCACTCATTTTTTGCACATATATGTTCGGAGCATAATATTTTGAAATCCCGTATAAATTTTGACAAAATTTTAGGATTTAATAATTGATTCGGTTGTCTCTATTCCATTTAAATATTTGGTCCATAAATTAAAAATAATTAGAAACTTTTTCAGCATCCATAAATTGATCAGTTTTGCATTTTATTTTTTAAGTTTTGTTGTGGTATACTTGGAGGTCAAGTATACTCACAGATAGCGTATGGGCAATGGTGGACAAGTGGACATTGGGTAGGAACGTGCTTATTTTCAATCTGGACTTGCTCAGTTATCTGGGCTGTTCATCACCAAAGAAGCAGAAGAAATGAATAAGGTCTTATTTTTGTGCTCCTTTTGAAATTCGAAAATTAGTATTTCATTCTGTTGTGATAAATTTAAAATAGGTTAGGTATTATGTATTGTATAGGTATCATCGATAGAGTCTGTATACTTACTTTTGCAGTTCGATATTCCAACGTACTTGCATACCCATGAGTAATAAAAGCAAACTAAAAAATGTCTTTATAACTGACAGTCTCGAGTGGCGGACAAGTAGTTTAAAATTGATTTGTCAGTAACAAAATTTCTAGACGGGCAATGTCGACCGACTGCCGACCGTGTCGCACGGAGTGGCCGGTCTGATGGATCGGATCATTTACAGGCACTTTTTCAAAAAATTTTTCATTTCCCTTGATTTTCTGCCTTCAATTTATCCCATTTTTCCGAGAAAATTTCGAATTTCGTACCATTCTGAGGGTCTAGACCGAACGTGAGCATTTGGGGCTCTGGTAAGACCCCCGATAATCCAAAATATCCCTTGCAGATCATGGTAGACAGAGGTGCCCATGTTATATTCTAGACCTTCTCCCATGCATGTCTGATAGCGGCTGGGCTGACCGATTTTTCCGATGAATGACCGATGCAATTTTAAAATATCCACCAACAACTATAGTCTGTTTCACATAACTTAGTGCATAAACTCTATGAATTTTCGTCGACAGTAGGTCGAGGGTTACCATATTTATATATCAGGTCAATGCTATAATCGTAATTTATCAGCTTATTACCATAGATAGTCTTGAAATTTATGACCGAAGTTGTTTGAAACAGATTATAACTGACAGATTGTGCTAACTGCATCGAATTGATACATAATTGCCGTAAGTTGTCGGTCATATGTCTCCGAAAATTCTCTTTTGTTCCCAGACTTATGGGAAACACTACATCAACTTGCGGTTTTCTCCTTCACGAAACCTTGTGTATGGACCATAATTTTGAGTCGATGCAAATTGATCATAAAAGCGGTTTAAAGTGAAACAACAATCATGATACTGTGCATAGCAATTGATGACCATATGAAGTTTTACTATGCAAAATTTTATTACAGTAAGCTGCCTAAAAACAAATCATTTTTGCAGCTGCTCGTTAAATTGCTAAAAATTGATTTCATTGCACTAGGTTTCGTGAAATAGACTGTAAGAGTTTTTGTCGACGTAAACTGATAGCGAACGGTAAGTATGGATCAATTCAAAGCAATTGGAGAGAATGTAGTTCACAACACATGAAAATCGTTAAAAGGAAGAAGACGCAAGCTCATGGGGAACAGGCTAACACCTACAGTCATTTTTAACCTCGTGCATGGTAAAGTAGCTCACTGCAAACAGTTTACACACTATAGTCTGTTCCATTCCAAGCCGGTCTACGTCGTTTTGGCGCCGCCGTTTTGGCGCCAGCAACTTATAAATTATTCTAATTAAATCAATTTGAACCAATTTTAAAATAAATTATATATTCTGAAAGCAGGTTCTACTAGCTACAAAATGGCATATTGTTCTTTTCGATTTGATGAGTATTCATTTGTGTACGAATGAAAAAATGTAGAAAATTCATTGTGTATTTAATTATCTCACTAAATTCAAAGATATTCTAAAAGTAATTTATACCATCACGTAGAGAATTGAGTGGGAACAGAACCTGTATTATTTTTGAAAAAATGAGCTTGCTAAGCGAGAGTTGTAAACAAAGAGAAACTCAAAGTTTAAAACATATCATTAAATTATGAAGAGAATAATAAAAGATTTTAAACTATAAGAAAATGAAAGAGGTGGGATTTAAGCAAATTAAAACAAATTTAGAGGATATGATGAAACATTATTGTTGAGAATAGGACGATCACGTGCTATGTATAATGACTCCTTGATTAAAAGATCAAAAGAGTTGGATGCTCGACTAATAACCTTGAAGCAATCTGATGTATTTAAATGATTGCTATTTGAGATATGTTTGTGAATAGCAGATAAGCTATCACCCTGAATTGGCTTTCCTGTAGCAAATGAGATGCCAGTATGCTCTGCAATTCTACTCCCAAAATGTCGGCGAGTTTCGCCAATGTAACTAGCCATACAGCTAGAACACGTATATTTATATACTAAATTTGAGAGTAGCTTAGCAGGTACAGCATCCTTGTTCTTGAAAAACCGGCTTATACACATGACAGGTTTGTAAACAAACCTTACTCTAATCTGAGGGTAAAATGTAGATATAAGCTTTAGAATTCTGCTGCGTACATTGTAGCCATGCACACCAGTGTAAGGCAAAACAAGAGAATAGCATAATTTATCACACCCAATTTTTATTTCATCACTTTTATTATAAACCCTTGTCATAAAGTCGGATATGACCTTATCAATCAAGCCAAGGGGATACTCATTTTGCACTAGAGTCTGCTTCAGCGTGTCAATATCAGAGACAAAAGTCTGATATGAGTTACAGATCATATAAATGCGACTCACAAGTGTCCTTATTAAACCAACTTTATAGGCAAAAGGAATGAAGCTAGACAATTTGGCATAAAGGCCAGAAAATGTAGGTTTCTGATATGATGATGTCACAATATCATCGGACTTCCTTTCAACAAGAACATCAAGGAAATTTAATTTCTTGTCACATTCAGTTTCAAATGTGAACTTCATATTAGGATGTTGCTGATTCATGTAATCACAGAACTGTGTAGGCTGATTTCTGTCAGAAAACACTACAAATGTGTCATCAACATAACGTACATAAAACTTGGGTTTGATCTTTATATTACAGTCTCTGAGCCACTTTGTTTCATGATAGCTCAAGAAAATGTTGGCAAGAACTGGGCCAAGCGGATTACTTATAGCAACACCATCTATCTGTTGATAGATTTTACCATTGCACGTAAAGTAACACTCTTTAACTGCAAGTTCTGGAAGCAGTTTGAATTGATGACGATTCATGTTATTTACTAACATGACATTCTGATCATCAAATAGTTTCTTAATACATATTTCAATGGTCTCATTGAGTGGAATATTAGTGAACAAGCTTTGAACATCAAGACTAGCCATAAAATGATGGCTTTTGAATGTAAAAGCCTTGAGTCTTGTCAGGAAACTACCAGTGTCACATAAAGTGTATTCATTTGTACTTATGTCTTGTAGGATCGGGACAAAATACTTAGCCAACTTATAAGTTGGGGTGTTGATGGCTGACAAGATAGGTCTTAGAGGAACACCTCTCTTATGGGTCTTAGGCAAGCCATATAGCCTGCCATAACTGCATCCTACAGGATTTATACTTTTATACACATCAGCAGATAAGTCCATTCTGCTTATGAACCTTCAGTATACGGGCTGATATGCGTTTCTCAACTGAGCGTATAAACTGACAAGGATTACAGTCAATGACTTTGAACTTTGAGATATCATTCAAGACATCATTCAACTTCCTAATGTAGTCATCTTTGTTCAAAATTACAACTTGGTTACCCTTATCTGCCTTTAGGACAATGATATTCTTGTCTTTTGACAGATTGCTGAGGATTTCATAGTCACGCTTTGATAGATTATCAGAATGCTTCTTATCATAATTAAAGTATGAGCTAAGAGCAATGTCACGCAATTGATTCTTGATCATTTGCATTTTTACATTATCACAGTTAAAGGCAGTTTGTTTATTGAGGAAACCCATCAGTTTCTCAAAAGGCAGCAAATAATCACCATACTCGATCTTTCTAGGTGTAATAGAGTACTTCATACCATAAGACAAGACAAGCTTTTCATGAGCTGTCAAAACTCGGTTACTAAAATTAACCACAACCTTGTCAGGATCGATACTATTAACACTTTTATGCATAAGCAAGTTTTTTACCTTCTTGCTATGCAAATGCAACTGTCTAACATGGTTGAGAGATTTAGACACATTGCGTCTAATGTATGTTAATGATACCTGAGAATCCAACCAGGATACTCTTGAATCAAACAAGGTTATCTGTGCCTTCAAATCTCTTATGACTCTTTCAACCTCTTTGATTTTACCTTTCAATTCCTCATTTAGCAGAAGCTTTAAATGAGTAAAGTACTTTAAATGAGTAAAATGAGTAATTGAAAGGTAAAATCAAAGAGGTTGAAAGAGTCATAAGAGATTTGAAGGCACAGATAACCTTGTTTGATTCAAGAGTATCCTGGTTGGATTCTCAGGTATCATTAACATACATTAGACGCAATGTGTCTAAATCTCTCAACCATGTTAGACAGTTGCATAGCAAGAAGGTAAAAAACTTGCTTATGCATAAAAGTGTTAATAGTATCGATCCTGACAAGGTTGTGGTTAATTTTAGTAACCGAGTTTTGACAGCTCATGAAAAGCTTGTCTTGTCTTATGGTATGAAGTACTCTATTACACCTAGAAAGATCGAGTATGGTGATTATTTGCTGCCTTTTGAGAAACTGATGGGTTTCCTCAATAAACAAACTGCCTTTAACTGTGATAATGTAAAAGTGCAAATGATCAAGAATCAATTGCGTGACATTGCTCTTAGCTCATACTTTAATTATGATAAGAAGCATTCTGATAATCTATCAAAGCGTGACTATGAAATCCTCAGCAATCTGTCAAAAGACAAGAATATCATTGTCCTAAAGGCAGATAAGGGTAACCAAGTTGTAATTTTGAACAAAGATGACTACATTAGGAAGTTGAATGATGTCTTGAATGATATCTCAAAGTTCAAAGTCATTGACTGTAATCCTTGTCAGTTTATACGCTCAGTTGAGAAACGCATATCAGCCCGTATACTGAAGATTCATAAGCAGAATGGACTTATCTGCTGATGTGTATAAAAGTATAAATCCTGTAGGATGCAGTTATGGCAGGCTATATGGCTTGCCTAAGACCCATAAGAGAGGTGTTCCTCTAAGACCTATCTTGTCAGCAATCAACACCCCAACTTATAAGTTGGCTAAGTATTTTGTCCCGATCCTACAAGACATAAGTACAAATGAATACACTTTATGTGACACTGGTAGTTTCCTGACAAGACTCAAGGCTTTTACATTCAAAAGCCATCATTTTATGGCTAGTCTTGATGTTCAAAGCTTGTTCACTAATATTCCACTCAATGAGACCATTGACATATGTATTAAGAAACTATTTGATGATCAGAATGTCATGTTAGTAAATAACATGAATCGTCATCAATTCAAACTGCTTCTAGAACTTGCAGTTAAAGAGTGTTACTTTACGTGCAATGGTAAAATCTATCAACAGATACATAGATGATGTTGCTATGGGTAATCCGCTTGGCCCAGTTCTTGCCAACATTTTCTTGAGCTATCATGAAACAAAGTGGCTCAGAGACTGTAATATAAAGATCAAACCCAAGTTTTATGTACGTTATGTTGATGACACATTTGTAGTGTTTTCTGACAGAAATCAGCCTACACAGTTCTGTGATTACATGAATCAGCAACATCCTAATATGAAGTTCACATTTGAAACTGAATGTGACAAGAAATTAAATTTCCTCGATGTTCTTGTTGAAAGGAAGTCCGATGATATTGTGACATCATCATATCAGAAACCTACATTTTCTGGCCTTTATGCCAAATTGTCTAGCTTCATTCCTTTGCCTATAAAGTTGGTTTAATAAGGACACTTGTGAGTCGCATTTATATGATCTGTAACTCATATCAGACTTTTGTCTCTGATATTGACAAGCTGAAGCAGACTCTAGTGCAAAATGAGTATCCCCTGGCTTGATTGATAAGGTCATATCCGACTTTATGACAAGGGTTTATAATAAAAGTGATGAAATAAAAATTGGGTGTGATAAATTATGCTATTCTCTTGTTTTGCCTTACACTGGTGTGCATGGCTACAATGTACGCAGCAGAATTCTAAAGCTTATATCTACATTTTACCCTCAGATTAGAGTAAGGTTTGTTTACAAACCTGTCATGTGTATAAGCCGGTTTTTCAAGAACAAGGATGCTGTACCTGCTAAGCTACTCTCAAATTTAGTATATAAATATACGTGTTCTAGCTGTATGGCTAGTTACATTGGCGAAACTCGCCGACATTTTGGGAGTAGAATTGCAGAGCATACTGGCATCTCATTTGCTACAGGAAAGCCAATTCAGGGTGATAGCTTATCTGCTATTCACAAACATATCTCAAATAGCAATCATTTAAATACATCAGATTGCTTCAAGGTTATTAGTCGAGCATCCAACTCTTTTGATCTTTTAATCAAGGAGTCATTATACATAGCACGTGATCGTCCTATTCTCAACAATAATGTTTCATCATATCCTCTAAATTTGTTTTAATTTGCTTAAATCCCACCTCTTTCATTTTCTTATAGTTTAAAATCTTTTATTATTCTCTTCATAATTTAATGATATGTTTTAAACTTTGAGTTTCTCTTTGTTTACAACTCTCGCTTAGCAAGCTCATTTTTTCAAAACTCTTACTTATTGAACCTGTATTATACTTTAATCATAAATGAAATGTAAATAATTAATAATATTACAAAAAGTGTGGCGCCAAAACGTCCCATTCCGATTCCAAACGGCCTATTTTCGCTTTAGGGCTTACTACTAGGCACATTTATCAGTAAGTGTTTAAAACAGCCAGCCGATACGAGAGCTTAATTGAAGAAGCCATTTGTGCTGTGAAAAACTGATGCAGTAATGTAATGCGACTTTAGCGAAAATGGGCTGCTTGGAATCGAGCGGATTATTGTAGGTTTCTTTACTACAAACTGATTTGATGACTGCATTAACATGCTCAAGGAGGTACCTGGTAGGAACCTACCTGATATTTTCCAAAATAACAACAGCCGTAGCCATTTATCAATCGTCTATGCATCATGTAAAAAAATACGATAGTTGTACAGATGGCCGCTCTTGTGAGTATTGGTAGGTACTAGCCTGAAGGTTTGATCTTAGGATTTGAACTGAATTAGCCAATTGATGTGAACGATGTTTTTAATCGGGAAATCTTACTTTTTTCGAAATACATTCTTTGAAGACATTAATCTTTCTGAATTCTTGATGGGGCATACCTGATTTCCCGTTTATGATGCATGTAAATCTTTTGACCAGTAGGTACCTATAGTCTGTTTCACACAAGTTTGGACATAAATTTTAAAAACTAAATTTTAAAAAACTTGCGATTATAGCATTGATTTCATAATTGTCGTAATCCGTCGGCTTACTTTCGAAAAAATGCTTAAAATTCATGCCCAAACTTATGTGAAACTGATTTTAGTAGGTACCTAATTTAGTAGATAGCTGTTTTAATTCACGGTTTTTGAACGATTCTGAGAACTTTTGCCAGAAAATAGATTTTATCCGTTTTTGGCCCTAATTTTACGTTCTTTAGAATTAGATCTGCCTCTTTTCTACTCTTCCATTGCTTGTAAAAAAGCAATTAATTGAAGTTAAACTTGTCCGTAACGTTAAGGATTTAATTTATAGCTTTTTAGCCACCCGACTATCAGGCACGTAGCTGACCCTCTTATTTTGGGGGAGACCAACACCAATTTGAGGGGGGTCCAAGCCAGAAATAGCACAAAATAACGTGTGAAAAGTCCTATGTTCCCGGTTTTCCCTGAATTTTGGGGGGTCCGGACCCCCCGTTCCTCACCACAGCTACGTGCCTGCCGACTATAGTCAGGGCCGTGCTTAGAGGTTTAGCGGCCCTGGGCAAAACTTATTTTGGCGGCCCCCATGATTTTTAAAACTGGTATTATATGCATCATAATTATCACTTATGTATATCCTTTACATATGTACCTATATGATCGCAGTTAGCATCTTACTGGAAATTTACTAACAAAATATTTTGCTACATTATTTTTAGTAGGTATCGTATGTTTTTTCTCAAATAATTTACCTATTTCGTGAATGATGACGTGCTTTATTACAAAATAACTTGCCTAGCTTTCTGAGCGGCAAACTGGTCAATCAATTGCAAAAAATCTAACGGAGATGATAAATCATTTTCAATTGAAATAATCGCTAGTGCACTTAGACGAGAATCAGTCATAGTTGACCGCAAATATGTCTTTATTAATTTCAGTTCCGAGAAGGAACGTTCTGCTGAGGCCACAGCAATAGGTATTGTAAGTAAAATTCTGAAATCAATTATAAGGTTCGGTAAAACATCCTGGAAGCCATTTGATAGATATTTAAGAGTAGCTAGTGGCGAAGTTAATTCATTTGGACTTGATCGAGCAAGAACTTTTAGCTCTGTGTACATGTCTGGTCCATTAAGATCATCCAGAAACGCAGCTAACTGTGTGCATGACTTGAGCAATTCATCATCTTCCCATGTTTTTAAAGCTGGTATTCGTGGGTAGTGCTCAATGAGAAACCTTGAAAACGGTATTTCTTAGCCATACCATCATTTTTAAGACCATTTTTTGACCTCTAAAAAACCTTGCACCTACCCCCCCCCGGGATTTTGTTGCTGCCCACATATGCTGCGGGGGTCTTAGGTGGCGCGGTCAAGCGTTCCCTGCGGGGTCCGGGACAGAGTCCCCAAAAATTTTGTAAAAAAGCATTTTAATGTCAAATAATAACGTTAAAATTTTCGCAAAAACGGCCGAATTTCGGTCCTGAATGGAACCCAAAAACACTTAAAATTGATGAACTATTACATTTCACAAAACTTCTGAGCTGAAATGCGTTTTTCGACCTCTGCTAATTACATAGCGCTGCAACGGGTCGCTGCCAATAAGATATAGAAAAATGTATAAATTGAAATTTTTGTTCTTACCCTTTTCAGGCCCATTTGTGGCCTTCTTATTAAGAAGATGCAATTCAGAAAACAGGAAATGCACAAAAACACAAGAAAATTTGGCCATTTCTTTCATTTAAAATAGGATTGTGTCCTTGTAAAGAAAGACAAACAAAGCAAAGAATAGACAAACTGGTACACAATCATTTTCGCACTTTTAGTTTTATGCTCAACAAGCATGCGCACTTTCATTCAATGAACAAATAGTGCATTAAATTACTAGTGATGTGAAGTGCTAGATTATTTCATCTGATTCAAGCTTTTAAATTCATTTGATCTATGGCTCGGTGCAAAGCGCCGGAAAATTTTGACATTTTAGCCTTTTCGAACTCAATTTTCTGGACACACATTATTGCAACAGAAAAATCAACAATTTGTCTGAAAAATGAGAACAAGTATAGCTCAGACAGCGTTCTCTTAAAAATGCAAGTAAAGATTTTCTACTGACTGTCTGTGTTTGCATTAGAACGTCGAAAAATCGATCCTTTTGAACGTATGTATCGAATTATTGTAAGAGGGCCGCCAAAAAATGAATTCTATACGGCATGCACTACAACTTTTAGCGGCCCATAATTTTAGCGGCCCTGTGCGGCCGCACAGTTCGCACCCCCCTAGGCACGGCTATG
>JAVLUZ010000367.1:458305-704561 GCA_036768485.1 Mermis nigrescens | reverse complement strand
ACTAGGAAAATCCTGGATCCGCCACTGGCTGGCCCTATCTGCTTCACGTATCCTACATCGTCTAGCATTCTTCTCGTATTATCACACCCTATCATATCCCATTTGATCGCCCATTCTATTTTATCGCGCGTTTTGAATTAATTGAAATTCTCACCTTTAGCGTGTCCTTAGATCGTGCATCGTCATTGCCAAAGGTTCGATTATAAAATATCGCTTTTAATTTTTATAAAAATTTTGCTATTAAGGTAAAAAGTGAAGTCACCAATAAGCAGCTTTTATCGCCTTCTCTCTTCTTAATAATTTCGTTCCACTTGATTTTCTTCTACTGATTTTAACGGCAGCAAGAAGAATTTTTGTTCAGTCATGATTAAGTATTTTCATTTTTTATTTCAATTCGGCATTCTATGACGTTTGATTCGTTCTATCTGTTTAATTAGATTATTTAACGCAGTAGAAACCAGGATCGATTTTTCTCAATTAGTATGGGACTAATTGGATTTTTTGACTAATGTAAGACGGCGCTATTTTGTTATTTTTCGCTTATTTTACTTTTCATAAGAATCGCTAAATAATCTTACTAATACGATTTCGTCCTTTTTCCTCAGCATATCATCATGAACGATACTAGTTTAAAAATAAAAACTACGCAGGCAAAACTTTCTCGGTGAAACATAGTATGCATTAAGTTTTTATCGTTAAATATTTAATTATTTTATTTCCTGATTATTAAATTAACTTGCTATTAAATAATGGACTATCCAAGCCAGTCGCATTCACACTGGGCGTAGTTTGGGGTATGCACCCCCTCAGAAACCAAAATACCCCCAGAAATCAAAATACTTCAGAATTCACTTTAAAATTTTTTATAAGCTTTTTTCGCAATTTTTTGATGCCAATGGATAGTGCTTGATGAGAACGCTTTTCTGAAAAAAATGGTGTTTTGAATTCGTTTACTCAATATTTTTAAGGCCATTTTTTGACCTTTCAAAAATCTTGCACCCCCCCCAGAATTTTCCTGCTGCCCACGTATGGTCGCATTACTTTTTATCAGTAAAATATTTGCATTTACTGATTTTCGCAATCTGCTCATTTTATAATGCTTGACAATTTGTGGTGCTATTCTGTGTAATGTGCAATGTAATGAGGTATTAGTAAAACAAAATAAAACTCACTGAAAAATTCAACTTTATTTACCACAACTGAATGCGTTCTGTTCATAGAATACTTATTTTATGCGATTACTGATTCAGCGATTCGCCTTCATTTTTTAATTAAAATGAGACACAAAATCGTTGGAGATAAACTTTGATACTTCCATTGAAGAAACACACAAAATACTCGCCTGTCACTAAAGGCGAAATAGAAGGGTTACAATCATACGTGGGCAGCAAGAAAATTCTGGGGGGTGCAAGATTTTTCTGAAGGTCGAAAAATGGCCTTAAAAATTGGTGGTATTGGTATGGCGATAAAAAACACCATTTTTCAGACGTTCCTCATCAAGTACTATCCATTGGCATCAAAAATTTGCGAAAAACGAAAAAAATTTTCAAAAAATTCGAATTCTGGGGGGGGTTTTCGATTTGTATATTTTTGTTTTCAAGTATACCCCCAAACCCCCCCACGCCCAGGTGTGGTTACAATATGACCTTTCCTCGGAAAATGACTTGTACATATACGTGCACACTTTACATATGGAGATAAGTTCTGTTCCCAGAAAGAACTTTAAACTTCAAGCCTTGAAAATCGTTCATGACCTTAAAATTGATAGAAAATTAAGCTGGCCCTTGCCGCTGTACTGCGGCTGCAAATATTTAAAAAACAAAGTTTCTATCGTAACTTTTGTGTATAAACTTCTAGCAAAGAGAAAAGCGCAAATCATTGGGTTAAATTTATTTACCGTATAAGCAAATAATGTCAAAAAATTTATTACTCAATTTATAAACAGCATGGAACATCACTGGGATGTGATTTTCATACGACCAAAGATTTCTCTGCAAGGGAAATTTTAAATCACAGCCACTAACCTTCTGAAACATTTCTATTGAAGATAATATTGCAAAAAATAGTGCGAGGAGAAATTAAGCTTTTATTTTAGCCAGTAGTAGATAAGATTGGAACGTCAAGAAGTCGTATCTTTGATGTAAAAATTAATCTGGTCATACATTTGGAAAATCGGATAAAAGATTTGAATATTAAAAATTTGTTCACTTGCTAAAATCTAATAAAAGATTCAAGTATTATAAATTGTCTCATATGTCAATATGTCAAATATAAAAAAATATAATCATACAATACGACTGACTCATTTAGAAACATATGTTTGCAAGATAGTTTCGCAAAATAGAGCTTACCCTTTTCTTCTTGATCAAAATTCACTGTTATTCCTCCTGAAGTGACTTCTAGATCAACTTTCCTCTTTTAGTGCGCGTTTAGTTCTAAATTCCTTCTAAAGATATGTGGCATACTAAGGTATTTTTTATTTTTTTATAGGTATTTTTAATGCACTTCTTTTATTGGAGCATTTATACGATTAGGGAAAATTAATTTTTTGGGGCTTTTGAATCACTCGCGAATTTTCGCACAGACGTCTTCTAATTTTTAGCTACGGAAAAATATTAAAAATAAAAATTAGCTTATCACTCAAAATCATATAAATGATAAAACACAACATTATTTTATCATTCTGGATTCGGAATCTATAAAACTTTAATTGTTCGTCTGTAAAGAAAATCATATGATTCACAATCGTCTGGCCACATTCGTGGAAATTGTGTTTCATACGAAAGAAAAGTGAGATTATTTAAAAAAATACATAGCCCCAACATAACAATGCTCATTGCCCGTAGCACATTTTCACTTTTTTGAAAGCTTGCTGCAGTCGCACTCCCGAACTGCGCGGTGGTAATTATATACTCGTACTGTGGAGGTCAAACCGGTCTGAGGGACACTAGAGATTTGAGCTACTATGGTATTAAGAAAGTTAGTATGAATGTCAAACTAGCGTAACATCTATTATTGACGCTTTCCGGTAGATTTTAAGCAGTTTGCAAAAAATTATTCCAGTTATCCGTTTTTCTCTCAGTTTTGCGTTATTCCCTTAGAAATATCTCCATTTTGACCGTCCGGGATCTATAGTCTGTTTCAGACAACTTCGGTCAAAAATTTTAAAACTATTTCCGACAATAAACTGATAGATTGCGATTATAGCATTGATCTGATATTTGATTATCGTAACCCTCGGCTTTACTGTCGATAAAAATTCTTAAAGTTCATGCACGGAGTTATGTGAAACAGACTATAGAATTTGACATGTCGAATCGTGGCAAAGATGAACTGCAACCAGTCTATATAGTCAGTTAAGCGCATATTTTAGAGATTGACTTTTTTAACTTAAAAAGTCAAATTGAACTTAGTTTTACAAAGGCAAATCAATCAATAGAAGATGCCACTTTTACACTCTACCGCACAACTATTGGTCATTTTGCCTTTATAAACTGGTTCGATTGGACTTCAGCGATTGGAAAAGTTCATCTCTGAAATATGCCTTTAATAAGCTTTCTGAGCCAAAACGACATCAAAAGCAGGAATAAATGCTAAAATAGCGTAAAAACGATGTTATTCCACATTTTGTGGTCAATGTAAAACACATTGAAGTAAGTCTTTTTGTCAATTTTCCATTTTTCTGTTCTGGTAGTTTAAAGCCCCAAGTTACCCTAATGTGCATTTCTGGTCGTTGCATGGGTTAGGTGAATAGTGACATTAATATATCAGATAAGAGCACCTACTGCCAATATTTGAACCCACGTCGTGAGGGTCTTTAATCGTACAACAATTAAAGTAAGGACCAGACATGCACGTGGGAGTTGGAGGTTTTCAACCCCCAGAATGGAAAAAATGGAAAATTTTGTGGTGAAAATGAGGTAAAATAAAGGCCAAAAACGGATCTTCAAAAAGTGCTTAAAATTGACCAGAAACTGTGTAATAATGTAGTTTTAAGGCTATTCCAACGCTTATACCTAGATTTTTGAGGTCTTTTTGGCCCAAAAAGTTCAATTTTTGACCCCTTTCTAGACCGGCTGACCCCCCTCGCCCGAGATCGGCCATGCTGTGCATCTATGATAACGACGAAAACTTTCAGTCGCCATACTCGAATGGAGCAGTTTTCGTCGCATTTATTCATATCAATCCGATATTTTGCTTATGACTCCATCTTAATCCTAAAAATATCTGAAAAAAGACTTATTCAAATTTCGTTTTTATAGCATGTTTCTCAAATTACGAATTAATGTAGTTTATTTATTTATTTATTAGTAAAAAAGATTATATTACCCTAACTTTTCGCATTGCGGCAACGATTTCAATACGATTCGTTGGTTTCGGGATTATGAGGCTTCCAATAAACTGACAGAAAATTCAAAAACACATAAATATTCGATCATCATAGTATACTAGAAAGGATTTGTTCACACAATAATAGAAAGTCATCAATGTGATAAAAAATGAAAAAAAGAGATGACAGATAAAAAATAAATAAATAAAAAATTAATAAATAAACAAAGAAATAAATAAAAGGTAAAAAATGAGGCATGCTGTTAGATCCTGAAACTATATTACCTATGGATGTATCTAAAGCAAATTTTATTAAATGATTTTTGACCTAAAATCGAATAAAAATAGCTGAGATTGTTATTAGTAATGTGTATCATCTTAGGTAGCGCGTTAGCGCGTACCTATGATATACTTGGGTACCCCTAACACCTGTGCACTCCCCCTACAGCTATAACGGGACACTTCTGGAAGGTGCGGTTTTTTTTAAAAGAAAGATAATAAAAAAATTCGCTGCCCGTGTTTTTTGTTTTTCTTGAAACTCAAAACTGACTGTGTAAAGAAGGTGTAAAGTTTTTGTGTAACGTTATAACATAGGACAAATTTTGGGACCTTTTTACTGCGGCATGTGGACAACTGAGTATTGATGACTTGAAGAATTGAACAGCATAGGATAATAGAGGGATGAATTCTACAGATGGCACTTTTTTTGTTTTTTGAAATTCGCATTAGTTATCGAATGGCAGTGTAAAGAGTGCGAAAATCTGGGGGTGAAAAAGCACTTTTTGGTCGAGTTTTCAACCTGCTTATGTCCGATACTAACTCCGGTTATTAGTTTTTTAAAATGTTTTCTGACAGAAATGTAGAGCGGATCAAGGGCTACATTCTGCATATAAGCAAAGTCTTATATGCTCTATGGTGAGTTAGATCCTGGGGTTTAAAGTTTACACTCTAGTGGATGGTGTAAAAAGCGGATTTTAACTAAGATTTCTCTGCCAAATTTTCCCGCTTATGAGTCAGGGTGAATTGAATACAGCAGTAATAAAGTGCCTCTCAGGGGCTACACATCGCAGCAAACCGCATTTAAAAAAACGCAATATTGAGTTATTTATGGGGGTGTAAAGTTCGAAATCAGAGGTAAAAAATGGGCGAAAAAACACGTTTTTTCCGAATTTTGATTAATAAATCATACCAAATAATTTTTGCAAGAGAATTTTGGCACACATGAATGTACTACGATTTAAAAGCTACAAATTGTACCAAACCGAATTTCTTTAAACTCAATGGGGAGTTCGGTACGGAATTTTAAAGTTTACAGTGTTCTAAATGATGGAAAATACGTTTTTGTTGCTTTTTTTGTTCGCCACTTTCTCCGTCCAGAAGTCGAGATAAGTCCAATAGAATAACAATAAAGTGCTTTATATCGGGTGCATGTCAAAGCAAATTGTGTATACATTAATATTTAGCGAGTGTAAAGTCAAAAATATGGTGTTTAAAATGCGTTTTTGTCTTGTTTTTTCTGCCTGCTTCTCCGGTTATGAGTCAGGGACACGATTATCAAGTCTAGAAATGGACCAGGAACCAAATTGTTTGCCCATAGAACATTATGAAGACTTAATTTTTTTCATAAATATTAATCGTAATATCGGAACAATATCAAAATTACGAATCTGACCAAAATCTTCTTTACACTAGGTGTTTACATGAAGTTTACACTACAAATGTATTTATCTTCGTTTTTGAGCATTCCAGAAACCTAATTTTTTCCTGGAGTCTAGAAATTTTCAAAGAATCAAATGTGAGACGTCACGTAGGCGCGTTTGTTTACATCCAACAGTGATGTAAAGTAGTTTACACTCATTGTTTATTTGTCCTCAGACCATTGTAGACATGCAATTTTTTCATAAATGTTGATAATAATATCCGAGTAATATCAGATTTACAAATCGGAATAAAGTCCTCTTTACACTAGGCGGTTGTGTAAAGTTTACAATGCTAATTAATCTTCGTTCTAGAGCTTTGCGAAAACCTGAATTTTTTGCCGAAATCTGAAAATTTACATGGAATCAAATAAAGGACGTCAGCTGGGCGCGTTTGTTTACACTCAACAGTGATGTAAAGTGGTTAATCTTCGTTCTAGAGCTTTGCAAAAACCTAAATTTTTTGCCGAAATCTGAAAATTTACATGGAATCAAATAAGGGACGTCAGCTGGGCGCGTTTGTTTACACTCAACAGTGATGTAAAGTGGTTTACATCTGTGTCTATTTGTCATTAAATCGTTATGGAGACATAATTTTTTCATGAATGTTGATCGTAATATCCGAGTAATATCGAATTTACAAATCCGACTAAGATCTTCTTTACACTCGTTGCTAGTGTAAAGTTTACACTATATAATAAGCTTCATTCTAGAGCCTCACGGTAACTTATTTTTTCCCTAAAGTCGTAAAATATATATGGAAACATATGTGATACGTCTGCTAGGGGCGCATGAAGAGTTGTGTAAAGTGATTAACACCTAATGTTAATTTGTTCTTAGAACATTATAGAGGTTTCATTTCTTAATAAATGCTGATCGTTATATCAGAGCAATATCGAAATTATTAATCCCACTAAAATTCTTTACACTCTTGTGTAAAGTTTAAAATGTAACTTAAGTTTAGCACTAGAAAGTTTTGGAAGCATATTTCTTTACAGGATGTTCTACGTAACATAAGAATTACTAATCAGAATGTTTGTTTCTTCTACAACTAGTAGCTTTGTAAAGTTTAAACCATTCAATTATTAGAAGAACCGCACAGTAAATGGAATCTAGTATTGTATTTCCAAATCTTGCTAATTAAAAGTAGGGTACTAGCAAAGAAAAATGCTCCGATGGAACAAAAAAGGGGAATATACTTGGGATTGTGAATTATCGAGGATGTAAAAGGAGGGGACTAGGAATCTTCGTATGTTATATGCCAAAAATCGCAAAATATGTTAAAAATCAGACTTTCTCTAAACAATGCAAAAAATCGAAGTATATTCTGCGGCCTTTGAAAAATGTAAAAGTTTAGTAAACAATTGTTGTAGACATGTGTAAAAGAGTATCTACATAAGGTCTGCTGCACGTCAGCTTCCGTGTTTCCTACTGCTTTGAACCAACAATATCATCGATTGTCTTGAATGCATCGATATGTACTATTTCATTCAATTCGCTTAGCTACTGCATTGCTAATTCGCTGCTTTTTTCAATCAATTTTTTGGTAATTTGAATATTGCTTGCACTTTGACACTTAGAATGGCTGTATCTGCTAAGTGACATGCTTAGTAATAATGAAATACGAACAACTTAATTATGATTTGTTAACAGCATTTCACTTTCAGTCACATTATTAAGCAACTCAAAGTTGAATGAAGTCTGCAAAAAGTTGCATTACGTAATATGCTTTTAAGATATTATGTCAATCAGAGAAAATTATTTTAAAATAATACGTTTTTTCAGAGACCGCAGAATATACTTCGATTTTTTGCATTGTTTAGAGAAAGTCTGATTTTTAACATATTTTGCGATTTTTGGCATATAACATACGGAGATTCCTAGTCCCCTCCTTTTACATCCTCGATAATTCACAATCCGAAGTATATTCGTCTTTTTTGTTCATCTAAAGCATTTTTCTTTGCTAGCTAATTATCTATTTACAAATGGTATCTTAGTATTGATGAGGACAGGTTAGCAAGCTATACCAAAGAGGTTGTGCAAAAAACAAACCGTTGTTGACATAGTTAATATAGGTACTAATAAATTTCCCTAAACTGTAATCTGAGTATAATGAGCTTACTTTGAGCTCAAGTTTTTCAGTCCGCTTTCGCAATATTAGCTGTTTTTGGTCTGAATTGAAACGTGCTTGTACTTGTAGATGAGCTTATATGTATTCTAAATTTATTAGACTGTAATATTGACTTAGCTGATGTTTATGAAAACTATTCGAAAACTTAACATTTCTAGTAGAACGCGCACGCTATAGCAACGGTTCATCACTTACACAACAAAATAAAATGAGAAAAAAAACAGAAATAATCACATATTTACATAAATGCCTAATCTTCTACAGACATTCTATAATAATTCTCTTAAAGTTACATTATCTTAATCACATTTATTATGAAGTTGAAGAATGAACAGCCTTTTAATTAACGGGTTTTCGCGAAATTCGGCTGATTTTTTGAAGGAAAAAATCTCAATTTTAAATGTTGGATCAACTTTTAATTTACCTACTTTAGCTTTAAAATGTTAATCCATGTTCAAATGCAACATCATTGTGAATAGGCACGCAAATGTCATATAAATCGTCCACAATAGAATAGTAATGGCTTTGTCTTAACGACTTTAGCATATTTTGCGCTCGTCCAACGGCATAAATTCATTTAAACGTATAGCAATACGTAAATTCGTCCAGCGAATCTAATTAAACACATAAAATAAGTTTTTTGTGATACGAATACTGTATTTACCAGTGCCTATATGCACAGACGATGAGCCGAAACAAGTAGTCTTTGGCTATATATATATATGTTTGCATTCAAGTTTAATTAACTTTATGCTGCTGAAATAAAATGCACCAACATTGCAAGGACAAAAACAACGATGCTTTATTGTTCAGACATATCTTATTAAAAACTCAAAGGAATATGGCTTTCCAACAACAACAATGCTTCATTGCAAGACAAGCCTTATTAAAACTACCTCAAAAAATATATCGCCTTTGTTTTATAAATCCGGCCAAGAGGGACACAAGATACGACCATGCGTAGTGCATTATTTTCGTTCGCTCAAATAAAATGATTTTTATAGCTTCAAAGCATAGAAAAAACCCATATTCCATAGAAAAACAAATCTTTCTTGGATTTTAAGTATTAAGGTTCGAATACGGGAATATACTCAGATCATCGTACTTTTATATGCACATGTACATTATACATACATACTCGTATTTAACGCTCACTGTAGCGAAAAAATTAGCTATTAAAACGGCATGAAATTTCTAGTGATAAAGACGGCCAACCCTCTATTCTTTAACACTCTCCCATCTATAGCACTAGAATTCAGCTCGATGGATAGTCTCCCTATCAGGTTCATTTGACGCCAATTGTTCAGCGTTTCAATCGTATTTGCATTAATAAAATACGAGTTATAGAGAGAGGGTTATCAAATTGTTAGTCAAAGGAGCTTAATCAGACCCAATACAACGATCACTTTATTCAAATTTTAGCATCCTGCCTAATTTTTATCAATTCTTGTTTTTTGCGTAACCAAATTCAGTCAAAATGCGCATAATCGACTCACGATAGTCAAAATAAGTCATATTAATTTGACCAGCGAAGACCCTTGTTAGGGAGCAAATTTTTCCGGAAGATGCGCCACTACAAACTACCTTCAACATTATAGCTACTACGTAGATACCGATGGCGTATGTAACTATACCTGCATATGCCTATACTTGACTGAGCGTGTTTTCTTCGGGTACAATTTATAAACGTCCATATGCAAATCTACATAGTAAATAGATTATACTAAAACGACCTGCTCAAGGCTTGCTACAAATCTATTTACGGATCTCTGCTACTTAAAAGTCAGTTTTTAGACTGTGCAAGCGCCTTTTCCATTTAATTCCACGAAAAATGATGAGCGGGAAGATAAGAATATCAGATTTACAGAGCGATTTCAATATAATTCTGTAAATTCGGTACCTACCTGCCTGTGTACAGAATTACGCGTGTTGCGTAGGTACTTGAGATCTGAGTGATTGACTGTCAGTCTAAATCACGATGATGATGATTAAAGTTAACAATCAATGCCTACTAATTTTTTTACGTGGTTTAATTAGTGGCAGTAGCAGACCGCATTCATAAACGCATACTGATTTACTCGCTTTAAAACATGATGCTTTCTCGATTTAATTGGCTGAAAAGGTCGAAAAACTTTATGCTTATCTATTTACGAATGTGGTGCTTAATGATTTTCATAAGCGACATTGAATGCAAAGTTAGAACACTCATCATCAATTTGCTAGGCACTTATGCACATCTGGAAAATCCTAGGGAATAGTACCATTAAAAAATGATAGACTACGATAATCTCTGTTTCACTTATTTGAGGGCCTTTAAAGAAAGTTTAAAATGACTGCAAAATTGCTTAAACGTAACAATAAAAGTGATCAGTACAGCAAGTTCTAGGATATTCGTTTCCATTGTCGCGACCATCACAGCACGGTCGATCGGGGGAGGGGGTGGGTCAGTCGGTCTGGGGGATCAAAAATTGAGCTTTTTTGGGCCAAAACTGGTGTAAGTGCTAAAATAGCATAAAAACTATGTTATTAAACGGTTTCTGCTCAATTTAAAGCACTTTTGAAGAAAATGTTCAATTCTTGATCCGCTTTTTGCCTTCAATTGGCCCTATTTTCCAGACAAAAACGGTATGTGAGCTCATTGATTATTATCTTCGGGACAACTATCCTATGAGCTCTTCGGGATTCGATTCTTGATAGGTACAATTTTGTTTTTATCACTGAATCATTGCTCAGCAAAGATACTTCAGATGGTATCGTTTTCTATGATTCAGACTTCAAAGTTTTTCGAAAGGATAGAACTTATAAAGGAGGTAGTGTTTGTGCTTTTGTTAGAAAATCTATAAAAAGTTAGTATTTTTAGTTTACCAAACGAATATAGCCTGGCTGAATCCTTAGTTCTAGATCTCTTTTTGAAAAATACTGTCTTGAGAATTATATTAATTTATCGTTCTGTCACGCAAGCGTGAATATTTTTTTAATTTTTTTGAAGTTAGTGCATAGTTGTTTTTTAGTATTTTTTTTAGCATACTATCGAGTTATTAGCATTTTCGTAGTAGCTTAATAGTATACTGTAGTCGAAGTTTTGCCGTTGCTCTCATTTTAAGTCTAATCCTCTTGGTTTATTATCTACTTTTTCGTATGCTTATGAATTAGGTTTTCTTTTATCGCGCCGTCTTGTGCCAGTTTTCTAAATTCGAAACCGCGACACTAAATTAATTGCCATCCTGACCTTAGGATTCCCCAATGACGCAAAACGCATAAGTCAAAACGACACTAAGACTAATTTTCATAGCTTAACTACTTCATACCTATAATGTGATAAAGCGTAGCTAAAGGAATGCGAAAAGCGTAAGCTTAACCAAGAAGCTTTTGATCTCCCCTTTGAAATCGTTGTTAGTTTTCTGTTTCGAAACGTTGAACGAAAGCCAAACTATCAACAACAACTTTTCCTATTCAATACAGACGAACATTAATCTTTCAATCCCTAGAGACAACATTTGTCAACTTTTCCTCTCATAGCAATATACGCAATGAAGCTACCGTAAACCTACCGTATACTCCTAGCCTGAACGTATCCTAATGGTTAAAGATTAAACTTCATTATAAAACTAAAATGAAAAATCTAACCAATCAGAAGCAAGAATGAAACCCTCCCACCAAATAAAGATATAAATAGTTAATGAAAGAGATACAATGGTCCACACTCCTTTATGAAATCGTTGGAATCGGTTCTTCTTTTATTTCGAAATTCTGTCGAACGTATTTAATTTCTCGTTCGTGCTAGATCGACGTGATTCGTCGTCCGAGAGTAAAGCGCTACGACTCGTTATTTTTGAAAGTGCTCGAATCTGTTCGTCATCTCCATCCATTTTCTTGAACAAGGTACATTTGTTTTATTGCGCTAGCTATTAGTTTGTGTGTTTTTTTAATAATAAAATCCACCAAAAAAAAAAAAACCTTTCACAAACAATTACCAAAACACAAAAGGCTAGCGGGAGGTGACAGTTCTCCTCATTACGACTTCAACCAGACAAAAACGGAATGTGAGCTCATTGATTATTGTCTTCGGGACTATCCTACTGTGCTCCTAGGTGATTTTAACTTTCCGTTAATTAATTTGTCATGAAACCGAAATTCCATCTGACAAAAGCTCACGTCTCTGAGCCTACTCGTTTTGATAAAAATTTAGACCTTATTTTTGTTAACAACATAAGCATATGTTTTGATATTTCTGTATTACCACCATTAATGGGCACATGTTATCCAAGTCAAATTGATTTTAAATTTCTAACAAATACTAAGAAATCAAGAAATATTGATCAAATTAGAGATTTTAATCGCGGAAATTACGTTAATTTTGCCACTTACCTTGACTATATTAGTTGGGGAGATGCTTTTTTGATTGCACAAATATAGATGAATTTTATAAAAAATCCCTGTGTATTATAAATGAAGATATATCTCTATTTATCTCTTTCAAAAGCAAATCACAAAAAAATACCCTCTATGCATAAAAATTACAGCGAAAAAAGTTAAACCTGTGGAGAAAGCTCAAAAATTTTAAAACGTCAGAATTAAAGCATAAATATCAACAAATTACTGCTTCTTTAGAAAGTGCTGTTTATGAGCATTACTGTAAAAACGAACAAAAACTCGTTGAAAAGTCAAATGGAAAGAAATTTTGCAGATACGCTGGTAAAGGTTTACAGGATAAAATGCCTTCTCCACCCCTGAAGGATGAAAACGGTAAATGCATTTTGACGAATCTCAAGAAGCTAATCCACTCTTCTCTTCTGCTTTCACCGTCGATAATGGCAATTTACCTGATTTACTTAAACCCTTTACAGAAAGTACCTATTATTGATCATATTTCGTGTACGTAAGACGATACTATAGCTGCTATCTTGATTTCGTGTGAACAGTTTGGTTTTCTTCAATAAAAAATCGTGAGTTGCAACTCTTGTGCTATCTAAATAAGATAATTAACAATGTAGACAAAAAAGAGCCCATGGATGCTATATACTTGGATTTTGCAAAAGCATTTGATTCCATCTCTCACAGTAAACTGGTTCTCAAATTGTCAAAATACGGTATTCAAGGTTACGTATTTAAATAGATGAAAAACTTTCGTAGTAATAGAACTCAGAGAGTTAGAATCGCTAATAATTTTTCAAATGAGACCTGTGTTTTAAGTGGTGTGCCACAGGGCAGCGTCCTGGGTCCAATCTTATTTCTGTTCTACATAAATGACATTACATACTAACTGATCATTATTCAAGAATGCTCATTTTTGCAGACGATATTAAGATTTATGCAAAGTTTGAGCACTCTTTCCACCTTCAAAATTTGCTAAATCGAATTTCTGAATGGTCAGATTTTTGGCAGCTTTCTTTATCCTTACCAAAATGTCAGGTCCTTCATTTTGATCATAATAATTCTCGAATGGTTTACACGACAAATAATAGCGTTATCTCAACCTCGAAATCCCCTGTAAAAGATTTAGGCATATTAATTGATGAAAAACTACATTTTACTGCTCGCATAAGCAAACTTGTAAAGCAGGCTTCCATCGCATGTCACTATTTTTTCGCTGTTTTAAATAAAAGTAAGAACTTGACACTTCTCACAATGGCCTATAAAACTTGTGTACGGCCTCGTTTAGAATATTCGACCTCTGTTTGGTCACCACATACAAAGCAAAATATTCGTAACATTGAAAAGGTTCGAAAGATACTTTACTAAACGTGTCTTAGGGTGCCATTATCCAAACATCATGTCTAATCAGGAGAGACTTCAGGTATTAGATCTAGAATCTCTAGAAGATAGAAGGTTTTTGTACGACTTAACTATAGTGTGCAAAATGTTTCATTCAGCAGTTGATGTTAATGTAAATGACTTCTTCACATTATCAGACAAGATCACTAGATCCACCAACACATTAAAAGTAAAAGTCATTGCCCTAAAGTCTAACTTGAAGAAATATTTTTTCAGTCACAGAATAATAAATGCTTGGAATACGCTCCCTGAATCTGTGATAAACGCTTTCAGTAGTAATGTGCTTTGGCTAAAATTATAAAATC
Source organism: Mermis nigrescens (assembly GCA_036768485.1). NCBI lineage: Eukaryota > Metazoa > Nematoda > Enoplea > Mermithida > Mermithidae > Mermis > Mermis nigrescens. The sequence goes on along the minus strand of JAVLUZ010000367.1, from coordinate 690,324 downwards.
TAAAAATAATAAACATGGAGAATAGACCTAAGTCAAGAGCACTGTCTTTATGACCTTGCACAGCAATGTTTCTTCTTGGCACGATCTGTATTTGTATTATTGCTTTAATGTCTCATATTCTGTATTCTACATTTTCCGCGACGGTACATTTTTCTCTTCGTTAAAGTTTCTGGTGACGTATTTTCGCTGTTGCAATAAACTTTCAAACTTTCAAATAAAATGTTCCATGTTTCTAATCTGAGGGGTCTAGACCCCAAAACTCCCATGTGCATGTCTGGTCGCAGCTGCCCGGCTCGCCCCCCACTAAGCACGACTATGAGTGAAGTTGATGACAAGCATGAAAGGCAAGGATAAATTTGCATGTAAAAAAGCAGGCGACCGGCACCATGAATTATCTTCAAGTAATTCTAATGCGCCAAAGCAACTATGTACATGCTGTTTTAAAAGTGTAGGAGTTACATCGAGGACTAATAAATAGTTTGAAATGGACTTGATCATAGCTTCTGTTCTAGCCAATGTCCTTCTCGAAAAGCTGAAATCCGGATATTCGACCTGAGACTTTATATAGTACCTACTCCGCTAGTTTCAGTCGACGTGGAACCGTTTTCACAGCACAAATTAATCTGAACGGAGGCGCAAAAATGATTTTGGTTCGTAAATACGTAGATGCTCAATGTAATCACGTTTAAAAAGTGTTTGTTCGAGTTAAACCTATGAATAATGTACCGGATTTACACGATTTTTTGTACCAAATTTTGCACCGATTCGTTCAGAATTTTCAACCAAGTTTTGTGGATTCGAATAATGATGCATGTTAACCTAAAAAACTCGTAATACTAAGCTTGGAAATCGGGAATTTCTATACTCCTGCGTCCTGATAACAACTTTCTTTTTTACTGGCCTGGCCACTACGAACTTCATATGTTCATACTAGCAAAGAAAAATGCTCCGATGGAACAAAAAGATGAATATACTTGGAATTGTGGATTATTATGGATGTAAAAGGAGGGGACTAGGAAAAATCTACCTAAAGTCGGAAAATCTGCTAAAAATCACACTTTCTCTAAGCAACGCAAAACATCGATGTATATTCTGCGGCAACAGATTAAAATAAATATTCAACCATAACAATGATTGAAACAGCAGCACGTTAGCTATGCAGTAGCTATGGGAAATGATATTAAGTAAACTAACAGTCTTCCAAGCCAATTGAATGAAATAGCAAACATCGAAGACAATTGAAGACATGGTTGGTTAAAAACAGTAGGAAACACGTAAGTTGACTTGAAACAGACTTAATGTAGATACACTAGCATGCCCGAAACGATTGTGTGCACTAATCAATCGGCTCCTGCTTTGCTTGCTATAATGCTCATAAAACAAAACAACTTCAAATACAATACCTCTTAGTTTTCTATCAATCAGGTGCCAGCAATTTAAAAAAGTAACCTTGATAGATTTCGTTCATACACTCTTATCTGAAACTTCGAACATTATTTAAAAAAGACACTTTTTTAGAGGCCGCAGAATATACATCGATTTTTTGCGTTGCTTAGAGAAAGTGTGATTTTTAGCAGATTTTCCGACTTTAGGTAGATTTTTCCTAGTCCCCTCCTTTTACATCCATAATAATCCACAATTCCAAGTATATTCATCTTTTTTGTTCCATCGGAGCATTTTTCTTTGCTAGTACACTACTTTTAATTAGCGTGATTTCAGTACATCAGTCAGTAAACACAATCAGTAACATGCCACAATAATGACAACAGTCCAAGAACGCGGAAAACAATATTGTTCTTAACATCAGCATTATCCTTTTTAAACAAGACAACCTTATTGACACCATCCATTTTGAAATTAAAAACTGCATTAAGTTATTTCTTCTTAATGTGCAGTTCACTTATAATCAAGCACAAAAATTTAACCAACGAATTCACATTGCAAATCCTCACTCAATCAATACACAAGCACAATGTGTTGTGACTTTTGAAATTGAAAACACCCAATTTTCAATTTTCAAATTGAAAATTGGATCAATTTTCAAATTGAAAATTGGGTCAATTTTCAAATTGAAAATTGGGTGTTTGAATTTGCGATGAAGAAAATAATCAAAAGATAGTCACTTGGTTTATTTAAGCCGAGTAATAAAATAACGACCGTCCACCAATTCCAAACTAAACGCAACTAATCTGATCACTATGAAAAAGTTTTGAAAAATGAGCTTGCTAAGCGAGAGTTGTAAACCAAGAGAAACTTAAAGTTAAAACCTACCATTAAATTATGAGAGAATTATAAAAGATTTTAAACTTCAAGAAAATGGAAAAGGCGGGATGTTGGTAAATTAGAAGGCAAAGATTTTCGGCAAAAATTCAAAAACTTCACGCAAATATCAAATGTAAGGAACACTAACGCTTTGATTTGGTAGTAAAATAAATTTGTAGTATAGACTACATATTAACAACAAATGAATAGTGCAAACTTTACACAACTACTAGGTGTAGAGAATACTAACAGTTTACGGCTTATTAATGTACATGATTACAATAAAGCTGTATATCTTTGTCGACTTCTGTGCACAGTAGTGTGATTGCTGGTTCATTTTAAACCACTTTTGCAGGCAATTTACATCAATTAAACGATAGCTCTCCATGTGCAAGATTTTGTGAAACATATTATAAACACGGCTAAGAAAGATTTAACTTTAATGCAACCCATTTAAGACAAAATTACATCTCTTCAATGATCTAAGGACACTTGAACATAATTTTTAAATCACTTTAGATTACTTTTGAGGGTAAACAAACTCACTTAATTGATGTCTCACATATGAATCCTTGAAAATTTCTTGACTTCAGTTACAAAGTCTCTGCAAGTCTATCGAATTAGGTTAACACGTAACGTAAACTTTACACAAACACATAGCGTAAAGAATATTTTAGTCGGATTCGTAATTTTGATATTGCTCCGATATTTCTTTCAACATTTATGGAAAAATGAGTCTCCATAATGTTTTAAAGACAATAAACATTAGGTTTAAACCACTTTGCAATACTGCTGAGTGTAAGCAAGCGCGCCCAATTGACGTATATATTTCATTCCCTGTAAATTTTTGTATCTCAGGAAAAAATTTCGATTTTTGCAATGCTCTAGAACAAAGGCTAACATGCAGTGTAAAAAATTACTCGGATATTATGATCAACATTCATGAAAAAATTATGTCTCTACAATGGTCTGAGGACATATAAACAATGAATGTAAACTACTTTACATCACTGTTGGATGTAAACAAACGCGCCTACGTGACGTCTCACATTTGATCCTTTGAAAACTTCTAGGCTCCAAGAAAAAATTAGGTTTCAGGAATGCTCAAAAACGAAGATAAATATATATGTAGTGTAAACTTCATGTAAACACCTAGTGTAAAGAAGATTTTAGTCAGATTCGTAATTTTGATATTGTTCCGATATTACGATTAATATTTATGAAAAAATTAAGTCTACATAATGTTCTATGGGCAAACTAACAATTGGTGTAAACTACTTTACAACACCGTAGAGTGTAAACATATGCGCCAGACTGGCATATCAAATTTGATTCCTGGTCCATTTCTAGACTTGATAAACGTGTCCCTGACTCGTAACCGGAGAAGCAGGCAGAAAAAACAAGACAGAAACGCATTTAAAACTCCAAAATTTTGACTTTACACTCGCTAAATATTAATGTATAGACAATTTGCTTTGACATGCACCCGATATAAAGCACTTTATTTTTATTCTATTAGACTTATCCCGACTTCTGGACGGAGAAAGTGGCGAACAAAAAACGCAACAAAAACGTATTTTCCATCATTTAGAACACTGTAAACTTTAAAATTCCGTACCGAACTCCCCATTGAGTTTAAAGAAATTCGGTTTGGTACAATTTGTAGCTTTTAAATCGTAGTACATTCCTGTGTGCCAAAATTCTGTTGCAAAAATTATTTGGCATGATTTATCAATCAAACTTCGGAAAAAACGTGTTTTTTAGCCCATTTTTTACCTCTGATTTCGAACTTTACACCCCAATAAATAACTCAATATTGCGTTTTTTAAATGCGGTTTGCTGCGATGTTTAGCCCCTGTGAGGCACTTTATTAATGCTGTCTTCGATTTGCACTGACTCATAAGCGGAAAAATTTGGCAGAGAAATCTTAGTTAAAATCCGTTTTTTTACACCATCCACTAGAGTGTAAACTTTAAACCCCAGGATCTAACTCACCATAGAGCATACAAGACTTTGCTTATATGCAGAATGTAGCCCTTGATCCGCTCTACATTTCTGTCAGAAAACATTTTAAAAACCTCATAACCGGAGTTAGTATCGGACATAGGAAGGTTGAAAACTCGACCAAAAAGTGCTTTTTCACCCCCAGATTTTCGCACTCTTTACACTGCCGTTCGATAAATAATGCGAATTTCAAAAAACAAAAAAAGTGTCATCTGTAGAATTTATCCCTCTATTATCCTATTCTGTTCAATCCTTCGAGTCATCAATACTCAGTTGTCCACATGCCGCAGTAAAAAAGGTCCCAAAATTTGTCCTATGTTATAACGTTACACAAAAACTTTACACCTTCTTTACACAGTCAATTTTGAGTTTCAAGAAAAAACAAAAAAACACGGGCAGCGAATTTTTTTATTATCTTTCTTTTAAAAAAAACCGCACCTTCCAGAAGTGTCCCGTTATAGCTGTAGGGGGTGCCCAGGTGTTGGGGGTACCCAAGTATATTATAGGTACGCGCTAACGCGCTACCTATGATTATATGAGGACTGAATGATTTCGTCACATAGCGTTACCACGATCAGAACTTGTACTTACCGCAAGAGAAAAATGGACGATTTTGGCCTAAGTATTAAATTAAGCCTTTTTCCAAGTATCTGTGCGTGTTTTTTATATGCACACTTTAATTAATTTGTACTTCGGACGCCATAAATACAATACAATTATTTTATTAGTGGATTTATTACCCAGTAACCCTTTCAAGCAAAGCACCCAATTCATGAACTTGCGTTCCCTGGATCAAAAACAGTGCTCCAACCACTTTCAACTCCTCCTTCTTTTGCTATTATTGACCAAGGCTGAAAGATAAATGACCTATATATATATGGTCATTTCTAAGCTCAAAACTGCCTGTTACATTTGTGATGTTGGCTTGTCATTAACCGTTGCTTCGTTCCTGACAATCGATTGAATAATGAGACAAATGTTGCATCATTACCACTGTTTTCCATTTACGCTATTCGTCTTAACGGTGAGCTGCATAAATCCGACTGGGCAAATTTTTGAACCCTTGATACAGGCTCAGTGCAAAGCGTGCTGTTTAGAAAAGGTTAGCATGGCACTCTTAACGTCTTTAATGAATCGAGTTAATTAAAAATTAATTTTAAATTTACTTTGTTACTGGCAATCGACCGAATTAATTTACTGCCTTACTCAAGCTCATGAACTGATGATTTTACCGGAAAAAATGAAATTTGTTAGAAGGAGGCAAAGGTAATTCCAAAAAGTAAAAATGATCAGAAAAGTGCTAGAAACATGAGTGAGTCGACCCATTTTGCGTAGCATTTTTACGTCAATTTTGGAGGTCTGCGTAGCTCAATAAAAATTCAAGATTCTGATCCCAGTTGATCTCTGACGACAAGGCTGTAATGAAAATCCGTGGTTCTAGCTTAGAAAATTGCTTCGTTTCCCGTTTATTGGAAATGTTCTGCAGTCCGGCTTAGAACTTGTTTGAAAGGTTGTGGGCCCGGGTTACCGGCAAAATTTGCATATCAAAAAATTACTATGTGACCGACAGTACCAGCTGACCGACTATTCCGAGTGACCGAACAAATGGAAAATGTGTCTGTGTTACTTTGCATTGGTACTCGTCGCAATCAAGCTGTTAAAAAGCGATTCTTGACAATTCAAAACTAGTTATCTCACTGTGAAAGTCGTATATGATGATTCGGAGTATCGTCATTTATCGAATCTGTTCCAAATTATTTCAGTGCGATTATATTCATTTATTTCGATTCATTTTTAAGAAAAGATCTTGAACAAGTGACGATGCATTTCACGAGCTTTAGTTTGATTAAATTTCTGTTCTCAGAATCGTAAATCGTTTCAAGACTAATATACATTCTAAATGCATGTGGGGGAAAACCAATGCAATTTCTCTTTTAGTGCAATTAATCGGCTACCCAGAATAGCTGATCCTGCATTGCCACGCATCCAAAACACTTGTACTCGACCGCTTGTACACTTTTTTATTTCGGTTCAGTTCAGTTCAGACTTAAACTTAATTGACCGTTCAGCACTGTCTGCCTCTTGGAACAGTCGGTCACGTACTTTTCGTCATCCGGGAACTTTTGATGAACAGATCTATTTGTAATACAATTTGTCGGTCACCCGGTATACAATCGTTTAAAATGGGCCTGCTCATTATTACGGAAATATATCAGTTGCGGTAAATATTTGCCGCACTTTTTTCTGTTTCTTTGAAAGAATTTTTATGACATAAGTAAAACTGTGGGTGAACAAAATATTTATGCTCGGATAATTTTATTGCCTGTCCATTCTGATGACAATTGGAGTAGGTACCTATATCTTCTGCTCATTAAATGCATGCGTAATACGAAGTTGAAATCTATATCACCGTTTATTGAGTAATTGCAATAAAAGGCAATTATTAAGAATGCATAATTCAATAATTTAATTTGTACAACTTATGTTATTCATGTAACTCATTTATACTATCATACTAAAAACGAGTCTTTTTTAATATGTCACCTAAAAGTCAATCGGTCTTAAAGAAACGATCATAACATTTATACCTACAACAAAAAACTGTTTCGCAGCTTCAGTAATATATCGTGAAACGAATGTGATCAAATCAATCTTTTCCTACTAATATTCGCTCAAGTGTTTTGGCGAAAGTGTTTCTAACGTTCCGTTTATTCTTCTGAGAACTAAGTCTCAATCATACATGTACAGCATGAGAATTCTAGGGGTTCAGGCCCAAACATATTTAAAAAAGTGCCTTTTTAGGCTAAAAACGATGGCTATACGTCCAGAGCACCGTTTTTGACGTTTCGGACAATATTCATTCTTTCTAGAACATAAAAGCATAAAAATTTAGATGGTTAGGCCCGTAGCCAGGATTTCTGGACTGGGGTCCAAACACACTTTAAATTGTGATCACTTAACAATAAGTTGAATCACGTGTACAGCTTTGCGTTTTTGCATAAATTTGAAAGCTCCTTTCGTTTTTTGGCGCTATTTCGCTAAGTTTAACATAGGAGACCGGGGGTGCGGCCGCACAGCCTGCACCCCCTGGCTACAGGCCTATAGATGGTGTAGTATCACGCTTGGCCGGTATCCAGGAAGCCCGGGCTCGAGTCCCGGCTAGCCAAATGTTTTTCGCTATTCATATCGATCAAAATAGAGTAAAAAAATATGTATGTAAGACAAGAAGATATAAAAATATACGGCGCGAAACGCCGAAAATTTGAGACTTTTTGAGCCAAAAATGTGCTAAAAACGCTTAAAAAGGTGCCCTTTTTACAATCTTTATAAAAAAATCGACAATTCTGGGGGAAGTCGCACCCATTTTTTGGGGGAGGTTCAGCTGGGGGGTCAAATCCCCTAGAACACATATGGTCTCGATGTGCCTTTTTAGTCGACGTTGAAGCACGAAATTCGAACTGGATCCTGCACATGTTTTTCAACACAACATCAAAAGTACATCAACAATTGCGCATAATTTGGCGATGGTTACCTTATTTTATAGCCCTGCAAACAATCATCAACAATACATTTTATTGTTTTCTTCTGTTATACGAAGTACACACCCATAAATAATTAGAAAATGTCAATAACTTCCTAGAGTAAATTTCTTTAGGATATTTCTATGGATACAGTTTTGTCAAGATCGAGACTAGAGGCATACCTGATCATAGATGCACAGCATGGCCGATCTGGTGGGGGGGAAGAACTGAGCTGTTTTGGGCCAAAAGGACTTCAAAAACTGGTGTAAGCGCTAAATTAGCGTTAAAACTACGTTATTACACAGTTTCTGGTCAATTTTATGCACTTTTAATAAAGTTTTCAATTTTTATCCGTTTTCGCCTCCATTTTCCCTCATTTTCCTGGAAAAATTTCTTAATTTTTCATTGGAGGTTTACACCCCAAACCCCCTCCGCATATCGTGTCTGTCCTGACTAACATTATAGCGTGTTTTGGACCCACAGAACCCGGGAGATCTTTTACGAAAGTTAGCACACCTCCGGATTTTAGTTTTGCGAAAAGTTTTCCATGTCTTTGTTGCAATTTTATGAAAAAATACTGCTCCCAAAAAATGCTCATTGAAAACGAAAAACGCTGCTTCAGGAAGCACGATATAAGGGTATGATTTCTGAACATATGAATTTTCTTTGCTTTTATTGGCATTGTTTCGTCTATACTTCTGCATACAGAATGGCGTACAACTGCGCAGAAATCACTAAACGTGGTTTTTGTCTTCATTTAAGTATCAAAGGCAAAGTAGGATTGAAGCATCAGCAGCGCTGGCCAGTGCTAATAGTGAAGAAAGAACGTATCCAGAAGAGGTTGTCGATGTAAGCCACATATCTGACTTATGTGAAATTGTTTTGAAATTGAAAATTCTCGCATAGCTGATGATTCACTCGGAAATCAGTATCACATCACATCCAGACATGTACTCGGGTAGGTTTGGGAAGTCTAGACCATAGCAGCATGACCGATCTTGGGGTCAGCCGGTCTGTGATGGGGTTTAAAATTGAGCTTTCTTAGGCCAACATGACCTCAAAAACTGATATAAAATGTTAGAATAGCGTTAAAACTACGTTATTCCACAGTATCTAGTCAATTTCAAGCACTTTTGAAGAATATTTACATTTTTTATTCATTCTTCATTTTGCCTCATTTTCCCCAAAAATTTTTCCATTTTTCAATTCTGGGGTTCTGGACCCTCAAATCTCCCCACGTTTATGTCTGGTCTAGACCATAAGTGTGAGGTAAGGCCAGTCTGCGAGTCAGCCCGAGAGCTTCCTGTGAAGCCACACTTACACGCTAATCGGGCTCCGAGCTAAATTAGCTCTTCTGTTTGCGCTCAAACTCGTAGGTTTGATGCTTCATCCCTATATGAAGTGGCGCAATTCCTTTTTTGGTGGTGCACTGGTTCGGCTTACGAAAGCAACCGAACACTGGCCAGTGACGGGTCTTCGGACCTGCCCAGTTTTTAAATTTCTCAATTATATTGGAGGCCCCCTCTGAGATCGCATGAGCCGCTCCCCCAAAGGACCTTGGCAAACTTATAGTATCGGGGACCGGCCGCACGGTTGTTTTCGGGGGCGGAGCTTCGTTAATGAAGGTAGGCTATGATTGGTCAGACAAATAAATGGTCTACTGTCTATTGTTAGAATGAAAAGTAAGAGAATCGACTGTTTCGATCTGCTGCACTTAGGACATCTCTAGACATATTCACTCAATTTTGCCGATTCTTTGATCAGACTATAAGTTCCGTTGCATGGAATGCAATCGACACTACTGCGAAGGATTTTTTGGCTTTGAAAGTACTTAATAACGCTTAAATTGTCCTTACAAATTACATTAAGCTCAAATAGATTCGTTCTGACACTAAGTCGACCGACAGCGCAACACAAATCAGATTTTTTCCCGTAGCTACATTACATATTGTTATTTACCCATATTTATTTATCCATATTAACAGTAGCTATTGTTTTACCGGTCGTGAATTATTAATGCCCTGCGTTTGTTTACTTTGCCGTTGAGAATACGCGGTAGACCACTTATTTGTCTGACCAATCATGGCTTCCCTTTTGTAACGAAGCTCCGCCCCAAAAATCTGACTGTGCGGCCGGTCCCCGATACTATAAGTTTGCCAGGACCTTTGTTAAGAGGGGGTAGTGTAAGTGAAGCAGCACTTGCATGATCATCGAGCTCCGCCGAGCTATTTTTAGCCCTTTTTGCGCGCAAACCCGTAGGTTTGATGCTTCATCTCAATATCAAGTAGCGCAATTTCTTTTTTTGTGGAGCAATGGTTCGGTCCGCGCAAGCGACCGAACACTGGCCAGTGGCAGCACTCGAGCTGCCCAGTAGGACTCTACATTTCTGGACCAAAATGGCAGCAAAAACTTATATAATGTGAAGATAGCGTTCGAAGTATGTTAATTCAAGGAAACTGGTCATTTTCAATCAATATCGAAGAAACTGTTTCGGCCTATATAATTTTCTAGCTTTCAAAAGAATCCTATATGGTCCGGAACCCAATCCGAAAGTTTCGGAGTTATTTTTGACAATTCGACCCAATCGGACCTACCCTGATTTTTTTGCTGCCAATGCATGGTCTAGAATCATAAGCACTCCTTTGCACGTGCAGCAATTTATCCCTTAATTTGTCACATCGTACCTTTTATCAAATATTTCGCCAGCTTGCCTCAGGACGAGAGCCACAGTTTCCTATTCCGTTTCCTCTTGCATTCTTCAAGAATTTAAAATTTGTTCAGAATTCTGCTTTGTACTATTTAACTAATGCAAGCTGATACATAAACTGTTTGAAGATGAGGTAATAGGTTTGGAAATCCCTCACTTCACTACGTCGACGTTTTCACACACCAAAATTTTTAACTTGTCTGTTTCTCTGGCGCACATATTCTTCATTCATTTCTGAATCGACATCTTTTATCGAAGAATCATCAGAACGTTTCATCGAGAATAGTAATTAAACTCCTTTACTGTTTTTGCTATGTAAAATTCATCTATATTTAGACAAACACTTGCGTACACCGCCTAAATTTAAAAAAATTGAAAAGTATGTATATCTACGTAAAACTTAACTTTCACCGGAAATTTTGTGAAAAACAAATGGATAATAAACAACGCGGAAACGAGAATTTCGTCGTTGGATTATGAGGTATTATCGTAGCATGACCCCACATTACAGGAAATGCGTCACTGCAATCATAACATGACGCCACATGGAATTTGTACGTCCAGAGAATAATCACGTATTACAGCTCTTTGGTACATGTCTATTATTATTTACTGAGTTTTAAGACGGAATGGCCAAAAATGTAAGACAACACGTAATTCAAAAACAAGAAACGTCAAAGCAACAAAAACAGCCCAAAAACAACGAAATTAAAACAAAAAAGATACTATTTCCTGACAAAAGAAATTGTTGAGCTATCTGCCTAATCAAATCGCAAAATGGTGCTTCTTGATACACCTTTTTTCCACTTTTAATCACTTGATTGCCTAGGCAGCAAGGTCGAAGATGCTGCACATATTCTTCGAAAAATTTCTGTTTTTACCTGAACCCACAGTTTTATTACGCAAAAAATACTGATGTGGCGTCATGCTATGATTGGGGCGACAAATTTTTGGCTGAGGCATGCTACGATAATGCCGGATTATGATTCTCTTGCAGCGTCGTCGATCGAATTTAATAGTTTTGAATTTTCAGTGCTTTAGCGGTTGTTTATCGCCTAGTAAAATCAGGACCGGATGCTTTAAAGTGTGCCAACTGCAGGTGAGTCCATTTTTTTGTCAATGAGATTTCACGAAAAACAATCTAATTTTGTGATGTATACTTTTCTTTGAACACTAGCGACGACATCTGCTGATCACTTAATTTATTTAGAAAAGCAGATCCTGCTATTACGGATGTAACAAATTGTTTGAAATAATGGACAAGGTGACGGCGCCAAACGAGGACGGAGGATTTATAAGTAATTAACAAGCATGGAATTTAGTTGAATTTAGAGCTTATAGTGGCGCTGCCCGGGTTATACTTAACACGAGCCATAATGGGCTTAGGAAGTGAAATTTTAACGTCCTCTCAAAAATAAACTTTAGGTGTTATCAAGATTGTGTCCCAGTTCTCCGACCATTCCGTCACACCGACTGCAGATTAAAACGTGACAGTTGGCATTACCACACGTCAATCATTACCTATTTTTTGCTTTAAAGACTCAGGCAAAACGGACGAATACTATATAGAGCTTACCTAATTTACCAACCATTAACTACTTCACTTAGTTATATACTTAGTTATTTAGTAGATGTGTGAAGAGCACTTTGTCCGTGTTTGCATCACATTACTTTACTCGTTTCTACTTCAATTACATGGTTGTGCTCTGTGCTAAAGAATCTTGTGATAAACGATAAAAAGGCTCGGCGTTGTAATCCTTATCATATTCTTGAGAAAATAAGAACTATGCCGCTAACCAAAAGTTATATTTCCTGCGCCAAACGTACTCGACTGTTTAGCGTCCAATTTGGCTAAAAAAGTTGCACGATAGCAAGAGCAGCAATCGTGTTTTTTCAACGTTAAGTTAAAATAGTACCTACATAATGCAATTGCATATTTTAAACATACGTTTAATGTGGTGTCTTTCAATACGTTACAGTTAAATTCACTTGTTTTCCACGTTCGTCGAACTTTACCCTTCTTGTAGAACCTGAAATTTTATGTTTTTTAAAATGGCGCTTTATAAAATAGGAGAATCGGGACCGGACACGCACGTGGGGGGCTTGGGAGTCTAGACCCCCACCCGCAGAATGGAAAAATAGGAAATTTTATCGGAAAATTTTGCAGAATGAAGGTTAAAAAAGAGATGAAAATTGAAAATTTTCTTCAAAGTGCTTGAAATAAACTAGAAACTGTAATAGTGTAACGCCATTTTAGCGCTTATACCAGTTTTTGATGTCATTTTAGCCCGAAAAAGCTCAGTTCTTGACCCCAACCAGCTGGTCACCCCCAGATCGGCCATGCTGTGCATCTATGACCAGGACAGTCGGAGAGAGAAGATTTGCGGTAATCAAAAATTACCTCCTCGTTTTATCATAAGTTGGAGAATCGTGACGGTCGGAGAATCGGGACAGAGCGTCTGCATCATTCCTTTCGCGCTCTTATACAATGCTTATGTTCTTAAATATGAAGTTTGCACTTTACGTTATTTTTATGATCTTCCACTTATTGTTTTTCCTAATTTTCCCATGCAAAAGTCGTTCAATCACAGCGACTGCATTTATGAAATTAATAAAACAAAAATTTTGGAAATAACTGCAGAAGTGATAGTATTTATCCTTTACGTTGCAGACTAAGTATGCTTTATTTTTTAATTCGAGTATTATTTATTTTACCATTTCTTTATTTTCGCCCTTTTTTCCTTTTGCCACAATGATTTCTTTCTAAAATTTTTTAAATTATATTAAGACTTGGGAAAACGGGCAACTACCGCACGTCTTATTTCAATGGAACCTTCGAATTTTACTGGAAACGCGTCTGGTGTTAATGCCCAATTCGAAATAGATTCTGGATCGTCTAATCACATACTTCTTTGTTTGATTTGGATAAGGCGTGAAACCAAAAAATTGGCGGTGAATTTTTCTTCTGGATCCATTTTGGACAACGCTGGATCTTCGTTTACTTCATGGCATTATTTAGGAATGGTGAGATCGCAACGATTTTTTGAATTGATTTTTCCTTAGTGTACCAGGCTTCCAACGTGATTATTCAAATTTTTCCTGACCGTTACGTGTAAATTAATTGAAAACTTAGACGATAATTTTTTCGTGGAAATTACTAGAAAATCTCTGTCTCGCTTTCAAGGTGCCTATTAGAAACAATGATTAGTCAGTTTACGATCAAGATGTGCTTTGTCAGGCACGTGGCTGTCCTTCTAAATTTGGGGGAATTACTAGAAGACAGGCAAAAATAATGGTATTTTTGAGCGTTAGAGAAGAAGATTTTCTAATTTTTCAGCAAAGTAGCTTGATTCCAATCATATTAAAAAATAAGTAAGTTGTATAAAATGGCTTCACAAATGATTTCTACTTACCATATTCAAGTTTGACCCTGTGCGTAACCTGTTTAGTTTTCAATACCTACTCGTAAATCGCGAAGAAAAACAGTATAGGAAGCAAATAATGCTAGGCAGAGCCCCAGCTTTGACATATTCCCCACGTCTTACTCAAAATTAGGCTTTTTAGAAGACAAAAATTATACAAAAACAATAAATTTAGTGTGGAGTGCCCGAAAATTTAGGGATTAGTTCAATGTGCTAAAATCTACTCTGACAGTCAAATGCGCTATAAGAATTTTAAACTTGATCCTCTGGGGACCCATGTAAAAAATACTGATTTTTATCAAATTTGGGGGGACTAGTCCATCCCTCCTCTCCCCCACGAGTAAGTATTTCGCATTTGCCTGTTGTTCGCTTGAGGAAAACGCGATCTTTATCGTCACTGATACCTACTTGTATGTTTTAGTATATACTTACAATAACCTTAACATAAATGGGTGAACAAGTATTGCCGATTCTACGATTTTCCTGATTTTCTCTCGCCATGCCTGTCAAACGTACTTCTGACCTTATTCTGTGGTATGTGATCATGAGCTCGCTCCTCGACCCACCGTTCAATAATGTTGCCCGGATCAGTGTACCAGACCACGATAATGAGCATGTCTTGTCCAGATTTCTCAGAGTGCTCGAAAAACGACATTCTCTTAAAATTTGATTTCGGTTCAATTCTAAATAGCTATTTTTAATTTAAATAGTTATGTTTGTGAGTCAAAAAATGATATGTAGCTAGTTTTCTGAGCCTACAAAGGCTATATAGCTCATTTTCTGAGCCCCAAAAGGCTAAAGAATCGTTTTTATGAAGCACTTGGCTATCTAACAATTTTTGATTTTCACCCCCCCCTGAAAGTTTGACCTTGCGCACCTGTGGCTCTCTTAATGCGTTGAAAATTTGCAGAACATTGGCAGCAGCTTTCGGATAAATCATCTAGACGTCGAAGAAGTTTATCAATTAAGAGTAAAGCGCGTGTTTACCAATGGTTATAGCGATTACGAAGAACAAGAAATTTTTAATACATCGTTGGCTAGTCACAATGCTGGTCCTACGGAATATGAAACTACGTCGACAAGTGGACTCGAAAGTTCTGAATACGCATCGGGAAAGACATCAATAGGTGTAGATAAGCGACTCGTCTATTATTTATGAAATTAAAAGTAAATCACTGTCTTATAAAAATGTCAATAAGCGTCGAAGGAAGCATTGGGTACCTTCTTTAGAATTATAAGACAAACTTATCCTCGTTTCAATTCCGTCTTATGCTCTTAATTAATTGACAGATTTTCTGTGGATTATCGTACTATGCAAGAATCATCTCCAATTTACATGTTACAGGTTGGGCCTCGAATAATTGTAATTATTTAAATTGAGAGTAATTAAGTCATTTCTGCTATTTTGTCAATCATAAAGTCTGGGACAAAAAATAGTAATTTGTTATCGACCTTAATTTTTAGAAGCGCCCACTCAGATCAGATCGACAGATAATAGCGAAATTTTGGGCTGGATCTGCCTTTGTGCGTCGATTTTTGCGCTTTGTGCGAGTCTCGCAGTTTCATACCAGCATCTCATTCGCATCTGCAGAAGGCAACATTTTAATAAATCGTTTGGTATCAGCAAGACTATAACTATATTCCCAAAGGCATTGACGGCAGTAAGAAACCATTTTATGCTACTTAGCCGATTTACATTAGCTACAGCTTGTAACTTAGATAATTTTTTACGACATTAGGTAAGAACTTTGATGGCTTTCTGAAAGGGGGGGCAAAATTTGAAGTCAGATATCTCGATGTCGGCTGTTTAAAATCGGTAGCTACACAAATGATTTCTCAGTAAGCCGTCTGAAATTATACAACAATATATTCGATGCGCAGCGCCGGAAAATTTCACGTTTATAGCTAAAACATGTGCAAAAAATCTATTCTGTCGGTCTTCAGATTCAGTTCATGAATTTTTAGTTTTGGGAATCCTTATAAATAATGCTCGTTATTTTCGAAAATTTTACAGATACTGGTAAGCCCCAGTACCCCAGTTGAATGCCTGCCCAGGAGTATCCATAAAAACTGATCTGTTTCGAATAAGTACGCGTGGTTCTTAAGAATTCTTACATTTATTTATTTTTTCTTCTTTTATCTCTTTTTTGATCAAATTGATGACTTTCTATTATTATTGTAAACTTAAGTAGAATAAACTTTAAATATTGTTTACCCGTTTTAATGCTTTGGTTCCAAATTTTACTCAGGATCCGCAAAAGGAACTAACAAAATGTCACATGTCCACAGCCTCTGAATGTGAATTTTTTAATTCTTTGTCAATCGAATATCTACTGGGAAGTGGCGCATTTGGGTCCACGTGGAGAGCGAAGTGCAAGTTTGAAGGTGTACCAAAGATAGTGGCTGTCAAGAAAATGAAGAGTGAGCAAAAATTAACGCGAAAATTATTACCTCATAAATTATTTTAATTTGTGAAGTCTCACAACCACACGTGTTCATGGGACGGGGGTTAAAACCCGCAAAATGATTTCTGCCCCCTCCCCCGGAAAATGGCTGCGACCTACAGAATTGTCGATTCTCCGAAACAATTGCAGAAAGTGAGCTGTTTTAAGCCTTCTAAGTTAACTTTTTTGGCTCAAAAGTGTCAAAATCTTGGGTATACTCCTTTTGACTAGTTTCCTCTAATTTTTTTGGAATTTTTTCTGTTTATATTAGAGCTGTACCGGGGCCGCCTTTTTTAGCGGGGCCGGGACATGACTAAGGCCGGGCCTAGAAACATACTATATATTGTGGTCATGTGGCATCCCATGATGGCGTTTATTATTGTCATGTATGTTACAAGCTTTTATTCGTGACATATATCATAAAAATAGTGATAAAAATAATAAAATAATACCAATAATGATAATAAATAATGTAATAATAAATAAAACTAATTATGCATATTCACTACGTATAGCACCTTTACACAATAAGATAATACTCAATTGCAAAATTTTATCTTTTTCATGACGAATACTTCTAACTTGTTTATGATTTTATTGTAACTTTATCCACTTAGTTTTCAGATTTTTACCTAAGCAAGTGAATGTCCTTGAAATTGAACCGACACAATTAAGAATTTTATTTGCATTGTATAAGGAAAATTTGATTTTCAATTACGACTTTATGCAGCGAAATATAAAGTGAATTTCTCCCGCATCTACTGGAGCTGCAAGTAGAGATGCACGTGTGAGAGTCTGGGGAAGAGGGCAAATTTTCTGCGATAGGTGTGGTAAAATTAAGGTCAGAAACAGACAAAAGTCAAGGCTTTTTCGTTGATTGAAATCGAAGAGACCCTAACAATTAGTGTAATATTACGCTTTTTAAGGCCTTTCTATCCATTTTTAAACTCATTTTAGCTTGAGAGAAGTACGAACTAACCCTATACTCAGAACGCAAATGCAGCTGCTATGACTCGATACGATTCAACAATGATTGCTCTTAGGTGCAAGCTTGTTGTCTTCATTGATTGAACTAAGTATCAATTCTATTAGTTTTATTGTCTCAAAAGAATAAGTGCCTTAGTTCGTTGACATCTGTAACGAAGTAAAAGTGAGACTGGTGGAACTAGTTCAGTTTTTGATCATTACCAGAGTGTTAAGCTTGCTTATTTCAATCAATCAATCCAACAATTTGCATCTAACAACAATATTAAAATTTTCAGCTCTAGTTTCTACGTTCTAGGAAGAACTCAGCCATATTACAGGCGAATGAGATCATTTTCTTTTAAATTCATACCAGATTCATTGAAATCGATTTTTGACTATATATTATTACCACTGATGCAATAATAGACTCGGCATTTATATTTTTGTTCTAATTATGTGTATGCTTATTTAACCATTAAATCTTACTTGCTAGGAATGGTGTTGCTGATCTTGACTACCGCGATGAAAATAAAATCTGAATGCATCGTTATATGCGAGAAAGTTTGTTTTGACGGATTGCGAGAGAAAAAATTGTTGACTGCTTCACAAAAGTCATTTACATTTAATTTAAATCTGCAAGATATGGATTCAAAACTTAAATTTGATTAGTGTTTATTATGCACTGTTAATATATATTGACACAGATTGTTCTATCCTGGCATGTATTCAGGTGGACGGGGAGGGGACAGCCCAACCAAAATGAAAAATAATTTTTGAATCACAAGGGTCCCCCAAAGAGAACGGATGCTCAAAAATGCCTTTATTTTTGTCCATCTCCTAATGGTTCTCAACATACTTGACCTCGAAATTTTTGAACTCCCCAGAAATAGAATCTTGGATACGGGCCTGGTTCTATCTATTTTTTTAGTCGCATCCGACAGACCTGAAGCCAGGAAGCACCTGGAAAATGAGACAAGATTGATATTCAAGATAGACGAACATCAAAATATCGTCCAGTACTTGCGCGTTGTTTATGAACCCGAATTAATGATAGTAATGGAATATTGTGCGGGTGGCAGTTTGAAAAACTTATTGATGCATGTTAAGAGCCAAGTAATATTTCATTCCACGTCAGTACACCTCGATATATCCTAAATAAATAGAAGCAGAACGAAGCAAGGCAATTTAAAATTAGAAAAACGTGTTATTCTTGTTCAGAAAATATTTCTTGCAATTCATTGACTTATGGCTAAACTTGGTTAAATTTTTGTTTGCGTAAATATCCGAATTTTTCAGATTTAACGCTCTTGTACTTTTTGTTCCGCTATCATGAGTTATTCCACCATGAAAAAAGCTTAAACCGCATCATAATATGAGTGAACTGAAAGCAACATCATGGTTCAAAGAAAATTTCGTAATGAATTTGACACAACGCCGCGCCATTTTTTTATGTGGGGATTTGTAAAGCCTAAGGTATTCACAACGCGTCCACTTAATATCGATAACTTACAACAAAGAATCAGAAACGCGTTTGGCGAAATAAGCGTTGAAAT
The DNA here is from genome assembly GCA_036768485.1 of Mermis nigrescens. Taxonomy (NCBI): domain Eukaryota; kingdom Metazoa; phylum Nematoda; class Enoplea; order Mermithida; family Mermithidae; genus Mermis; species Mermis nigrescens. The sequence goes on along the minus strand of JAVLUZ010000367.1, from coordinate 671,445 downwards.
GAGACTGATTGAATATCGTGAACGTTTGTAACACATCACTGACAATTGAGGATCTTACGTTGAAGTTCTTAATTAATTGTAAAGTTTAGGGATTTGTAAAAATTTGCCAGGTGTAATTCTAATGCTTCAGCTACATTTAGCGAAATTTCAATTAATTTGGTCGGATAATGCACAAGCTATTGCATTTTAAAATATAGAACACTTAACTAGAACGCCATGTGTATTCTGTTTGATTCGATGAATAGCAAATTTTACTTTCAAAATCTTGATGCGGTTACATTTTAACTTGAGTTTAGCGAGTATACCGCGCTAAATCTCACCAATATCTAATACGAAATTTCCGCAAAACAATGAAGCAGAGATTTTCAAACTTTGAACCTCTCACTTTTTACCGTCGTACTGCATTCTTATTGCTTTATCGCTCATTTTATATCAAAACCGGTGTATTTTAAGTGTAGCCAATATTTTAGCTCGTCAGGTTGCCCTCAGTCGGTCGTTATAATGTCGATAGTTCAAGCAGCAAGTTAGATTCAGGCCAGAATATGAGTAAGATTTAAGTCTGTTAAACAAAATTGGAAGAATGCACCGCTGTATCTAGTAATAAATTAAATATGATATTGAGCGTTTTTGACCGATGTTCTAGTCATGAAAAACTAAGTGAATTTCGAGAAATTCAATGGAAAGATAGAAATGCGAAAATCCGAAAATTTACTTAGGAATTTTTCGCTCCTAAGTCTTTCAAATCGTTTCCTTCTTGTTCCTTAAGTGAACTATAAGGTGCTGCAAGGGCACAAAAAGCACTTATAATTAAAACTTCAGTAGAGTAGGAAATGACTAATTGACTAGTGAGAGAATGAGACGATGGTTGTCGGACACCCTGTAAAGACGCTTGCAGTACAATGCACGCGGATAGGTATTAGAGAGGATACCACACCTGGGCGTGCGGGGGTTTAAGGGAGGTATGCACACCCCGAGAAACCAAAGTACCCACCAGAATTCAATTTTTGAAATTTTTTTGTTTTTTTGCAAGTTTTGATGCCAATGGATATTGCTCGATGAGAAACGTTGGAAAATAGCGTTTCTTCGCCATACCACCATTTTTAAGGCTGTTTTTTGATCTTTGAAAAATCTTGCGCCCCTCAGAATTTTGGTGCCACCCACCTATAGAGGGTACCCTCAGAAGATGAAAGGGAAACTATCGGGGAAAGCGAAATGGGGACAAAAACGGACAGAAATCAAATACGTTTGGCCAAAATGCTCGAGATCATTGAGGAAAAATTTTAAAAAGTCACAATAGACTGAGAATTAAGGTAGTTTTTGCTCTTAACCTTCAACCGATTTCATTGTCTATGCTTCAGCTCGAAAAATCTCTGCAGTTGACCTCTCTAATATCGGACTGGCTGCGCCGACCTCCTGACCATAGTAAGGTGGCACCAAAATTCTGGGGGAGGCAATATTTTGCAAAGGTCAAAAAATAGCCTTAAAAATGGTGGTATGACGAAAAAACCCCCTTTTTTAACGTTTCTCACCAAGCACTATCCATTGGCACCAAAAAATTGCGGGAAAAAACAAAAAATTTTCAAAAATTGAATTCTGTGGGGGTATTTTGGTTTCTGGCGGATATGTTGGTTTCTCGATGGTGCATACCCCCAGCCCCCTACTTCCAGGTGTGCTCCTGACTGATCATGCTCTGATGGTAGACCCACCAAAGGATATAATGGAAAAGTTTCTGAGAACAGTAATGCATAAGTCCGGGAAAAAATCTAAAGTTTCTCACAGAAGTGCTTGATGAAATTGACTAACAAGTGTAGATTAAAGGAGTTCTTATGCTGTTTGGGATCTTTTCTACAATTTCACTCCCATCGTTTGGACTTAACTAACTGCGTTTGTGCATTTTTGAATATTGGATTTGAAACTTCCTTCTTACAAGGACTGATGCAAATCCAACTTGCCAAGTGTACAAAACGCAGGAAGTAGATAGGGTCGAAATCGAAGAAAAATGGTGGAATTAAATTGTTATATAGATCCTTATTTTAACACCTTTATACCTACTACTTTTTGATGCCATTTTAGCTCATTAAAGCTCTTTTTGACTCCTCTAGACCGAGATGACCCACTAAATCGGCCATGTTGTGCACATTGTGGAGGCAACGGTAGATGCACAGTATGACCGATTTCGGGGGTCAGCTAGACAGCCTTTTTGACCGCTAAGCATAAAAAGTGCTTTGATTGATAGTTTCTGGTCAACTTCAGATGCTTTTGCGAGAAGATTGTATATTTTTCCTTTTTTAACTCCAATTTCGCCTTATTTTTTAAAATTTTTTATTTTATTGGGTTCTTAACCCCCAAATATCCCCTCGTGCTTGTCTGTTAGCGATGTCCTTGCAGATGTAACGAAATAATGTGCTAATAAGTCATAAAAGCAAAGGCGGATTATCGATAAGGGAGAGTTTGCATGGGTAAATTAAGGCTATTGCTAAAACGGATAAAAGTCGAAATTTTTTTCAAAAGTGGGCTGGATTATCTGCAGCCATACATTGCCGTTTTCTTCTATTTTCAAAGTTGCACCATCTTATATTTTACTATTTGTGCTTTTTCGTTTTTGTCTTGTTTTATTTCAATTAATACAGGTCGGTTTGCTGTGTATTCATGCTGGAATTCATGCTTTTTGGGTATAAATTTTCATAAATATTAGAAAGCATTTAAACAGATTTTCTTGGAATTCATGCTTTTCGGGTAAGAATTTTCATAAATATTAGAAAACATTTAAACAGATTTCCTTAGCGATTAATCGGGAGACGATCAATTAAAAAACACGGTCGCGCTTATACATGTACAGCATGGAGATTCTGGGAGAGGGGAGGTCAGGCCCAAAACATTTTTAAAAGTGCCTTCGGGCTAAAAAACGATGAGCACACATCAAAAACACTGTTTTTTGACGTTTCAGACAATGCTTATTCTTTCTAGAACATAAAAACAAAAAATGTTTAAAAAATTTGAACAAATAGAGTAAATCCAACAGAATACTCGTATAGTCAAAAAATGTGTGTATGGCGCGAATCACCAAAAAATTTGACTGTTTTGAGCCATAATTAAGCTTAAAAGGCACAAATTCTACAATTTATACAGAAAATCGACAATTCTGGGGGTTGCGGCCATTTCGCGGGGCTCAGTCGCCATTCTATGAGGTCAAACCCCCGCGAAGAACACGTAGGGTCACGCTAGAAATCGAAATTCTCAAGAATAGTATAAATAATTAAATGTGGCAGTTTCTGTCCCATTTGAGCCTGTTGCTGTTTAAGATCAGTGAAGCTCGATAATCTAATTGTATAATGTACAACAAATTCTTTTTACAGCAAAAGTTCAATGCAACACTAAAATTGTCAAGATTGACCCCAGTATGGTAAACGCTTCCTTGCTATTGTCGTACGCCCAACAGATAGCCAGTGGTATGGAACATTTGAGCAGAGTCAACCTTATACACCGTGATCTTGCTACCCGTAATATCCTTGTTACTGGCGACTATCTTACGGTCAAGGTGCGACAAAAATAATTTAATAGTCTTCTGTTTAGTATCGAGATGCACACTTTCTGTGGTTAAGCTGTGCAATCCATCAGTACTGAAACGGTATACTTAAAAGCTTACACCTACAAAAATAATTCTTCGTGAACACGCATGAACTTTACATCGATTTGTTTCTTCCCGAAAAAGAAGCTTATTTGAGGCAAACCATGATCATTTGTATTGCGTTTCGACATTGACAAAAACTCAATGACGTAATATTGATTCCAGAATGACAGGATGTGGTTAGACGTTGTGGAAAATTAGGCAAAAAACAAAAATCTGACATTGTTATTTTGGATTTACTCTAACCTAGGATTAAAGTAGACTGAGTAGTCAAAAATGGCCAATTCAAGCCATTATTTTAAGCCAGCTTCTAGCTGGATTATATCTTGGGTCATTTCATTATCGTGTTGAATGCAGAACTTCTCGATTCTGTTACGTATGCATACATTCATCAGTCTATTACATGTAGACGGACATGTAGCTGTGGGGGGGTAATACGAGTATTTTTGCAAGGGTCCACCAACGGAAAACATTAAAAATTCTCTAAGCGTGTTTGAAAGACCACCAGAATAGATTTTAGCATGCTTCTGAGCTATTGCAGTCAATTTTTTCGAGTTCTTCGGATCAAATTTATTGCTGGTGCATAAATTTTGTCTTTCATACAGCCCAAGTTTGTGTAAATATGATAAATAAATCCAAGCTTTTTTGACGCTTCCACACAAAATAATTTGTTTTCCTTATTGCTTTTCTTTATAATATACTTAAAATTAGGTATAAAACAACTTAATTTTCCAGCGGGGTCGAGCTTGCATATAATGTTGAGAAATCATTTGTGTGGCCATTTTCTAAAGACAATTGGAATAAAAATGAATTTTTCAAATGTTTTTCCTCAAAATTTTTTCTTCACTTATAATTAGAGCTCGCTGAGAAATGCTAAAACGCACCATTGTTTTTATCTATCTGCACGCATTTGCTGAGATATCTGATTTCAAAATTTTAGTCTCCCCTGAAATTTAGAAGGCCAGCTACGTGCCAGAATCTTCAGCAGATAGAAAATATTAATGTACACTTGTTTACCGAAAACCTTTAATTAGCGATATCTACTTTGTTTCCGGTAGGTAGGAAGGTACCGAAATTGACAATTAGAACGGAAGCATTAGATTTATTTTTACTGTCTCAATTTCTTTTTGATTCCCGAATTATCTTTTTGCTTTTTGATCCTATATAAATATTACTTTTTGTTTTATTTTTTTGCATTTCCTTTAAACTTGTAGCGAATCTTTTTCCAGCTCATTTTAGTCGAACTTGCAGTGTACCTCTATCATTAGTGAAATATTTCTACTGAATTCTGTAGTACGTTCCAAATAAATTTGGATTTCGACAGTTTTCACCGGTAAAATAAAACAATTTTATTTACGTTGGGACAGTAATTCTAAAGAATCGCGCCTAAGCTAATTTGAAATGGAGACGACAGTTGCATTATCATCATGCATTGTTTTGAATATAAGCTAGTTTGAGTCGCTTTTCTTGGAAGGGAAAGCACACTTTGTATGCAGCTTCTGTACTTAAACAGATAAGCGATTTCGGCTTGTGTCGGCGTGGACCCATTTACTATCAATTGAATTCGGCTAAGGAAAACATGCCGCTGAAGTGGATGGCTCCTGAAGCACTGCCTCCGATATCCAAATTTAGCATCGAGAGCGACGTGTGGTCTTATGGCGTGCTACTGTGGGAACTGATCACTCTAGGAGGAGACCCGTACTGCGAACAAGAAAACTTCACTTCTCAAGACGCAACCACGCTTTTGTTATCTGGCTATCGTATGCCGAAACCGAGCAACTGTGATCAGAAAATGTGAGTTGATCTGTTTCGGTATCACATTCACACATGGGTTTGGGTGAGGGTTAAACCCTAAAAACCTCTCCTGGACCCAGACTTCAATTTTAGAATTTTTTGGTTTTTCACGACTTTTTCATACCAATGCTTCATGATATACTTCAAGAACGGTGCTTTACGTAGCATTACTTTTCTGTAATTTTTTAGGTTTAGAAATTTTTGGACAAGGTACAAAAGTTTACTAATCAGGCGCGAAGCGTCAAAAACGTCGATCATTTTACTAAACTTCACTGTCTCTTGGACTTGCGGTTGGTCAGTAAATAATATTCGTCAGAGGACTTAACGTTATTGCTTTTATCTTCGATGCTCATTTATGTGCTCTAATCATCGCCATCTATTTTTATTATCCTGATTGCAGTATTAATGTAATTACTTGCTTTTAATTCGCACCAAAAACTTGGATGTGATCATGCTAAAAATAGCAGAAGTACTAAACGCTGAAGATTACTAAAAAACGTGCGACAGGTACTCTGTTTCACATAGGTTTGGGCATCACTATGCATAGCATACATGGGCAGCAAGGAAATTCTTAGGGTTCTGTTTGGGTTAATTCGCCAAAATTTTTACTAAAAATAGAATTCTGGGGTTTACAGTCATGAGGGTTTCAACTTCTGTGGGGGTGTTAACCCCCAACTCTCCACGCCAACGTGTGTATGCATTGATCTGACACATGATTATCGTAAACTGTCGGCTTAATATCGATTAAAATTTTTATAATTTATGCGCAAACTTATTAGAAGCAGACAAAAATATGTTTCAGGCTAAACCGACTAGTACATACATACATATATAGGTACATATTGTATGCGTGTTATGAAGAATCTAATCTGTGTATCTAATTCAGATTCTTAACTGAAGACGAACTGTCGAATGATCGAATTTTTTCGTTTTGTACCAAGGCGGTCCTACATTGAATAGGTGTTTATGTAGCGATACTTTTTTGTTCAAAACAATCTTAGCTATGCCTTTTTTCTGATAGTAATTGATATTCCCGACTTGGATACTTATATAATGAATTATTGTTACCTCCTTGTGTTGCAGATACAAAATTATGCTAGGCTGCTGGCAATATAAGCCACGATCAAGACCCAAATTTGCTACATTAAAAACGGAGCTGGAAAAGCTACTGGAAACAAGCAAAGAGTATATTCAGATTACGGATCCTCGCTATCCTTAATGTTCTTTATTGTGTTTTTCGTATTTTGATGCCGCTAGGTAAGTAATTTGCTTTCAGAAAGTTTTATTCGATACAGCGCGAAGTAACAAAGATCTGCAGGTATTTTAGGTCAGTTTTCAGAAGTTTTTAGGTTTTAAAAGTGAATTCACGTGAAAATAAAAATAATAAAATGCTCAAAACAATTTGGCCATTTTCTATCATAAAATCAGAAGTCGCTGGGATTTTTTCAAAAGTTTCAAAGGGGATTTTGTGTTTTTTGATGTTTTAAAATAACAATGAGTATCAAAATAAGTAATATATTTTATCTTCCTAAGATTAAAATAAGTATCTATCGTCCGCATGAAGTTTCCACATTTGTCCTTATCTAATGTGCTCTAGGGACAAAAGGAAAAATTTTCCAGAAGGACAAAGTGAAACTTTCTTGACAAAAATAAGGCAAAATTAAGGTCAAAAGCGACTTGCTGTCCCATAGACCGAGAATGTTTTGCATGTGCAGTGGCTACTACGTGTGTGTTAATAAACATGAAAGTTTAGAAGTTTTTGTTCTGACAGCCTTTTGTCTAGCAACATTTCTGACAATTGATAATTCTGACCATACATGAGCAGCAACCGCATTCTAGGGGGCCGGATGGGACCAAATTGCCGGAAATAACACCAAAATTTCGATTCTAGGGGTCTATCAATTTTGAGGAGCCCGCTGGATTCTGGGGGTATAGATCACACGCCCACATGAGCTTCTGACTAGCTACTTTTTATTCGATTGTGACCCGCTTGACCCACCGTCCCGCTAGACCCACCGTCCCGCTAGACCCACCGTCCCACTAGACCCACTTTTTCGTCCCGCTAGACCCACCGGAAGTCTCGCTAGACCCACCACGTGCATAATGAGGTGTCACGCTAGACCCACCGTTTCGCGATCGTCCCGCTAGACCCACTGTCTCGGAAGACCCACTCGAAAAAATGAAGACATACATATTACACGTGAAATGAAAAATAGTTATCAAGACACTTGAGTGAATTCTGAAAAAATTTTTTGTAATCATTAATTAAAAAGCAAGTTTGAGGTGTGCAATAGTCAATAACAAGCGGTCAGTTTGTTTTCATGAATGTGCAAATGTATATAATTACCATATCATTCGAAAAAAGTTCCGTTATTATCAGCTTCACAGACTAACATAGCTGACTTCATATAACGAATTAAAACGAAATTAGCGCGACCGAAATCCATGGCTCGATTCGAAATCAAAATTTCTATATAGTACTTGAAGCGATGAAATAAAGTGAGCACATGGACATTAGCGCTCCTTAGTCCTATTTTTAAAAATAGATCCGGATTTATTGACAATGACCTAATTAACATTTTCGATTCTTTAGTGAAAATTTGCAACATCCGCTCGGCCCGATTATTGTTGAGCCGTCTTTGTGAAATGCCTACATGCTTTTCATCATATTTAAATGTGCATATCTGTACTGTTATCGGAATGCAGTGTCCACCACACCTGGGCGTAGGAGGGTTCGGGGGTATGCACCCCCAGAAACCAAAATACCCCCCAGAAATCAAAATACCCCCAGAATTCAATTTTTGAAAATTTTTTTCACCATTACGATAATAAGCAAAAAATGCACTCTGAAATGTGTTTGACAAGAGTGTATTCCTTGATATGAAAAACAGAAATTCATTCTTAAAAAATTATCGGCCATGGCTGGTTACTCACCATTGCCACACGCATGCACGCACATATCTTCTTTGCATGTTATAATTTGTAATATACACAATTTCATGCAATAATATACAAAATTTATTTATTTAATAATTAAATTTAATTGATTAGGTGGTTAATTAAATGTAATTATTTTTTAATTAATTATTTATATATTTGACTAAACATATATACTTGAATGGATACACTTTGAAAGCATTTCTGTTTTTGCTTATAAGCGTACATAATTTTCTTCTCTGGTGGGTCTTCCGAGACAGTGGGTCTAGCGGGACTGTCGCAAAACGGTGGGTCTAGCGGGACACCTCATTATGCACGTGGTGGGTCTAGCGAGACTTCCGGTGGGTCTAGCGGGACGAAAAAGTGGATCTAGTGGGACGGTGGGTCAAGCGGGACGGTGGGTCTAGCGAGTCGGGACCTTTTTATTCGTCTCAAATTTTTTGTCCGTCGATTGTTTTTACTGCTTGTAAATTCTTTTATTTTTTCTCTTCTAATACGCCGGATCATTTGATGTGTATGTAGGCGGTAACGCTTAGGCAAGTATTGACTGTTGCGATGCGACTGCTTATTTTCGTTTCACTTATGTAAATATTTCCAATAAATAATCTTTGTAAATCCACGCTTTAGTACGACTTTCATCGGCTTATTCTGAGTAGTAAAAATAGTGTTTGGTTTGCCCAACATTTGAACGACGACTACGAAACCATTTGGCATTTGACTGAACCCATTGAACATTTTTCAGTCAATTTTTCGAAGCTAGTTCTGTTTCCCTTAGCAACTGGTTAGTCTGGCGCGCAATTCTCATATCGTCAGGACGATGAACGAGTTTTTGAATTGCGCATTTACAGTTTTTCAGTGATGGATCTCTTGGTAAATAAATATAGGTATATGGAAAGTGTCGTTAAGACTCATGCATCGAGTAAGCCAATGTGCATATGCATATATTTGGCGTTTTTGTAATACTGTGTCAACGACAGCGCCACCCTGGACAGGCTGTGGGCAACTGAAACGCATTTATCGTATTTGAAAGTCGATACAATGGGAAGAAAGTGTGCCAACAATATTTTACAGAAAGTAGAGAATTACAACGCGTTAACATTCGGTTAACATTTTGATTGACGCCAGCGAATTTAATTCTGACATTTATAGCGAAACTAATTTCTTTTAGCTTTGACGCAGTAAAATTGATTGATAATCATTCACCCTGCCATTAAATATCATTCCATTATTTGGCGCTTTTTTGATAGCTTGAAACGAAACGCAACCAATGTGGCAAGGTTATTTACCTAAGGTGCTCCTTGATGTGACATGGTCAAAAATATTGGGCTAGTTTGCGAGATAAAAAATGCGGAAAGAACTGCGTTGAATTTGGTACGTTTCGGTTACCAAATTAAAGCTTTATGGACGCCTGAAATGGAATTAAGCTTACAGTTAGCAGCGACCTTCGAGATTCCATTCACTGCTAATGAGTATGTGGTAGGGACCAGAAAGTATGCCTAGGTTTTCAAATATTAAATTTAATAATTAATAAGTTGGTGGCATACTTTTAAAATCGAGGGCGTTCTTCTCGGTCATAAATTGCTTGTGTACGTACATATACCTAAGTATACAAATTATGCGTCCCGATTCTGAAAGTACCTACAGCCACATCTGGGCGTGGGAGGTTTGGGGGTATGCACCCTCCGAGAAACCAAAAAACCCCAGAATTCAATTTTTGAAAATTGTTTTTGTTTTTTCGCAATTTTTCGAAGCCAATGGATAGTGCTCGATAGGAAACGTTGAAAACTGGTGTTTTTTCGCCATACCACCATTTTAAGGCCACTTTTTTGACCTCTAAAAAATCTTGCACCCCACCAGAATTTTGGTGCCGCCCACGTATGCCTACAACCTATGCCAAGTAGGTAACGTTAGGTAGATACATAAGCACATAAGCATACCTGAATTTTGTCACTCTTATGATTACCGAAATAATCGAAGTTGAAATCCCTCTTTACAATTTCTTTGCGCTTTCCACTTATAGTCCGTTTCATTAAAATTGGGCTCGAATTTTACGAATTTTCAAGACAGTAGCCGACAGCTTATGATTATTTAACGCAATCAATCGGCTTGTTCCGGCGAATAGGTAAATATTTGTCAAGCCCAAACTTATGTGAATCAGACTATAGCCGCAGGAAAAAATCAGCCGCTGGAAAATTATTGAAGCAATGATCAAAGTTTCGAACGAGAAAAATAGATAAGGTGAGCATTCAGCAACGCAGTGGGATCTGCAGAAACAAAAGCATGCTTAGTTTCAGGATTCTAAAAATTTCTTATAGGTAATTCAGACTGAAATTTACTTAAATTATTTGTCGTCCCATCTGTATTGAAATAATATTTAGGCCTGATGAAGTCGTACTTCGAAAAGACGTCGAATTGTTAGTTATAGACTGCAAGCCGTCACTCAGATCTCATGTAGCCCTCAGCGCTCTTGGAATCGGTAAACACATCGTGTGTTCTAGTCCAGTTGGACTTACCGTCAAAGACACTTCCAATCTGCTAGAAGCCTCGAACTATTATCCTCAGTTATCAGCATTTGTCGCTTACGATGGGAGACTAAGGGACATTTTTATAACCATGAGACGATTGGTCAAGGAAGTTGGATCGCCATTAGCTTGTGAATTCAGTCTGAAGTGAGCTTCAGAAGCAGAACTCTTAGCCAATACCTAAATCATAAAAATGTTCCAGGAAGACGTGCAGATATTTTTATCACCAGAACTATGTACCTACTATGTAACAATAATAGCCCTACGTTTTTTGGATTCACCCTCAACACGACTACTGACTGACACTCCGCAAAATGCTGCTGACTCCTCAGAATTTTCAATTTTCGAAAAAAATCCCAAGATGTATTGATTTATGCGTTTTTGGCGATTCTTGGCTCAAAGTATTAGTTTTAACCGATATGTGTATTTTCGACTTTATTAATTTGTTTAAAGAATATTTTACATTTCATGTACATTTGTTCTAGAAAAAGGAAAAGGCATCGTTAAAATCGTCAACGAATGGTATTTTTACTTCTCATCGTTTTAATTTAAAAAAGGGAGCCTACTTTAAAAATAAATTTGGACGCTGATTTCCAGAATTGTCATCTGCATGTCTGAAATCGGCTAATGCACAAATTGGCGTTCAAGATACAAAAAAACACTTCTTATTATTCATATTCGTGCTGTTTTTAATTTTCATTGATGACTTTCGAATCTCAGAATTTGGACTTTTTGCGCTTCATAAAAATCAGCTCCGTTGTTCCCGAAAAAGTGCTCTCACTTATTGCTAAAAACTTAGTTATTTCTTTAGCGTATTTCAGTTACTCTGAGCGTATTATAATTTGAATCATAATTTTTAAATTTGAATTAGATTGATATAAGTTTTAAAAGCAAAACCAAAAAATGAAGCAGGCAGATTGAGTAAAAAATAAATGATCGTATTGAAACTTTAATGTAAGAATAGTTATGCTCGTTGCCAGAAGTGTGCTTATAAATGGGCACTGACCATTTAACGTGTACCTACTCACAAAGTTCAAAGTAATAAACCATTCATCACTGAGATAAAATTCGAAGTCGAAGACATTCAAGATATCATGTCTTCCATATTTCTTTTGATTAGACGTGATGAACAGATTTCGGAGATTTCCAATTCATGAGTAACTGCTAAAAATGCCACAAATTTAAGCCATCTTACACATTAGAAAACTTTTATCGTCAGCTAAAAATTAGCAATAAGTATTACATTTCCCTTTGACCAGAGACAGAAGATGATGAATAGGTTTCAGAGTTTCTAATTGATAAGAAACTGCTTAAAATGTCTCTGATTGAAACATCATTCTAAAACTTTCACTATCAGCGAAAGAACCAGAAAACTTAAGATTAGAAAGTCCATTTCCAGGCCCACTAAATGCATATGAACAAAGATAGAAGGTGCTCTTCGTTGCTGTAAATGTATTTAAATGCGTTAAAGAAAAATATTTTTGCGCATGGCTGAATCACAAAAATACCTGTATCAGGTTTTCATGGCACAGCTGATTTGTATGTGTCTAAGAAACCAGACGTTTTTCCTGATCAAGGTGTAAGCCCCTCCATTCGTCGAATCAGTACGATTGGACATGGGAACGCACTGAGGGAGGTGGTATTTTGAACATAATTGGCTGTCATGTAATCGACCTAATCGCTTTCGTGCTTGACATGAAAGCCACAAAAGCTTATGGATTGACGCTTAATTTCAGAAAGGCGTCATCGGATGAATCGATCATCAGTGATGTTGGCCTAATGCATAGGTAGGATTCATAATCGTACTCGGACAGAGTCAAAATTCTCAGTCAAAAAAATTTTCTTCATGGCAAAAAAGGGCCGGAAAGTGATGGCACTGGTAAAAGCATGGTTTTTAACGTTTTTCATAAGGTTTCGTCGGTTTCATTTTTTTGAAAAAAATTTGTTTTTTTCATTTCATTCTGACACCAACTGCTCCTTTTGTTCAACTCTGGTCAGCCGTAAATCGCAAATCCTTACCGAGAGCCAAAATTAGATGATAATAAAGTACGAGTACATATGTAGCGGCGTGAGTGAGGGAAAATTTTAATGTTACTCAGACATGATGTGATAACAAAAAAAGAACGAAGAAGTAAAGTTCATTTAGGAGCCCTAAATTTTACAAAAGTCTTTACCAAGTTTGACGTATGTAGTCAGGGAACGAACGCCACCGCCATATTTGTACGGAAATCGTAGTTTTTTGGAAAGTCTGCTTTGCTAATGAATCTGAAGCTGGACACTGGAAAACAAGTAGAGAAAAGGAAACATTTTTTTCTTACTCGAATATGAAAGATTTTGTACGATTCTAAAAAATTGGGGGCGCCACGTGGTCCTTACCCTTACGAATCTCCTGGATCGCATCTAAAGTCATTTTGGTTCATTACGATGCTAATTAATTTATTTCTTTATATTTACTTTGTCTTTATGATGCTTTAGTGAACTCTCTCAATCTATTCATGTATTTTCATATATTCAAAAACTTATTTATAAATTAATTTACGCCTTATTTAGGTCAATTAGCGAGGCTGAAGATTTTGCTTCATTTCTCCTGAAATTTGCTGAAGAAGCCTGTGCAACTGTTGTGTTAAATGCATCGCCTTATGCTCACTTTGGTACCCATACGTGTATATTCCTACAAATATTATGCATGCTTATATCACAATATTATAGAAAACTTTATAATATCATATGCTGGAGTAAATTTTGACTTACGTCCGAGAAGCCGAAGTTAGATTGTATGAGCATGTTAGAAACTGTAAATAACACTTGGTTTTCGTAGAAGATGCGTGCTTTTCTAATTTTTATATAAGGATTTAATTAGAACAAGTATAAGAGAAAACGTTTATGCTCGCTTGAATATGAATAAAAGTAAAAGTGTAACAAAGGCGCATTGCTGACCACCACACATGGCTGAGAGGGGTTTGCATCCTCCCAGAATCCATTGTACCCCCTAAATCGATAAACCCCCAAAATTGAATTTTCGGCATTTTTTGGTTTTTTTGCCGGTTTTGACCATAGGTTGGACAGCACCAAAATTCTGGGGGTGCAAGGTTTTCTAGAGATCAAAAAATGGTCTTAAAATCGTGGTATGGCAAAAAACACAATTTGTCAACGTTTCTCATCGAGCGCTAACCATTGGCATCAAAAAATCGTCAATAATCAGAAAAATGTTAAAAATTGAATTCTGGGGTATTTTGTTTTTTGGGGAGGGTATTTGGCCCTGGGGGTTGCACACCCTTCCCCCTAACCCCTCCTCCACGCCCACGTGTGGTTTTGACCCCCCAGAATTTGGCTATTGCCAATCTGACCGCACAGGAAAAATGAGAAATGTTGTGATACACGTCTTGTAAAAGTTGAAACTGTAGTCTTAGCTCATATAATTTCATATACATTCTACCCCAACACAGTAGGTATCGCTTCTTTGAATATTTTCTAATTATCAAAAAGCTTTTTACCATGTAGAATCTCGCTATTTTTGTCGCTGTTGTTTTATTGGCCTATATACATGTTTAGATTTGAATCAGGTGCATCGTTTCGAACAGACTTTTACTATTAGCGGACCTCACGGGACAATCCGAGCTACGAATCACGATCGACTGCAGCAAATAATAAAACGCAATGACCATTTCATTGAAGAAGTAATGGATTTTTCTTCTGGAGCAAACGAAATCAATTCTTCGTCAGAAAGTGCAATTCCGTATGAAAAAGCATTGTTGATCACGTGCCAGCGGCTATCTGATAATCAAAATAGCGACAAGTTTACACAGGAACGGTAAATTTTTAAAGTTTTCTTTCACTTATAGGCGTATGTACAAGTTTGTAGCCCTGGTGTCAACTTCCAAAACAGCGGCTAACATAGGTGGGCAGCAGCGCAGCACCAAAATTCTGGGAAGGGGTGCAAGATTTTTCAAAGGTCGAAAAAATGGTGGTATGGCGGAAAACACCATTTTTCGACGTTTATCATCGAGCACTATCTATTGGCATCAAAAAATTGCGAAAAAACGAAAAAAATTCAAAGAATGTATTCCCCCTCTTCCACACCCACGTATGGCTTTGTTTAACCGTACGTGTTCCTGGGGAAGGGGGGTCGAGAAATTTAAGGGCTGGCTCCCAAGCTTCGGAGTTCCGCTAATTCCCAGAATTTTGGTTCTCTAAAAAACAACAAAACCTGCTGCTTTAGGCGTTATTAACCATCTCTTGCCTGAACAATTTCTGCAAAGCTTTGCGCCAGGCAGGCGCTCATTTTATCGACTAATTTTGTTAAATTAATTCGAATTTTTCCGCAATTTTTTCGTTTGTTTTCATGCCCTTGAAAAAAGGAACATATTTTGAATAGTCAAAATATTGTTTTTAACGCACGGCTCATTTTTCATGCTCAAAAATGCTTTATAAGAAAGTTTTTGGGGCTGACTCCCAAATCCCTTCGCAGCACATGTATTACTTAAATCTCTGATTGCAGCTGCCCCGAAGTATGCTTTTTAAGCAAAGCGCTTGGAGAAAAAATTTTTAAAATACTTTATTCGGAAGAAAAAGGATTTTTCAGCAACATTTTTTGAAAAATAAATTTTTTCTGGCCGCGCGCAAGTTTTATTCTCTGTACTTACTTGCTCGTCTAACTCAAATTTATACAGAAGCCAAAATTATGCTCTAGCGCTTGCTTTTATGATTCTTATCTACATAAATAGCTAAAGATTCTCAGTTGTAAAAGGCAAGTATAATATGTGAAACAGACTATGAAGACGCAACAAGATCACACATAGGCGTTGGGAGATTTAGGGGGATTCACAGCCGCCCCCACGGAATCTGATAGACCTCTAAAAATCGACTAACCCCGAATTGAATTTTGGTATGTTTTATTGGGATTTCCACGCTCGTATATGAACAAGACTCTTTTGATTTTAGAGAAAAAAGATTCGAACTTAATTTCGTATCGAAGAAACAAAGTTAAGGATCACTTGAAATAAGTAGGTAGTTGCTTGTGGTAGATTAGATAGAGTAACATTGGTGAAGTTTCAAAAATTAATTTCGATCATCAGTGGGATAATTTTAGATGACGAGCCAAAATAAATAGAAAGTTTATTTTAAAAAGATAGAAAATATTAATAAAACGTGATCATGTCTTTTAAATGACTGCACAGCAATTTTTGCAATCAGAACCTACAAAGCGAGAATTATTGGTGAAGTCTTATGGTTTTCTGCCCCTATTGGAAAGTCACACCCCGCACTAATCCGTTCTTCGAGTTCAATTTTAAGCATCTGTTAAACTTATCGGTATCAGGTCTTTTTCGCTTGTTTTTCAAAGAATATTTTCGACATTCTTCATCTAAGGGGACAAGATGACTACAGGGTGTGAAACTTTGGCCACAAAGCGCGAATGAAAATGTAATTTTTTGGTGCCAGCAGATATGATCCGTCTACAGCCACGGGCTTGTTCGATTCAGCGTAGTTAGACTCTTATATACCTACCTACATTATTTGTTAGACCAGGGACCGTTTTCAATATAGTTAGGCTTAAGTCAGGCTTAAATGTGACTTCAATGTTTAAACATACGTGGCCAGGTTTAAACCTGGTCTAAGCTAGGCTTAAGTATCTTAAGCCTGGGTTAAAATTGATCACGTACGTTTAAACATTGAGGTAAGGTTTAAGCCTGGCTTTAGCCTAAGCATATTGAAACCAGACCTATAGTCTGTTTCACATAAGTTTGGGCATAAATTTCAAGAATTTATTTGAAAGTAAGCTGTCGGCTGTCGGCTTACTCTCGATAAAATTCTTAAAATGTATGCCCAAACTTATGTGCAACAGACTATAATGCCATGATTGTCACATTCTACAGTATACGGAGTTGTAGGAAAAGGTTCGCCAACTGCATTAACATTCTGAATCCTTTTTGTAGCCCGATCTATGCGGATTAAATTCAAAAGGAAACCGCAAAGTTAAATGAAACAGACTATACATACAAGCGAAGGTTTAACAGAGCGGTATATGTGCTTAGCAGCCGGTCCTCATCGGCCTCGAATCTCAAGAATGTTGTCGGAAACAATTTATATACTGCACACACAAGCAGCAAGCGAGTTCGGGGGGGGGGTTAATGGGCCAAAAATTAAATTCTAAAGAATATCCCGGATTCTGGGAGTTTAGGATTTTAAATGGTAAAAGAAAAAAGACCCTTTGCCCATGCTTGAATAAAACTATTATTCTAGCACCTCTGTACAATTTTCAGTGTCCATGCTACTTTCGAAGATGCTCGTTATGTCAGAACAGTGATTGACGCAATCAAGAAATCAAGTTCTGGCGATGGATGGACAAAAGTTGTGTAACAACTAATGAAACTTGATGCTGAATTTGTTTAACTCACCTTTGCGCTAATTTTAAAGTCTTTCCATGATAATTCGGGTGTATGGCATACTTTTACTTAGTATAAATATCTATAGTACTAGTACGCACACAAATTAATGAATGGTATATAACGATATCTAGTATAACACGCATGTCTATTCCACACGTGGGGGTCTGGCTGGACCCTCCCGAGAACACGACCCCCGAAAAGTCGAGACTTCCAGAAATGAATGTGGTGCTATTTCTCACAATTCTGCCCCGTCGGACCCCAGAATTTGGCCGCTGCCCACCAATGATCTACTCTCAATAAGGAATAAATCTGCCTATAGTCTGTTTCACATAACTTCGTGCATGAATTTTAAGAATTTTCATCGACAGTAAGCCGAGGGTTACGATAATTATATATCAGATCAATGCCATAATCGCAATCTGTCAGTTCATTGTCGGAGATAGTTTTAGAATTTATGATCGAAGTTGTGTGAAACATACTATAGACATTAATTCCAAGGGTAGAATCGCCATATCTGGGGTTGAACTGACTTTGTCACTCTGCTATAAATCTTATCTCTATTTTGATAGCGATGCATTTACTTTTAGCAGAATAATGGAGATTCAACAGATCTATCTACAACCCGTGATTTAATTATATTGTAATCTTTTATTTTTATCATTTACAACACTAGTCTCAATATGGAGGACGAGCTTGCAACAACTAACGGCAAACGAACTACTGTATTATGTAGACAAACTTAGAAAAAGAGTTTAAAACTCAGCAAGGTATGTTAAAATAAAAATTATATATACTAAAGTTATCGAATTTACACTTTAAATTTCTATGTCCTACCAGAGGCAAAACGCACGACGACTTTATTTTAAAATAAGCAGAATCTGTAACTAATGGCTCGAATATAGAGAGAAGTTGAATACAACGGTACGGTATGCATATTCTATATTGTCAAATATGACAGGCCGTTTTCAATTGTTTCTAGGACTTTTAGAAAAAAGACTTCTTAGTTTTTTTACACCTTCTATATTCAGAGTAATGCAAAAAGCATTGCGCATGGGATTCAATTTTCAGCGCACAAAATGACTACAAAAGTAGCTCACTAGAGCGCTAATAATAATAATAATAATAAAGGATTGCATAACAATGCCTACTGCGTCTCGTGTGTTTACAATCATACCTAGTGATTAATTTACAAGAAATACGAATATGCAGTATAAGAAATATAAAATTTACATATAGATAAGTACTTCTTGAAAATTAATTTGGAGTAATTATTTGAAAACGACCAGAAAATCGGAGTTAATCAACAGCCAAGACAGACTGTATAGTACCATTCATATTCTATGCAAATTCAATTTACGGTAGCGTTTCTAGGTATCACTTTTATAGTCATTTTCTCATAATAGTGATCCTTAGCTCGGATACTGATGTATAACAGCTAAAAACATGCAGAGATTGAAAAATATAGAAAAAGCGCGACTTGAAGGCGAACAGAGAAATGGATGAATACAAAAGCAAACAAGCAGTCGAGACATTGGTGACGAAACGTGATCAACAAAGATAATGCGACAATACACAAGGCAACAGAATTACCAAAATGTTTAAAATTGCAAGCTGTTTGGCATGATTTCGTACCTTCATTTAATAATTTTAATGAAAGTTAAACTTCTAAGAATAATTTACTGAAATTTACATTTTTCAGCCTTTTACGAAATGTATGCGAAACGGACTGCTGATTAATGAACCGATAATTCTTAAGTGGAAGACACGAAAGAATGTTTAACAAATTATACATGGAAGAGGATAGAAAAGTGACCAGATAAAAAAGAAACTCTTCATACGATTAATATCATCAGCCGATTTTGCTCGAAGATCATAAGTAATTACGAAAAACAAAAATACAATGCCTATAATACTTTTTTGGGTCTAGTGCATTACGAATAAGAACAACAGCCGAGTTCTTAAATCGATCGAAACACACAAAGCAAGAAGACGAGAAAATGTAGTAAGAATAAATACAACAGCTTTACATATATCACTGATCAATATCACTTTAATAGTGGCTAAAATAAACATTATAATAATTTAGCAGTCAGCAGTTTTGTAAAAATAGCAAAAGCATCACACCGTTATTCGGTCTTCAATGCCAATCACACGATAATATCTCGACAGTGAACTTAAATCCAGCCAAAGCATAGCAAAAGAGTCGGCGTTAAATGCTGCAAAAACCGCTTCAACAAAAGACGGGTCGGTGAAATCGCTGAAAGCAACTTGACCTTGAGCTAAGCTCCTTCCGACGCACGTTTCGGTCGACTCTGATATTTCATCAATGCAATCACTGGGCAAGCGAAAATGCTGCCAAGACGCCATATTATGCGACTTAAAAGCGTAACGTTTACATCAATTTCAAGCAGTAGCATAGCAGGGCATCTTTCTAGCGAACGATTCGATCTTTTTAATTTAATCTTTTCACATTTCAAAAATTAAATTCTCTGGCTCCGCGAAAACTTTTTTCCATTTTGGGCGAGTGGCCACGAAATCTCTTCCCAAGCCCAAACAGACGTAACACAGATTAGAAATTTCATTGAAAAATAGTAGAAGAATCAAAAATTCTGAGTATAATCAAAGTCACGCTTTATTTTACTCGTTTGAATTGAATGATGAGGCGCAAAATTAGCTGTGTGAGATTTATTGTTTGTTACAATGTTTTTTTCAACACACCTCATGATTTAAGTGAATTTGAAACAAATTCTGATTTCAATATAGGCCTTAGTTTTATTAACAAAGGCAAGTGCGTACGCTTAGCGCACATATTTTACGCAATGTCATTAGCACTGCTTAAGTACACCTAATATCGACAGCATTGAATTGCAGTAGGGTCGTACAAAAGAAGTCACAGCATAACATGACATTGCACACTGCTTTTGCATAATGCGCTAAATTGTTCACTGTCACTTTATTGCAACAATTTGTTAAAAACTTATGAAATAGACTTAAAACCACACATGGGTAAAGGGGGTAAGAGGAGTATCACCACACATGGTCGTGGGAAAGGGGTTTGTACCCAGCGAACGACTGGGCCCAAAATTTGGCCAGGACCGGGCTCTAGAGGCCGGGACCGAGCCTCAATATATGTACGTTATACTATATAATGTATGTATAGGTATGCGTGTGTATGTCGTATGTTTAGTGTGTGTGTGTGGGTGTGTGTTTGTGTGTGTGTGTGTGTGTGTGTGTGTGTGTGTGTGTGTGTGTGTGTGTGTGTGTGTGTGTGTGTGTGTGTAATGTATGTATGTATGTATGTATGTATGTATGTATGTATGTATGCAATGTTTTTTTTTTGTACGAGACAAAGATTTTGAGGCTCGTACAAAGATTTTCGGAGCCATCTTTGTACAACGTACAAAGACTTTTTGGGGCAAAGTAATAGTAGTTTTATCACTTTTTTAAAGTATTTTTCAGCAAAATTTCAAAATTTTAGGCGCTTCGCGCCGAATATCATAATTACATTGTATTTAGCTCCAAGCGCTTGCATTAAACACTCCAAAATCTATCTTTAAGCATCTTTGTACAGATTTAAGCATCTTTTACATCTATTTCTACTGTTTTATAAAGATTTTATGCAGAAAAAAGAACTATTAAACAACTTTGCACTGTTTTCTGCCGTTTGACGATAAAATTGACTCTTTTATCTTTGCGTTGCATTAAATTCATAAGCAAATTGGTGTCTATTATGAGATTCACTCAGCACATTGCAATCGCTTTTTTATTTATAATTGTGTAACACAAGTTATTTTAACTTACTGAGTCGAATTTTACGTGTAATTTCAGCCTAAGCTCAAAAAATTTTGGCGTTCCGGGCCGAACTAATATAACCAGCTGAATTTAGGACAAAGTTACACCTTTTGCGAAGCGTGCGGGTCACGGATAACAATCTAGTAGTATGTAAAAATGTGTACATTCAATAGCATATCTATACGTTATATGTACAAAAAATTTTCGCTCGTACACAGACTTTTCCGGAGATCTTTGTACTTGTACAAAGAGGCTCGTACAAAAAAAAACAGTGTATGTATGTATGTATGTATATAAAATTTACATATCTATTTACCAGCCCCCTAATTGCTGCAGATTTTAATAGCGAAATAGTATATATAAATTCACATTAAAATTCAAGAGTTTTGAATACTTTTTAATTAGTAGTTTAATAGAAAACTCATTCTAAGCAGCTTAAAATACAACTATTTTTCATGTTGCTGTTCAAAACATTGTCTTTTTTACCAATTGTCTGAGACATTTCTGAAGCATTATAAATCTGTGTTTAGCTACTTTTCTTAATCGTAAAAGACGATAATATTTTGATATAGCAAGTCTTTTACAGCAATAAAGTAGGTCTTACTATAAAGGACTATTAATAATTCACACTCATTTAGTGAAAGTTTTAATGTGAATATTTAGCATTATTTTAAAGTTCAGTTTTAATCTCATTTTGTTTTTAAAAGCAGATTGACTACATTCTAAATCTATTCAATCATAGTCTGTCACATGTCAATTTTGGTGAATTTTTTGCTGCTAATACTGCCTGGTAACTCAGAAAGCTGTTGAGCGATTGCCAACACGTTGAAAATTTACAAAAAAAACAACTTAGTTTTAATTAAAACAGTCAGTGCTATTTCTCAAATATTTTTATGTTCACTGCATTAGATTCCTTATACATAAGTCAAAGAAGGTAGGACTTTAGATCAAGTCCAGAAAAGCGATGACGCTCATTGATATAAAACATGTTGAACAGAAATCGGTGAGATCTGTGAATCGAAACTTTTACATTATTCGAACTGCTTGCATGAAGTTAGTTAACAGTTTCTACAACATGTTACACATATAACAGCATGGGGGTAAGATGGGGTAACTCCCCCTGAGCTTTGAAAAACTGATAGCTATAAAGCCATTTTGGCCGCAAAAGCATTAATATATATCCTCTTTTGGGCTCAGAACATTAGTTATATAGCCTTTTTGGGCTCATAAAACTAGCTACATATACAGCCTTTTTTGGACTCAGGAACATACCGTGTGAGCTCAGAAATGCTATATAGTTGTCTTTTCTGAATTTCAAAAGAATATATAGCCATAATCTTGACTCCAAAGAAAGGGCTATAATAGTAATTTTTTCCAAAATAGTCATGTTTGTGAGTCCAAAAAGGTTGTATAGCTAGTTTTCTGAGCCCAAAAAGGCTATATATCTAATTTTCTGAGCCCGAAAAGGCTATATAACCGTTTTTACGGAGCACTTATCTACCAATTTTTGGTTACCCCCTCCGAAAGTTTGACCTTGCGCACCCACGATGTAACACAAAATGTTTTTTTTTAAATTTTTGCTGGATATGCCTAATTGTGTTGTGAAGCTTTTAAGGTTGTCAGTAAATCCTTGTAAGCGAGACAAAAGTGATGTCATGAATCTTTCTATACTTTGAACTACACAATCTTAGTCTCGTCCAAAAACCTACTATTCTATTTTCTTATTATTTTTCCTTAATTAATTTCAGTTCATTCTTAAATTTATAATTTAAGGAAAATTATCGAACAGACGCTGTTCTTTTGGATTTTTCTGTGAGAATGACTCTGTAATTGCTGAATATGCTACAAAAGCTGTTTTTGAAAAGTGTATTTCTTCCTAGATATTCTCTGAAAATCAAGGAATAATTACTTAAATGTGACAGAAATACTTTCCTGGAATACTTTTTGTCCAAAATGTAATCCTTGTTTTGGGATTCCATTTGAATGTTAGAAATTTTTCACTTTATGATTAATATATCAATGCTGGATTTATTGCTCATAAAAATAAAATGCTAGATCGTAATTCATCTAATTCTTGACTTTATGCTGATCTGCGTTTATTAATCTCATTCAATTTTTGTTAGCATATTTATTGAAGCATGTCAGATGTAATACAACAAAGAGAAAAATAAGACTTGTCTGACGCTAATTTAATAAAAGTCTGATAAAACTGGTTAAAAGCTGCAGAGAAGTTAATTCAAGAACATTTCCAAAATAATTACACTAACATATTGACAAAACAAATGTTCCTTCATGACAACTCAACATGCTTTCCTTATTCTGTCTTTAAAAGGCCCGGCCTTTTTTGGCCGGGACCGGGCCCACTAGGCCCAGCCAGGACCATGATCGGGCGCCCGGTCGTTCCTTGTTTGTACCCCTAGAAGTTGAAACCCCCAGATTACTGTAGACGCCTTAGAATTCTATTTTAAGTAACATTTTTAACAATTTTACTTATCCTGACCCCCAGAAATTTCTTGGTGTCCACGTATGAGTATTACTCCTACATAAGGTTTCGGGAACTCAGGTACCATCAGGCGATTTTGAGAAAACGAAAGAAAGTGAAAGTCAATTTTTGAGCGTGCGGCGAAAAAAAAGGTTGAAAATTCTACCAGAAAATTTATACTTTCCACATTCTTCTCGATAGTTTGCTCAAGTATTCAAACTCACTCTTTCCACTTTGATGTACGCTTAATCTTTCAACATAAGTTTGGCAATTTTTCACGAGGATGACCACACACGGGCAGAGCCGAAATTCTAAATGATCTGCGGGGTCCAATTCGAAAAGTTTTTGAGTTTAAAAAAGATGAAAAATTGATCTTAGGAGCAAAAACCAGCATTTTCGATCTTTCTCGTCGATTTCTATCAACTAGCATCAAAAATCGAAAAATCAGAAAAATTTTAACAAATAAAAAATCAAAGTATCTGTGAGGGATTAGTGGGCTTTGAGGCTTCGAAGCCCCCCAGCCCATGTGTGGCCTTCAGCCAAACCATTTCTTGAAGAGGACGTAATAATCGAATTTTCGCGATACGAGAAATAAAACATGCTAATAAACGGATAACGAAACCGCGTTTTTGAACGCTATACAAGATCAGCTTCGATTCAAAATACGTATTTTGAGCATAAATCAAAATATTCGAAAAATTATTTAATACTCTCTGAATTAGGAAAAGTATTAAACACTCAGTCAATGTTGCTATGTTTATTGTCTTAGGAATCACATTCTTTCTTCAGAATCAAAATGTTTGAGGAGCTAATGCCTCGAACGAGCAGGCACGTATCACTGAGGGAATAAGGGGGGAGAGTTCGGACCCCCCAAAATTCAGAAAAATCAGACTTTTTGTGCTATTTTTGGCCTTTTTGGGCTTAGTCCCCCTAAAACTGGTGTTGGTCCCCCCAAAATAGGACGGCCAGCTACGTGCCTGCGAACGAGAAGTACTTGGACGGAAAACACGATAATAATTAGAATTTGAAATCTGATTACGCGTTTGTGCTCCATATAATTGGCTTCATTGTTTCGTTTCAAAGCTTCGAGTATGGTTCCAGTGTTTTCTTGATCTGCTTCAGTGAAATATAGCGATTTGTCCAAAAATATTTGAAAAGAAATTTCACCAGCAGGAACATTCACATCACCCTTAAAAATTCGTTATGTAAAATAAAACACCTCACTGTGTTGAGTAAGTCAGTGAACGAGAAAAACAACTATAAAGAATTGAATAAGTATTATTTTCTTCTTACAAAAAGCGTATATTCTGGATAAGGTTAACCGCGCTTTACTAAAGTTTTTTATCTATTTTATTATAATGAAAAAAGACGAAAAGAGAATCAATCATCATGGTCTATCGATCACCTACATATAAGAAATTGCATGTCTGAAACATTACAGAAGAACTATCACAGAATACGCACAACAAATGAGGTTGCGTGAAAAAGATTAGCCCAACGCAATGTATTTTCTATGCCAGATATTTCAGATGTTCTTTTACTGAGCATCATCATGATTGTTGAAACACGCTCTACGGAGAAGACTCACTTCTGGCGCGTAAAATGTTTCTGAGTCATCGATCGCGAAGAAAGACAGTAATAGCTTTAATAAGTGGGACGAACGAAAAAATTTAAGAAATTGTGATAAGCGATAGCCAAAAATCATTTAAAAGCGCACATCCCTGCATTATATAGTCAGGCATCAAAAAAAACGAAAAAAGTTTATTCGAAAGTACTAAGAGGTGCTGATCATACGTGTTCTTAAGGGGGTTTGACCCTCAGAATGGCTACTGACCCCCACCCCCCGCAAAATGCCTGCGACCCCCTAGAATTGCCAATTTTTTTGTAACAATTGTAAAAAGTGTGCCTTTTTAAGCATTTTCAGCTCATTTTTGGCTCAAAATTCTCAAATTATCGGCACTTCCTTCGGGCCATATACACATTTTTTGACTATATTTGGTTTAAATTTCTCGATTTTTTTGTTTCTATCTTCTAGAAAAAAAGAGCACGGTTTGAACCGTGTAAAAGCAGTGTTTTTGACGTGTATCCGTTGTTTTTTAGCCCAAAAATGCACTTCTTAAATTAAAGATTTTTCGGGCCTGACTTCCCAACTTGAACATGTATGGTGCGCTGACTATAGAGAAACTGATCAGTTATTGCACAGAGTCAGATTCTCATGCTAGAACAAGAGATCTAAGTATGCTACTCATCCACCAAATCATTTGGTTAAAAAACGTGCCTGCAATTGACTCAGTTGTTCGTAACCATCCTATCTCGCTTTAGAACTTAAAGTCCATTCTACTAAATTGAAGATTTGCCCTTTTTCAGTCCTTCAAATTTTAAACCAACGATAAGGCTTTGTTTCAAAATAACTCAGTAAAAATCTGAGATCTGTAATTTTTGTTTTTACTTTAAAAAATAGACGTCTGAATGTCATGAAAAATTAATGTCAGCAGTCTACATGCTAGTTAAAAAATTATTAGTAACCATAACTATTTCAACGAGAATCTTGAAAAAAATTTTTGCACACAATTTATTTTTATTAGAAAAGTCCCAGATTCAAAAAAATCTTTTCAATGTTGTTAAATTTGACCGAAATATCAAACGAACATTGGACTGCACTCTTACAGAGTTTCAATGACTTATTTTAAGTTTACGTCATAATATAGGTACTTTACGCAATGCGGTACCTTTTTTGAAACACTCCGTACATGTATGCTTTCTAAAATTTCATAATCATTCTCATCATACAGGGTGGCTCAAAAAACAAATGGCATGTTAATCCCTGTGGCTTCTCTAATACTTGATCAAATTGAATGCGGTTTGCTTTTTTCTGAAGGCCTATTACCTCTGCAAGAGAGCGCCACTTATGCCGGTTAAGCTACTCTTAGTTTAGACTAAATTCAGCAGAAGTCGTTTTTTTCATCTTTTTTGCAGATTTTTCGAATAAGTAAGCTGTCTTTACAACATTGTAACTCTTAAACAAAAAAGACAATTCAACGCGGTTTAGTTTACATGAAGCCAAAATTATTTGTTTACTGCTCTATTTATTTTGACTTTGATTGGTTTATTCTGTGCGGAACAGCAGCACTTTTATCACAAATTGTTGCAGCCATACATCAACGTTTTTAATTTGCTGGCAATTGCAAATGTGCAACTTTTGGTTAAAGTTCAGTTATTTTGCAGCAATTTTAAATACCGTAAAGTAAATTATGTGGGTGACAGACAATTAAAAGAGCTTTAGAATAAAAGAAATTAAATTTAAATGTCTTATGATTCTTTTAAGTTGTAGGGTTACAATGGCAAATAATGCTTCTGGCACATGCTTTCATGACTTGAAGAACTGACTTCTGCTTAATTTATATTAGACCAACAACAGCTTCTATTTCATGGATAAAACTTTGCCACATTTTTACAGAGGTCCTAGGCTCATGAACAAAGCAAACCGCATTTAATTTGGTCCATTATTGAATAAGTTATGAGGACCAATATGTCATCCGTTTTTTAGCCACCCTGTATAAATCGTTCGGTTAATATTTACCGTTATTTTTCTGCCTTCTATGCGCGTACAATCAGCATTGTACCGAACGTCAATGATTTCCCATCCGTGATAAGAATAAGAGCCAAAATACAATCCGGGTTTTATAATACATTTCTCTCGATCAAGACCGCAGGCGGATTGCACGAAAACAGGGAGCAATTGGTAGCTATCGCTGAATAAGGTTGCATATATAATGTGACGGAATATAAAAAGTTGAGGTCATTTGCGATTGACTATCTCTAATAGATATCAAATATGTAAACAGGGAGGGGAGACCTCACATTGACGTGGGGGTCTGGGCAGGCCCGATCCAGAATTTCGCCAAAGGGGGGCAAACTCAACATAAATTGTTCTATACCTTCATTTTTTGGTCGTGCTTGGGCCAAAATGATAGACAATATGTACTTCATATCCGGCGCTAAGCGCCAAAAATTTGATGATTTCACGTCGAAGGCAGTCGATTTTTTCATATTCCGGTACCTTCCAAATTTTTTTCCGGCCAAGGGTGGGAGCGGCCGCCCCCAGCCCCATCCCTAAAATGGCCCTGATTCTAGGGGTCTAGACCCCCAGAACCCAACGGACCTCCAAATCGATAGACCCCCGAATTTAAAAATCCTCAGAATCGAATTTTCGGTGCATTTTTTGTCAATTTGGCCCCATCGGACAACCCCCCCAGAATTCGGCTGCTGCCCGTGTAGATAACTTTATCACTCGCCTTTAAAAGAATAAACGTAGTTAACTCTCTAGATACGAACTTAAAATGAATGTAATCACACGTCAAGGAAGATACTTCAATACAAAAATACGGGGTACCACAATCATAAGAAAAAGGCACCTGGAATTCGTCAGCGTTTCAAACTTGTTAACTTTGGCGTAGTAATCCAAATCATGATACATACTTTCAACTATATCAGGTATGAGCTCCTTGGTGATTGGTCGAAAGCCATGCTCCATTTCGAACCAATACTAAAAAATTTACGCAATCATGTCCAAAGAGCAGACGCATGTGCTATCCTACATACGTCTCAGTGGTGCCGACCTTAGCTATGAAAAAACCTAAAAAATCTCAAAATTTTCAAAAAACCTCAAGAATACTACTCGAAAATTAAAATACAAAATAAAAATTTATACATTAGTTTTAATGAATTTTCGGCACTTAGACCATTTTGGAACTTTTTCTAAAGTTCTAATCTGTGATGGCGCGTTTAAGCGCCCCCAAGCGGGGTCCAGGGCAGAGCCCAGTAAAATTTTGCGGAAAAACCACCATAACGTTCAAATCACTAAAATTCTTTATTAACGCCAAAAAACGTCTATCATTATTGGGACTTAGCGTCTAGGCACTAATAATAACATCAAGGTCAGTGTTTTTTTTGCACAGTGCAAACTTTTTTGAGCCCGTGCAAAGAAAAAATTTGGTGATTTTGGCACGGTGCAAAGAAAAATTTGGGCAAAAATAATGTGAAATATGTCGATTTTTGAACGCCCAGGTCACTTTAAAATCAAATTTTCAAAAAATTTTCGGCGCTTCGCGCCGTATAACACTAGAATATCTTATTTTCTTTTCAGCGCACCCACTGAGTTCAATTTTTCATCCTATTTTCATTCCTGATGCAGACAGGCTTATTCTACTTTGCGTATTCCATTACCGAATTAGCAAGACGTGGATCTTGTTTTAGCTTGTTTTACTTTTTTCAAAGGTCACCCAATTTTAAAAGTGCAAAAAGTTTCAAATGAGCACTTTTTGGAAAAAATGCAAAGATTTTCGGTACTAGTGCTTGATGTCCCATGCCTTTTTTCGACACTTTTCCCTAATGTAGTAAATTTTTAGACCACGTTAAACAAATCATTAGGTTTTTGTTTTACTTTACAGTGCCTACAAATTGTTAATTAAGTTTTCTGCGTCATGTTAATAGGTAATTACGCTATTTTTGCATTTTTTGCTCATGCCATTTTCAGAGCTTTCAAATGTTTTTAAACAGGATTTCGATAATTATGACGATTGAAGCCCTATTTTAATTTTAGCATTACAGTGTTGTTTTGTACACATTTTTCAGTGCTAGAAAGTGAAAAATCTGAAGTGCTTTTATTTGGAAGATCCCAATAAAGTTTCGCGCTTCGCGCGATTTCTTCACTTTTATAGATAATTTCAGCATAAACATTTCAAATAAAATTTTACATTTGATCGTTTTTAAGATTTTCTGGCTCGAAAATAGGAAAACAATTTTCGCGCTTCGCGCGACTTATTATATTTATCCACTTATAACATGAATCGCTAGAAAAATATGTCATTTTATTTTTTGAGCATTAAATTCCTGCAGAAACTATTAAATGTGCTGAAAATTTGTTACAGAAATCGCAAATCTGTCGTTTTTCTCAGGGTAAACATAGTGTGAAAGATATAACGGCTAAACCAACAGCATCCTACCGCGCGAAGCGCGGAAAATTTTTGTATATAAAATACATTGTACAAAAAAATTTCGGTCGTGCAAAAGGATTTTGGGAGGTTTTTTGCACGGTGCAAAGAGGCCCGTGCAAAAAAAAACACTGATCAAGGTCATAAAAATGCTCCGAATCCACAGTAGCTGCATTTTTAAAATCTTACCTAGAAATATTAACATTCAGGTTCCGAACCAGAAATATCGAAACAAGAATTTTCGCATTCATCAGACAGTTATGGAATTACAATCTCGATTAAGGCAAGTACAAACAACAAGCAATGCAAAAAGTTAGTCATCGAATTCGGCACCGAGCTCGAACTATTCAAACGAAGTCAGTGCCGAGTTATGTACATAGTAGATAGGTGTCTGAATTCGAATGATGGGAAGGACTAGACAGGACCACACATGGGCTTGGGGGATGTGGGGTTTGTACTCCCCGCAGATTACTGTAGACCCCAGAATTCTATTTTTAGTAATATTTTTGGCGATTTGACCCACCCTGACCCCCAGAATTTTGGTGCTGCCCACGTATGGACAGGACTGTGGGCGTAGTGGTTGGTAATGTGTAATTAGTGTTTGAAACGCTTATTGTTAGTAGTGTAACGCTACAATAAGTAGCAAACCGTCTGAAATTGTAAGAAATAAAGAACCTCATTTTCAGTGAAACCCTCACGTTTTTGGAAGAAAAGTACGAGAGAAATCCTACGAAAAATCAAAGCTAAAATAAAATTCAGAATCTTGAGGAAAAACCTCGAGGTTGGCAACACTGATACGTCTTGTAACTCGACGAGTTTAAAAAAAAATTGGGTCTCACTGAGCACAATATGCAATACGTGGTCCAAAATATGTAGTGTTCATAGACAGACATGCACAGCATGGAAATTGTAGGGGGCGAGTAAGAAAGGAGGGGTCAAAATTTAAAAGTGCCTCTTCGGGTTTAAGTGGATAGGCGTCAGAAACATCGTTTTTCGGCGTTTCTGATGATGCTCCAATTTTTAAAGCATAAACACATAAATTTTTTTAAAAAAGTTAAAAAATTGAATAAATTGATGAAAATATAGTAAAAAAGGAGTACATGGCGGCCGAAAATTTGACAATTTTGAGCAAACTGATAGCTAAAAACGATTAAAACAGCGTCTTTCTCAAAAATTTTCCAGAAACATTTGGAAAATCGCAAATTTGGGGGAAGGGGGTGAAAACTTTTCTACGGAGGATGAAACCCACTCAAGATCATGTATGATCATACGAGTATATGCCTCGTAAGACATGAACGGTCTGCTGGGGGTCAGTAAATGAGCTTTTCTGGACTAAAATGACATCAAAAACTAGAATAAATGCTACAATAGCGTTGAAACTACCTACTTATGTGGATTCGTAATTTTTGGTCAATTTCAAGCATTTTTAAAAATAATTCGGTTTCTCTTAATTTTTTTGCCTTCATTTTGCATCGTTTTCCCCAGAAAATTTTCCAGTCTTTTATTTTGGAAAATCAAGATGACCCCATAAACTCCCACCTGCATGTCTCGTAGTGATGACCACTAATAGTATTCTAAGAATGCAACAATAGTACCATTTCGCTTAACAAAACAGCTCCGTGCGTCTACGTTTATAAGGCTGATTGTATTTAGCTTAAACAAACTTTATAATCGATTATTGCCCATTTAAAAATCGTTAGCTATTTGTGCATAGGGTTTAATTAAATAGACTACAATTTTTGATTGGGTATAATTCAGAATAATTACGTTTATACATAAATACAAGTACAAAGGCGGAAATTAAGCGGTACGAAGAGTTACAAACTTACTTACATCAAAACTGTAATCATGTTGCCACACACGTTCGCAACGCCATGAGAACGATCTTCTTTCATTGTCCTGCAACAAAACGTAAATTCACATATATGCACTTTAAGCACTGAAAATGGTGGAATTTCAGCTGGATCCCGCATTTGCTTCAGACTCTATTGGTTATAATATCATATTTACGCATTTTTTGGCCCAAAATTGGAGGTCGTTTATGAAGCCACCCCGCCCCTAAGAATGGCCGTAAACCCTACTCGAAATTTCGAGTCGATTCATGTATGCATAAAATATGCATACACTACTCGCCATGAATGTTGATGCTCTAATATGCTTTAGAGGATGATAGAGCTTACCAAAGGATATATCCTACACGTCGGTCCTGTTTCCGCTCAAGCACGACCGACGTGCTAGACATATATCCTTTCACATGCTCTATCATCCTGTGAAGCATATTAGAGCATGAACATTCGTAATATATACAACTTAATAATTATTACTTAAACTGATTAATGATTTACAGGTCAGAATATTTACGATCAAGCACAATTCAAACAAAATATTGTTTGAATAAATATTTATAGATAGGTACGTTACGTTAAGGTACTTAGGACCCAAAACACACAAGGTCAGGATTTGCAGGTGTGAAATCCCAGAGTAATCGAAACCAGTATATATATATATATATATATATATATATATATATATATATATATATATATATATATATATATATATATATATATATATATATATATATATATATATATATATATATATATATATATATATATATATATATATATATATATATATATATATATATATATATATATATATATATATATATATATATATATATATATATATATATATATATATATATATATATATATATATATATATATATATATATATATATATATTTATATACCCTAAAACGAGGCGGGGACTCCCTCCCAAAATTTTGAGCCTTCTATGTATGAGTAGTGCTAATATTTTTTCGCATTCTAAACTGATTAAAACGATCAAAACAGCCCATTACAAAATGTTTCCATGCTTTTTTAGCATTTTTAAGCCCATTTTGACTGCTTTAGGTGTTATGCCGTTGTTTATGATAAAGACGTATGATATTCATCGATTTGCAGCGAAAAACATCAACTTTTTAAAATATTTTTACCTAATTTCAGGTACCTTATAGGCAACAGAATATCATTCCAAAAAATTCTACATTATGACTATATTTTAGACACCAAAAATGATGCATACACAAGATGCTAAACAGATAGAAATCGTCTGAAAGTGTTTGTCTATTCTCTCCCAAGCACATGTATCGAATGTTCTTTGAGCTGATTGCTTAATTTAGAGTATTTATT
The DNA here is from genome assembly GCA_036768485.1 of Mermis nigrescens. Taxonomy (NCBI): domain Eukaryota; kingdom Metazoa; phylum Nematoda; class Enoplea; order Mermithida; family Mermithidae; genus Mermis; species Mermis nigrescens. The sequence continues at coordinate 638,711 of JAVLUZ010000367.1, read as the reverse complement.
GCTGCTTCGTTTAATCAGGAATACCTCAGGAGTATCCGTGTCCTTATCCAAAAAGCGTAAGCAGCGAAAAAAAGTCACGTTGGCAGGATTCCTCTCCTCCGTGCTAACTGAAAAAAGGAAAAACCCGACACAAATGCAAAACAGTTATTAATGTGAGTTAAAAAATGAATTTACACTAGAATTTCGGAAATTTTACATCCATAAAAATAAACAACTCGTTTACGTTGGCTAGCCTAAAAGTCTAAAATTTGCCATTTTCTGCTTTGATTTTGATTAAGAAAAAGTAAAATTTCGATTTAGCCGAAAAATGATAGCCTTTCAAAGGAAATATTACAGTCAAGTAGTGATGTCCTGTTGCCACTTTTTTTGCCGGTGCCGGTGCTAGATTAGCATATTATATAGGTTAATAAGCTTCTTCAAGAAAGGATAAATTTGTGCTCTTTTTTATCGAATGCAAATATTAAGTACACAATTTCGTTTGGTTTGTTCGTAAATATTTTTACATTATTTCTAATTTTTAAATATTAATTTTTAATCTATTAAGCAGATAGAAAATTGCACGAAAATTAAAATTTAAAGCAAAATGGAAATAAAATCGCATATTATGAACCTTCGGCTTATACAGTAACTGATCCTATAGTCAAATCAAAATTTTGTTTCAATTCAAAATTATTTGTACCTGACATACAGACCAAGTAGTGAAAAATGAACAACATAAAACAGTTCTTCAAGTTAAACATATTTAAATTTATTTATTATTTTGCATGTTCAAAATCCTTTGAAAACAAACATAGCATATCCTAGTAATGCGTAAGAGTATCAGAGGTCTACTTACATGTATGTAAAAAATTTTTTGTTGGAAAATCTGCAGAAAAAAGTTTTGCATGAAATACTGATTTAAAATTCTGGATGCCCACTTTTTGCTGCCTTTTACTTCGGAAAAATGAAGAGAAGATGGATTTCATAAGATAAAAATGAAAAACAAGCACTCATACATATTTCTTGTCTACAGATGCGAGAATTAAAAGACCCACTCTGTATGTCATTGTATTTTTTAATCGTCTATGTTCACTGGTATCTCCTCTCCTTGCCACTTGTTTGATGATTTGTATAAGACATGCTTCATCGAAAAAATTGATTCATTTTAAAAAATTTGACGACAAGCTTGCCCTGAAGTTTCGTCAAAAACGCTCCAGTATGATATCAGAAGCTTTTAGTAACAACAAAATGCTACCTTTTTATGTCTTCTTTCGTCAAATTGGTGATCAACGAGCTTCAATGAATTATTCATGTACTTATTTTTTCTCTTCTATTTAGCACCGGCACCGGCGCCGGTTGCATAGCACATCACTACATTCAAGTAAGGTCAAATCCGCAATTTGATACCTTTCGAATTTTTCCATCATAAATATATTTTTTTCTTATGATTTCAAGAGTAATCATCAAAAAATTTTCATTTCGAAAAGAGTACGATTTTTCCTCAAGTCCGAGCATCTATACGTACACATAGTCAGTGCGCCGAAAACTGGAGTGATGAAGACTTTTTGTTGATTATTTTTGACCTTCATACACTTTTGATTTTACTTTGTTCAAATGAAAAACTCACTTCAACAGAACTTTTCATCTTTGGCATTTAAAAATTGAGACAGTCATTTAAGACGTATATACCAATCAGAATTCTTATTATTAAGCATTGTTTACACCTGCGTCTTATGCAATAATATTATAAATACAAGAGGTGGGCGACTGCTGAGTGCACAAACTACTTGATTTATTAATCAATCGTTTCACAATTGTACGAGTAATAACAGAAAAACACATGAAATTTTCTCTCGCTTAAAAGTAGCTAAAAAGCAAGGGCAATTTTCTCTAACTTACATTTAGTCTACTTATTAGCATTTAACAAAAACATAAGTTGAATGAAACGGTACTGTACATTCTAATTATTAAGCATTGTTTACACCTGCGTCTTATGCAATATTTTTATAAATACAAGATTCGAAACTTCAGGACAAATATAAACTAATACGTAATGCTTAAGAGTAAGTTACAAAAATAGTAAAATTATGAATAAAAAAGGCCGAAAAAATCACAGGTACGGGTAAGAAGATACCTTGTTCCTGTTCCTTCGCCTCTTCGCTTACATCTTTTTCAGGCGAATGGCCAACACGGTCCAGATGACCCAGCATGGATTGGTAGCAAAAACATTGCAGTGAGTGGCCGACCGGTTTAATATTGAAAATTAGCTTGTAACGAAAGCTATGTCGTTCTGTTAATTGATCAATACACATTTAAATAAACCAAATTTATCATTAAAGAAATAAAAAACGAAGGAGATACATTGTTATTTTAAAACACCTGGCGATAAGTTTCACCTTATCAATAAAGCACAACACATTCATATTTTGGTAAGTTTAGAGAACGTTATGGCAAAATTGACAATATGTATTTTTATTCATTTTACTCCTCATTTATCTATTAAACCCATAACGAGAGATAGAAATTATTTTTTAAAAACGAAAAACATCTTTCAATTTTTTAGGATCTAAAATTATCAGCTGTAGCCCAAACATAAATGTTATCTCGTCCTAGATATGACTAAAAATGGCACATGAATTTTTTATCCGTAATAAGAATAAATAATTGAAACTTCTGCTACTCGCGAGAATAATATCTAAGTATGTATATATTTATTTTGCATCACTGCAGTTTCCTCGAGGTCATAAACATATGTTTGGAATTAATTCGAAAGAACCCTCTCCTTAACCATTCGGTCTTTTAACCCCTGACATTCCTAAATGCATTTATAATGATAACCATGAAAGATGCAGAGTAGCAAACATACTCTGAGCTACTAGCATAAATAGTAGGTATTTTAAAGATAGCCGTGCATTTTTTTGCATAATTTATGCGCAAGATTAAAAATATTATGAAAGAGTAACCTCGGTATGCTTGACTACAATGAATTTTTTGTATCTTTTCGCTTAATGCCTCCACCTGCTCGAACTGAGTGTCGAACGGAGGCAGACATTCATATGCAGCGACGCCATCTCGATTAACCTGAACTGATAGGATAATATTTTTAACTGAAAAGGGTAAGAATAGAAAGTTACTGAGGTATAAAAATTAATTTTTCATCTGCTATCATTGAAAATAGGTACTATTTTCAATCAATCTTCCGGAAATAGCAAATGAACCAGAGGCTAAAATCAACGATGCGCTATTCGTACAAGTGAATATTATGCAAGCTGATAATGGCTTACTTGAATTTTGATGAGACCGCCGTAATGTTTTAGACGACGTCGCCATAAGCCAAAGAAATGACGTAGCGGATGCAATACTGCGGATTCAAAGGTTTAGATATAAAGTAAGGATAAACAAAGAAAAGTATAAATAAAAATTGAGAAGTAAAAATAAAAAATATAAAGATATATAGCTCTAAGACTGTAACTACAAGTACCTTTTGAATAAAAATTACGATTTGTCCAACCGTACCATACTTGGGACGAGTCGTTAGGAAAATCTCGTTAAAAAAAGGCAGCGTGTAAAACTACATACACAAGCGCACAAAAACGAGGTGAACAAAACCCCACAGCGGGCCAGAAAACTAGATGTTATCAGAGAACTAAAACTTTTTCTAATTTTTTAGGAAAAGAATTATAATAAAAAATATCCTGTGATAATTTTCATTTCATTCTGTAACTCTAAATGGTTACCGAGACATATGGTCGCCGTCCCAACTCAGCCTATGCCATAGGTAGCAGGTTTCCTACTGCGATGGACTGTATGGATACGAAATCTCAGTGCTTTTACTAAATTTTGCCCGCCTGCCTTACCTGTTTCTCATAATAAACCTAGAATGAATGAAAAATAATACAAGTCGTACCTATTCTTTTTTAAAGATATTCCAACACTTATCATTTGCTTTTGTCTGCAATCGTTCAACCAAGCACACAACAAAGAGTCAGTTTTTAACAAATTATCTTTTCTTGCATGTTTATGCAATCATAATTCTGGGGGAAATGTTTATTTTTGGAATACAAAATTACAAAGCCCAAAACAATAAAGCGTAATTTCACCTCGTTGACATAGAAACTTCCACAGTTGTTCTGCTCCCTGAATAATAGAATTAAATCTCTTGCAGCATCTGCAAAATGTTGCTACGTCTACGGCAGAAAGAAAGGAACACATCTTTATAATAATTTCTTCCGGCAAAGATTCAAGATTCAGCCCATTAGGCATGTTCTTTCCAATCAGAGCCGCTTCCATTTCAAAAAACGTATTTCTGAATATAAATCTTCAGTATGGTAAAGTAATGCTAAGATCAAACAGCCAAGCTAATATTACCTGCTTTACAAACTCAAGACCAAGGAATAAGTCAGAATCGCAGCGGAATAATCTAGCATTGAAGTCTAAATAATCTACCTGAAAAGCATCAAGAGAACATCATAACCATGAGTCCGGTACTACGGAGTAAACATTGATCAATTTTTGGGATCAGGAAACGATTTTTTTGAGATGAAGATTCAGACCTTGTCAAACGTGTCGGAAATATAGTCTCAAATATCCAAACTGTCAAATTAACTTCTGTAGCGACGAGACTAAATTTTCCGCAATCGTTCTGGCGAAGTTTTTAATGCAATTTTAAAAATATCCTATAAGTTATTCTGCCCCAATTTCATTTAATCTCACTAAGAAGCATGAATTCAACTTTTAGCGACAAGTAGTTCCTAAATGTTCGGGTTATACATACAATTATATACTCGCATTTGAATCGCGATGCCATGATTAAAAATTTGGCATTGCTTTTTTGGAAATTTGTAGAGTAAGTATACATCGAGTTACCTTCCAGACCGAAGGATAGAACTTTAGCAAATTTGAAATAAATTGCAATCATTTTTCCCAAAACTAAATGCCCAAAATTCTTCCCTTTCACAAAAATAATTAACATAAAATTCTTATAACTTTATGCGTCTTGCGGATATGCTATACAGAAAGCTGACGTCAATGCTTTGATTTTCCATCATTTTGGCCCATTAGTTCACATTTTAAAGCTTTGATTGCTAAGGCGACGAAGAGCTCCATGCCCTCAACACTTTTGGCTGAAAATGATCGTTATACTATAAGTATAAATAGTCCAGACGAATTTTCGCTATTTAAGCCATTACGGTAATTTGGAAATCTGCAAACAGATGCAATAACAATAAGTATGTACATTAACCCTCCGTTTACCGTGTCCTATGCCGGAGGCATAATGAATCACTTTCGTGACATTTTTTTCTGTTCTACCTTATCCATGTGTCCAAAACTTTGTCTAGCCTCGTTTTGGCTTCAGTTACATTGTTTTTAATGGTTTAGCTCGAAGGGAGTTATGGAGTAGTAAGAAATAGGCATTTTTTTGGCCTTTTAACAGCGATATTACAAAAACTCAAGATGGGAAAATAAGGTTCTAATAAGAAAATTTCGTGGTTTATTCCTTTACAGCTCTTTAAATGCATCCCCTGGATGTGTTTAACACAACAGAAATCTACTTTTTCTTGTTTTTGCATAATGTCCAACATGTGCCTGTTCTTATGCATTGAGATGGTTTTTAATTATACCTCTTTCAAAGATAATTTTCACAGAAAATAACATACATATTCAGAGAGAGCATAAAAAATTGCACTAAATGAAAGTAATAGCTGCCAGAGAATGTTAAGAAGGCATAGCTGAATATGCACTAGTTTATGCCATGATGGTGCACTTCGACTGCAAAAACATGATGGTAAACGGAGAGTTAATTAAAGTATACTATTTAATTTATTGCTATAAATGTGTAGGTAAACTGCAGCAGGATACTCTAGACCCAAACCCGGAACCAATCAAGTCGAATGATAAATTTAAATCAGAATCTGGTTTGCATTGTTTTTGTCTCAAAGACATGATCTCAAGTAAGTACTCAAGGTAAGTCTATTTATTTGAACGCGTAAAAATATCATTCAAGAATTAATATGAATCACAAGCGATCTGCACACACTGAATCAATTTTATTCTCAGATTCAACAGCAACATTCGCAAAATTGAATGAACATACGCGGCGCAAAAATGCGAATAAACGATTTTATATATACGTATGTACATGGTTGCATAAAAGGATCGGATTTTAAAACGTTTATAGAGAAAGACGTCCAAGGAATGGAAAGGGACTCAAGAAAACTTGTGAAAAATTTGACAATTTTGAAACGATTCTTTCATAGTCAAGTACTTAAAATATCTCATATTCTGCATGTGTAGGTAGGTACCTTAGTATTACAAGGACAAGACAGAAATCGAAACATATTGCAGCAAAAGCAGCAAATTACAAATGAATATACGAGTAATAGCATAATACATAAATTACTCGTACCTAGCTCTTGAATTGCTGTGCATTTTTCACTCGTGGCACGATTTGTCTTTTTACGTCTAATACGGATTGTGAATGAATGTCTCTAAGCTTTGCTTGCACTATTTCTACGGTAGGCAAGCCTGCGTATTCTTTGAGAGAGGTGTTTACTCCTCAGAATGGCTATGACTTAGAAATGGGAAATTTCCCGAGAAAAATGAGGCCATGGAATTCTTATGCTGTACATATATGGTGACGAGACGAGCACTCACACAGGTACCATCGTATTGAGATTTCTACGCCCATATGCGTGAGTAAGAGAACGATTTTGAGGGAAAATAAGGAAAAACTAAATTGAAAAACGGACGAAAATTGAAGCCTTTTCGCAGAAATGCTTGAACTCGATCAGAGGCTGCGAATGAAGCTAGTTTTCGCGACGTTTTAACATCTCTATGACTAAGTTCTGCAATTACAGAATGAAATGCACAAGATTTTCGAAAGAATAACGCGAAAAATTAAATGGCAATACAACAAGAAAAACAAGTACTGCGCGCACTACAACAGTATATATTAGACTTAAACTTTGCATTACAAGACCCGTTGTTGCTCAATGATTCTTGTTCAACTGCACAGCCAACTTTTTCGCAAATAGATCCACGAATTCGTCGTCATTCTTGAACAAAAATAAACAATGAAACAAGTTGGCATAAGAAAATTAGGCATTCAAGCCTGATAAATACACAATCCACAGACCACAATTAAACAAATTGTTTTCACCCATGAGCAGAAAAGGCCAAAAATTGATGGTTAGAAAGTTAGTCCACGATCCGCCTAAAGAGAAAGCTGAACATTACTGAACAATTAAACAGCTCTTTTGAAACGAAACAAATAGAAGACAACGACTATCTTGGGGAAAGAACCCCAGCAATCATTACAAGGGCAGAGAAGAGGAATTGACAAAATGCATAAACACGTTTTTGCACTTTATTTGTGAAATTGCTATGAGGCTCATACATGGGAAAGGTAGAGGTGGCCAGAGGAGGGGGGGGGGTGAAATCCAGGAATGACCATATAGTAAATTGCGGTCGTTGTTTACTGCTTGCCGTCTCTTTGTACATGTACAAAGACGGTCTCCAAAAGTAAATTTACGTTCTGTACATGTAAAATTTAGGGTACTTGAATATTGTACAGTGGTACGTTATGTGCGGTCAGCCGGCTTTTTGACTGTTATTAGTGAAGTAAAGTTTAGTCAACTTATAGACTTCTAGCGATTAAAAATACAAAAATTTAGCAATTTGGCGCGAAGCGCCAAAAAACGTTGATATTTCTTCACCGTTTTGTAAGTTCCAAAATTGTCTTGTAGCATCTTTCGTTTTCTCAAAATCGTCCAACAGTATACCTGATTTTCGAGAACTTTAGGTAGGGGTAATACCTCTCCTCTCACCCCCTATGCCCATGTGTGATGGAGATAAGAAAGCCGGGTAAATTTAGTCAATTTCGAGAAAAGTAGGAATTGCTAAGAAAATTGCGAGTTTAAGATAGGATATGATTAAATAAATAATCTACATATCTATACAAATATAAAATTTCCATTCATTTTAGTCTTTAAAGTAAATCAATTTTTATGTACGCACAGCGCAGCGCGGTTATTAGATACTGGCTAACAAATTAACAAATTTCATGCCAATCGAAAATGAACGGTTGAGAGTAAGATTGAATTTTTGATTATATAAATATAAATTTTCGAATCACAAATTGTTCTCGTGCAGTAAATCGCCTTTCAGAAATATATAGAATAACGATTACATGATAAATTAAAAAATACCTGCAACAAGTCAAAGAAGGCGCGTTTTAAAGCTGTTTTGTCGAGAGAATGAATTTGCTTTTTGTGTGAATCTCCCACAGAGGCCGGTAAACCCGGTTGCACAAATACGGAATGGTCATCCTCAAAATCGGCAGGAGTCAGTAGAAAATGACTGGCGTTCTGACTCTTAGATCGATTCATTTCTCTGACGGCCGAATGAAGTCCACTCTGCAACATATAAAAATTCTCACATTTTTTCATTGAGGCGACAATTAAATGAAGATAAGCATTTAACCATCGAATCTATTAGCTTATGCTTCTGAAATCCTTCGAGACGGACATAAAATGATAACTCTGATTGAATGAACAACTCGCACAGCCGTCTATTTCAGATTTTCATGCTAATGAACGACATAAATCTATATTGTTTTTTAGCCAAAAAATTTCAGGGTGCATATGTGTATACATAATATAATTAATATAATATAATACAATATAATTCGATCTATTGTAGCGATAAAATTGTATCTTTTAAAACTACCAAGTTCTCAATGCAGCAAACTTAATATAACTGAAAGATGTAGGTGCGCAAGGTCAGGGTCGGCAGTAGGAAGGGAAGGGGGGGTCAATCCCAGAAATCCAAAATAGTAAATTTATTATTCACGATTTTTTGTTGTTTAAATGATAAAATAGTTAAAATAGGCTATACAAGATTTTGCGTGGTAATATGGAATTTTCGAAGAAATTTTAGTCCATTGATTATAACCTTTTTAACACCCAAAATACAGAAATTGATAAATTTTGGGCGGTTTTTGAGTAAAAAGTACATAAAAGCATTAAGGAATTTCGAAATTTTTACTGCTTCTGACATTAAAAATGATGCAAAAAAACGTTTTGTTGGCTCAAAATCGCCGGACATTACCCGTCTGGCTGACCCTTCAGCGGGGAGTAATAACCCCCTCAACCCCTATGTAAATGTATAGCTGAAAGGTACAAAGCGGCGTAATCTTCGTGAATTGAATTGAAATCGTTCACGTCATACTAATGCTATGAATAGCTCTGGTTAATCAGACGCAACTCTGCAATTATTAATAATAATGAATTAATGATCGCATCTGAGGCGAAACAGTAAAGAATTTTCACATATACAACCCAACTTTTATTGGAAGTGATATTTCCGCATTTTTATACATTGTCCTAATTTCTGAAAAATTTCTGACCAAAAATTAGGATCGCCTCTCATCTTTTTTTAAATATCACGTGCGACGGTCAATACGAGTATTGCCTCTCATTCAGCATTGTTAAAAACCATAATATCTCTAATACACGTGGACACAGGGGTGAAAGAAGGTATATATTACATTATTACCGCTCCATCAGATTATTTTTGGATAGATTTTACACATCTCATCCAAATACTTATTCATGTTATAATCTGGAGTAGTTTTAGAAACAAATTTCTTTCATTTCGGGGTGAGCGGCCCTTCGCCCCTTGGCTACGGGCCACGTACGTGGACAAGATTTATAAATGATTTAAAAAAATTGATATTTCAATTACGCATAATCGTGCAAGAAAGAAAGTAGCTTTAAGGGAGATTGATTATAAATCTATTATAGTAATTCACAAAAACGACTTTTCATTAACGGAACACGGGCCGCCCCATACTTGGACAATAGCCAAAGCTTTAGCCCGCCAAACGATGGGCTCTCAGAGGTTGATAAGTTTCCTAGTAGGGCTGAAAATGAGTTGAAAAGGCAATTTTGTTAGATTTTCTGTTTTCTCACATTTCGTCATTGCAATCCTGTGAAGCAAAAGAGTTACCTACTTACTTACTTTTTATGAAACAGCAATTTTTTGACCGCATCAAAACAACTAAACAAATGAATAAAAAAATTTTCTCGGCCACGGCCATTTTCCGATCTTGCCTTGGCCGAAGGAGGTCAAAGGCGACCGTGGATTGCCGAAAAAAGAGGCCCTGATATGAATATTTTTTATATAAAAAATATATAGAAAAATATTTTTAAATAGCCTGATATTTTTTCCAGAATAAAGTATTAGTATATTAATATATTATTAAAATGTCAGCAAACAGCTTCGAAATCATAGAACACGAACCGGGTGATCAAGACCGGGAGGATATTGTGAATCAATATCGCGCGAAAATTCCTGAATCGCTAGATCCCTGTTCAACGGCAATGATTTAATTTGCTGAGCCGATGCTTGCCTTGCACGCGACGATTCGCTGCCACCGCTCGTCAGAATCCTTCAATTCCAGTACAAAATTAAGGAATAGGTAATGCACTTCCGAGCATGCATGTAACGGCTCGAGAATTTGGGTGGAGGGGGTCCCCGGCCATTTCGCTGGGAGGGGGTAGATGACCTGCAATCATTGGCCAAAAAGGCCGAAAAATTCTATTTTTATCTCAAAATCGGGGGGAAGGGCTAAAACATTTTCTGGCTGTGGGGGGTTGGGGTAGACCGACTTTGGGGATAAAGGATCTCCATACCCCTGTTATATGTATGCTTCCGAGCCACGGTTTTTTTTGTATTCGGCAAAGATATTTCCCGATGTACAAAGACTTTCGGGGACCGTCTTGGTACATGTACAAAGATTTTGGGAAGACAAAAATTGCAAAAAAGGTCTGAAATTCGTAAACATTTTCGGCGTTTCGCGCTAAAATGAGTAATTGTGTTGTGCGAATTTTTATTTTTTTCATTTGTTCTACGTAATGTCAGAATAACGAATCTGACCGTTAGTTTCCTCTACATCCAGTAGTTGCGTGAAGTCTGCACTATTTTATTTTGAAAGGAAAAATGTCAACTTTTTTCGGCGCTTCGCGCCATTTTGAGACGATTATTAGTGATTTTTGCCTTCAGAAAACCAGAAATTAGATAAAATACACTACCAAAGGTCGAACAACTCTGTTTTTGCCACACTAAAATCGCTACTGTACAATATTATAGAACCACAAATTTGTGTGTACAAAATGGACAAAGACTTCTAGGGACCATCTTTGTACATGTACAAACGGACCTTGTACAAAAAAACACTGTTCCAATTAAAAAGCAGCAAAGATGTTAAAAAATTTTTCGGCATTCCTTTCTGCTTGACAATTGATAAATTTTGTTTTTATACCATTCTGTTTTGTTTACCAATAAAATACCTAAGAATGAAGTTAAAATGATCTGAAAAGTCAAAGTTTTCGATGAATCCTTATTTTTTTCTTACAAAAGTGACGAAACTTGTCAGAATTGGATAAATAGTACTGCAAAATGCAGTTTTCCATTTTGAAACATGTTATATACGATGTTTTAGCCATTTTTCATATTTGACCCGCAAAAAAGGCAAGAACTCTATATAAAGTGGCCTCACATTTTTTGATGTCACCCCTCCCCGAACTTTCGACCATAAGAAACTATGATATATGCTATGCAAAATTCATATATACTTTTGCAAAAGGTCAGTGCCTCCCGCCGGAATCGGGTCATTGGACTGCAAAGTCGAGTGTCTGGCGCCAATAGTCTGTTGCCGCTGTCGGTGGCCAAGCGACATGGTCGAGGTCATTGTCCCTTCGGCGCCTGGCGATCCGTGCACTGGGGTTGAAGACTGCATCAGCGAGTCCAACTGAATTGGCACTGGTCTAATCAAGGGCGCCGTTGACCTCGTCGCACCGCTTTCTTGCTGCTGTACAATTGATAAATTTTGTTTTTATGTATAACTCAAGCTTAGTCCCAGACATGCACAGCATGAGAATTCTGGGGAGGAGCTGAAAGTTAAAAAAGCCTTTTCGAGCTCAGAAAACGTGGGTAAGCGTCAAAAACATCATTTTTAAGCGTTTCTATCGATGCTCTTAAGTTTGCATGAAAACAAATGATAATAAGAATGATGGAATGACTTGGACTATCAAATATGCACAAAATAATGGACAAAAAGTGTCTGAATGAATGAATGGACAGAGTACTACTCAAAAAATACTTCAAATTATACTGTTGGGCATCGTTTGGCGCTCTTTCATAATTCCAACAATAGGTTTTAGTCAGCAAATGGCCTGAGGAGGGTGATGATTTTCAAAATTTGTGGTAGGGGGCATGGTCTATTTATTTTTTGTATTCGACAAAGTTTTTCCGGATGTACAAAGACTTTTTGGGACAGTCTTTGTACATGTACAAAAAGTTTTTTGGAAATAATATCAGTGCAAATATCAGAAATTTACTGGAATTTCTTGTGCTTTGCATCGGAATAAGTTATAAATATAAGATCCACATTATGATTTCTTCTGCATGTTTTTATAACAGCAAAAATTAAGTTTCAAAGTCTGGAATATCACGATTTTCCATGTCTGTAACTGTTTTATTTCTCTTTAAAAAGCTCTAGCATTGAGTTTGAATGTTTAAATCAGGTAAAACATTTCAGTGCCTCTCAAGTTCACACTGATTGAGCAATTTAAGGCTCTGCTGTCTTGTCTGTTAAGTCTAAACATAATTTGAATGCCAAGGGAAGGATGAGAGAAACAATTTTAAACCACTTTAACAATTTCTGTTTTGTCATTAGACAGCTCCAAAATTGTGTTTTAGGGAGCATTAACAAAATTTTTGGCGCTTCGCGCAAATTCAACGATCCGAACAATGTATCTGCTGTAAAAAAAGAAAATCTATATGAAAACGGCAAAAATTACCAGAATCTACGACGCTCTGCTCTTTGTTAATAAATTTTTGTAATTTTAATTGTCAGAAACCGATAAATTGCCAGAGCACACCAGTACAGGAAAAAACATGTGTATTTAAATAGTACATAGAACGCATAGGTACTGTATGTATTATAATGCACTATCATTTTCTATGTACAAAATGTACAAAGACTTTTTGGTAACGTCTTTGTACATGTACATATGGACCTTGTACAAAATAAAAACACAGTGGTAGGGAGAATACCCCCTCCATACACCCAGCGTGCATGTGTGATATAATAATGAATAAAGCAAGCACCCAAAAATTATGGGTTTTACGTAAGCAATGCTGAGATTGTTAACTCAAGCATTTCACTACGCAATCGTTTTTCTAAGACAAAATTTTAAGGACCCTAAAATTGCTTAATACGTTTACGCTCAATGATACCTACAGGTCCTAATTATAACTGCATTTGAAAATGCGTCAAGCCGATTTCATTCTAGAACTGGTTTAAACTTTCGATTAGGTATCAAAAACAAAAAAAACTAATATTTCTGATATTTAAAATAAGGAAAACTTTTATAAATCATTCATCTCCTTTTCTTAATTTCTCAGTAAAAGATTATGCCGAAGGCATTATTGTGTCTTCATATGCTAACCATGTGCTTCAGTTGCGCTTTATTCAACATGGATACAATATCGGCATCCGACGGAGCATTGGCAAAGCTTTGATTCAATTTATTGTTCATCTGATTAGTTATCAGTCTTTTCTTATCATCTGGAAGACCATTCTCGAAATCAGTTTTCTTCTGGTTCTGCAGCTTTTCTACTATCCTTAAATGAAAAAATAAGTTTGATTACGAGCATGGTCAGTACTTTGTGCACATACACAAAAATTTTCTGAAAAGTAAGGTAATACAAAGAAACAAGGAAAAGTTGCATCCCTTCGCTAAAGTTTTAAAATTTTTGGCGCTTCACCGTCGTATGCATTTAAGCGTTCTTTATAATTTTGCCTTATGCGCAACCGAAAAATGACATTTTTCACAGCCGAATTGAAAGAGGAAATTTTTTCTCGAAAAGTTCAGGTTTCTATGGATAAAGCCTGTCGAAAACAGTCGGAGATACGGTTTTCATTAGCTACCCCATTCTTAACGAAATTTTCGAGATATAAACCAATATATCATGGGTCCACCGCGCCCCCCTCCTTCAGCGAATCCAGGACAGGAAGCTGCATAAACATATTACGCATTAAAGGGGATATGAGATAGTTCGGGTACCATATCACATATCAGAACTTTCAAAAGGCACACTTCTCAGAATATTTTCGAGCAGGACATATTACTTGTATGATGAAGCAGCGCCAAATAATGTCAATCAGATCAGTATAGCCTTATTGGATTCCATGTAAATTTTCAGACTTCGGCAAAAAATTTAGGTTTTGGCAAAGCTCTAGAACGAAGATAAACCACTTTACATCACTGTTGAGTGTAAACAAACGCGCCCAGCTGACGTCCCTTATTTGATTCCATGTAAATTTTCAGATTTCGGCAAAAAATTCAGGTTTTCGCAAAGCTCTAGAACGATGATTAATTAGCAGTGTAAACTTTATGCAACTGCCTAGTGTAAAAGAGGAATTTATTCCGATTTGTAAATCTGATATTACTCGGATATTATTATCAACATTTATGAAAAAATTGCATGTCTACAATGGTCTGAGGACAAATAAACAATGAGTGTAAACTACTTTACATCACTGTTGGATGTAAACAAACGCACCTACGTGACGTCTACATTTGATTCTTTGAAAATTTCTGGACTCCAGGAAAAAATTAGGTTTCTGGAATGCTCAAAAACGAAGATAAATACATATGTAGTGTAAACTTCATGTAAACACCTAGTGTAAAGAAGATTTTGGTCAGATTCGTGATTTTGATATTGTTTCGATATTACGATTAATATTTATGAAAAAAATCAAGTCCTCATAATGTTCTATAGGCAAACTAACAATAGGTGTAAACCACTTTACAGCACTGTAGAGTGTAAACATACGCGCTAGACTGGCATATCAAATTTGGTTCCTGGTCCATTTCTAGACTTGATAATCGTGTCCCTGACTCATAACCGGAGAAGCAGGCAGAAAAAACAAGACAGAAACGCATTTTGAACACCAAATTTTTGACTTTACACTCGCTAAATATTAATGTATAGACAATTTGCTTTGACATGCACCCGATATAAAGCACTTTATTTTTAGTCTATTGGACTTATCCCGACTTCTGGACGGAGAAAGTGGCGAACAAAAAAACGCAACAAAAACGTATTTTCCATCATTTAGAACACTGTAAACTTTAAAATTCCGTACCGAACTCCCCATTGAGTTTAAAGAAATTCGGTTTGGTACAATTTGTAGCTTTTAAATCGTAGTACATTCCTGTGTGCCAAAATTCTCTTGCAAAAATTATTTCGTATGATTTATTAATCAAAGTTCGGAAAAAAACGTGTTTTTTCGCCCATTTTTACCTCTGATTTCGAACTTTACACCCCCCATAAATGACTCAATATTGCCTTTTTTAAATGCGGTTTGCTGCGATGTGTAGACCCTGAGAGGCACTTTATTACTGCTGTATTCAATTTACCCTGACTCATGAGCGTAAAAATATTTGGCAGGAAATCTTAGTTAAAATCCGTTTTTTACACCATCCACTAGAGTGTAAACTTTAAACCCCAGGATCTAACTCATCATAGAGCGTAGAAAACTTTGCTTATATGCAGGATGTAGCCCTTGATCCGCTCTACATTTCCGTCAGAAAACATTTAAAAAACTCATAACCGGAGTTAGTATCAGACATAAGCAGGTTGAAAACTCGACCAAAAAGTGCTTTTTCACCCCCAGATTTTCGCACTTTTTACACTGCCATTCGAGAACTAATTCGAATTTCAAAAAACAAAAAAATATGGTCATCTGTATAATCCTATGCTGTTCAATTGTTCGAGTCATCAATACTCAGTTGTCCACATGCCGTGATAAAAAGGTCCCAAAATTTGTCCTATGTTATAACGTTACACAAAAAACTTTACACCTTCTTTACACAGTAAAGTTTGAGTTTCAAGAAAAACAAAAAACACGGGCAGCGAATTTTTTTATTATCTTTCTTTTAAAAAAACCGCACCTTCCAGAAGTGTCCCGTTATAGCTGTAGGGGGGTGCACAGGTGTTAGGGATACCCAAGTATATTATAGGTAGGCGCTAACGCGCTACCTATGATAATTCAAGTGCAGCGAAAGAAACACCTCAACTTTGAATCGGCAAAAAATGAGCACATTCAACGAGGATTATTTCGTAGTTCCTCTATGATAATACTATTTCATTATTTTTTTGAGCAGAATGCCATCATTCATTTCGTGTTTTGCATGTCAAATAAAAAAATCATTCATGACTTGATTGTCATTAGAGTGATCAGTCTTTTGTTAATGTGCTTGTCAAATTTTAGAAAAGACGTCAGAAAGAAGTCAGCCTATTTTGCACGCCGTTATTAATAATAAATTGAGCGGTTTTCCAATTAACAAACCAGACGCAAGTCTCTTCTTTGATTCGTGATAAATACCTATCTAAAACCCTTTGGTACTTTTTCGCCCCCCCTCCAATTTCCACCTCCCCCAGCAGAATACTTTTTCATAAACACTAGCAAAATTAAAAATTTTACAAAAGTCAAAACACCTTTTATAAATCTATAGAAAATGTGCTTTTTAAACGTTTTGAGCTATCTATTTGCTCAGAGATCTTAAATTTTCGGCGCTTCGCGCCATGTACATACTAATGTTCTGACATACGTGTATATTGTTCAATTTGTTCGACTATTTTGGTTTTTTTAGAAAATTTTTCAAATGTTTTTATGCTCTAGAAAGATAGAGCACCGTCAGAAAGGCCACAAAACGATCTTTTTGACACGTATCAATCATTTTGAGCCCAAAAAGGCACTTTAAAACTTCGCCCCCCAGAATTCCCATACTGTGCATGTCTGATCATGATAGCATAGAAAAGGTACATAATAAACAACGGAATTAATAATATTCAAACAAGCAGGCTGAATCATCAGGCATAGCTATTATCCCTAGGTCTCAATGGAAATATTTTTTGCAATTTGAAATCGTTTCTTTGTTTTAAGTAGGTAGTGCTAATCCATTTCGTGTTCCCATAGGCGTACGCAGGGGGCCCACCGCCCCCCCCTTAGCCCAAAAATAATTTTGGAAAGGCAAAGTAATGCATTAAAAATGATGGAAATTGGCATCTGCTCATCGGAATATCTCAAAATTTTTCAGCGCTTCGCGCCTTAGGATCATTATTTTCTATAAATTTGGCTCAAGTGCGGCCAAAAAACGTCACTTTTTATAGTATAATATTTAGAGAGAATAAAATTTTGTCGTAAACTTTGAATCTTATGAAATTAATGGATAGAGCATGTTCGAACAGTCAGAAAATGCACTCTGTTTGTGCCCCGGTGAACATATTCCAAAATATAAGGTCAACAATTTTGGACCGCCCCCCTGAAAAATCCAGCGTACGCCCATGCGTGTACCTATCTAACACTCTCGTCAGATAATCTTATTAGATTTTTGACATACTTGTGCAAAGTATCGGCAAAGTCCCTGCATTCTTGTTTATTGTAAAACCAAATGGCGCGAATGTAATCTGAAAACAAACAATTTTCATTTCAAGACAATAAGCCAAGAAGAAATGACTTGGAAATTCTGAAAAAATTTAAGGGGAATCCCTCTCCCATTTGCCTTCTGGTGGATAAGGGTCTGTTTTTTAGGATGTTCGTTTTCTAAAGAAACTTTACATTACTTGTTGAGCATACATGTGCATAGTTTAGGCATTAAAATTATATTTAAAAGAAACTGATGTACATATGTGTATGAAGCCGATCTGCACTTTACATCACGCTTCCATTTAGAACAGATTCATTTAATCCTAAATTTGATTGATGACCGATACATACATGTACAAATGAGCGTAAAGTGCTAAAATTCCGACTAAAAACTAATCGTACGTAAAAAAGTATGTGTGTAAAGCTGAACAAAAAAGGCAACGCGATCGCCAACAAAAATTGATTTCGGCTGAAGAACATTAATATGTTCAAGAACCGCATAGTAATATGGACAATAAAAAATTATTTTTGTAAAATACAACTTAGAGCAGTCAGTGTTAAGTTATCAAATATGTACTTGTAAAATATACCTAATTGATAAACTCTAAAAACGTGCATTAATAGAAAAAATGGCACATTGAAACTGAATATAAATACACAAAATTGAATAATAACTTATTCAAAACCGTGCATTTCCTACGAGAAAAATAGAAAGTTTTACAAAGTTCGACACAAAGTGACAAAAAGTTTCGTGTCCTAATATATATATTTGCCAACAACATTAAAATTTCTGTCCATCTCGCTGTTTTTTACAGGCCTCTTTGTATTTACATGTACAAAGAAAGATCCCGAAAAAGTCTTTCCATCAGCGAAAATTTTTCCGTACCATGTGTAATATGTTGTACGTAAGTAAACACATTTTGCACACATTATCACTCTATAATTTGCGCCCTACTTGCTGTTGAAAAATTTTACTTTGTCCAAAACTCAGTTTAAATTTTTATGACTTTCAAGCTAAATTTATACAGAAAACTGAATTCAGAAAGCTCAAATAACTTGCATTATAAAGATGACAAATAATGCGATTGCAATAAGTTGATCAAATCTGGTAAGATTTAACGACAAATTGTTTAAATAATGGCAAGAAATGCCACAAAATTTACCGAAATATCTAAAAGTTGATTCGTGTTTGCCCTAAAGCATTTTTACATCGAACAAGTATATACAGCTCCAAAAAATCTTCATACAAACTCAAAATTATTGTCTCGTATGTAAAAAAATCGCTTTTTCCAAACTAATTGATTCCTCTTTTTTGGAGTAGCTAAATAAATACAAATAGACGTACATACCATCACCCTTCCTGTACAGCAAATACTGTTGAGTTTCTTGCGCTACTTCCATGTTAGGCATTATGGGCTCCATAAAGTTATCTCGATTCAGTTTACTTAGCATCATCATGGCATACACATTGTTATCGTTTCTGAATATAAATGTAACTGAAAACGTCATAAACAGCAAAATTATATCTAGGTACATAATTAATCATACAAATGTGCACAAAAGCATAAGATCAACTCACACGTAGGCCAGCCGAATAAAGAAAGAGATTTGTCATCATACGATACATAAGTTAGGGTCAATAGGGAGTGTGAGAGTGAAATCTCAGAATTCATTACATATAAATCGACGTTTCTTCGCTTGTCAAATGACACTATGCAAAATGCATTTACGTGGTAATTTTATAGATCTTTTTGGCAGTTTAATGACATTTTTAACGGAAAAATGTTGAAGTTCATCGATCCAATACGAAGCGCAGAAAAATTTTTCCTTTTGGTCTAACTTTAGGCGTTTTATGGACAAACGTAATTAAGTGGCTTACCCCCTCTCACACACCTGTGTATAAATGCACTAGACATGCAGGGATGTAACTACACATGATCGAAATCTATACCTGCCTAGTTGGTTATTGAACAAAGAATTTTGTACTAAACATACAGATTTATGTGAGAACTTTTCAAATTGTCATTTCGAATATCTTTAATACAACATAATGAAAACAACATACTTTCAAAGCCGCAATATATTTAAAAATGCTGTCAACCATTTTATGGTCAGTCAAAACGGCAAGGAACATATGGAAATTTTAGAAAAAAAATCAAATTTTGCACAAAAGTCGGGAAGGGGTTAACAGCCACATCGCTTGGGGGTGAAGGGGCGACCGATTTTCGGTGGGAGAGAATATCCACCACATACATGATCTTAGGAGAGGGGTGTCGTGTCAACCACTGAAAAGTTTTTCACCACAAAACAAATTTCACCCTCCGTAGAATTGTCAAATTTTTAAAAGTTGCTTTAATAAGTAATTTCATTATTTTAACGCATTTTTCCCATTTCCAACCCCAGATCGTCCATCCCTGTGCAGCAGATAAGTGTTTGGAGAAAATATGCAAAAATATTCAGCTACATAAATAAATTGTACAACTTGCCTCGAACAAATAAAAATGGTTCCTTCGGCTCCAGTTTTCTCCTAAATATCAGCAATAGAATAACTTATTATTAATCAAAGAGGAAAAGTGCAAAGAACTTAACCCAGCTATTTTTCTCCGAAACGAATTTATAAATGGCAACTTGTTGCGCCGAACATACAATTTTTGTAACTTTCGCGTCATACTTCTGCAACGCTGTCAAATTTATATCCATTTTCTAGTTCAGTAATGGAAGCGAACAACGTAGCTACGCAACAAATGCTATATCACAGCTTTTTGGACTGATCAGAGATATTAAGCGAAAAATCATTTATTTTATCCTGAAAATTGTACGTTATTAAACAAAGAATGGTACTGCTTCATAATTTACCTTGGCATTCAAGATAAGATTAAAATAATTATGAATACAAATCAACCAATTTAAAAGCGTACCTATATTTCAATCTAAAAGAAAGAAAGAGTGCATTCTATTCGAGATGCCCAGCGAGAAATAAGGCAAAAATATGGGATTTGCGCGACATTTAGGTTGCATTATAAAGCATCATTATCTCAAAATCATATGAAAACAGCTTGCTCAAGGCAAAAATCGTTGGTAGTACAAATCTGACTTGGATATTTCAAAGCATAATGCAGGGTAGGTAGTAGTGATGTCCCGGTGCCGCTTTTTTACCGGTGCCGGTGCCGGTCCCGGTACCCCTGTACCGGCGCCGGTGCCGGTGCTATATTAGCATATTATATAGTGTACTATGCTTCTTCAAAAAGGGTTTAATTTGTACCTATTTTTCACCGGATATACATATTAAGGGCAAAATTTAATTTGGCTAGTAACGACTTCATTATTTTTAATTTATGAATACATATTAATTTTCTCACTTAAGCATCAAACAAACAAAAAGATTGTAATAAAATTGAAATTCGAAGAAAAATAAAAGTTAAATAGTGTATTATAAGTTTAAGTGTAGCGCAATCAAGATTGACTTCTGCAGTAGTTGATTCTTTAGTCAAATTGAAATTTGGTTTTAGTCCATTAGTTAAATATTCAACTAGTAAGAAACAAACATGAAAATAGCCACAAAAACTTTTTGAGGTTAAATTATTTGAGTTTATCATTTCACATTTTCAGAAGCCCCTGAAAACAAACATGGGATATATTAGTAATGCAAAAGACTTACATAGAAGTTCATTTAGAAAGTTTTAACAAGCTTTTTCTGAATAATTTGCAGGAAAAGGTTTCGCATAAAACTATTTTAAAATTCTAGCTGCGTTTTACGGTCTTCTGCTCACGAAATGGAAAAATAAAAATGGATTTGATGAAATTAAGTTGAAATCTACTCTGTAGTACTCATCCGTCTTGCCTACAGATGGTAGAATTAAGAAGAACTTTCCACTCTATATGTCAATGTTTTTAATTTTGATTTACTTTATTTATTAGTGTCCACGCTTCTTGCTGTTAATTGATGTTTTCAATAAGATGTGTTTCGTTAAATGAATAATTTATTTTGAAAACTCGAAGACTTGTTCTGAAGTTCAGTCAAAATGCTTCACTATGCTAATCAGAAGATTTTATTAACAAAATGCTACCTTTTTGCGCCTTTATTCATTAAATTGGTGATAAATGAGCTTCAATTATTCTTTTTACACTAATTTTTTCTTTATCTAAGCACCGGCTCGCCTAGCACCGGCACCGGCGCCGGTACCAGCCTAGCACCGGCCCGGTGCCGGTGCTTAGGCACCGAAGCCGGTGCCGGTGCCCAGGACATCACTAGTAGGTAGGTACATACATAGGCTTACATGGACAATGGCCGGTCTTCCCATTGATACCAGCGGCCCATTTTTTGGTTGGTTGTCCTTTTACAAAGTATTTGTTTGGTTGTTGATTGGTTGCTTAGTGATTGATTGGTAAATTATTGCTTGATTGGTTATTGACTATCGTTTGGTTATTCACTGGTTGATTGGTTAATTGATAAAATAACACTCAACCCATTTGAACTGAACTGAAATTTAAAAAAATTCTATTCGAATAATCTTTTTTTCTACTAGACTGGCTTATTACTTAGTTGGTTTTAGAGTCAATCTCGTGTATTTCCATCATTTGTCTTCGATTTGTTTGACATTTTGCAAAAGTTTCCAAAGCGCCGAAAAGTTTTGGAATTTTACCTTCTTAGAACGCATTTTTGCATCACAAAAATTTACCACAATGTGAACCAAGCCAAATTTGTTTTCACATCTCAAAATTTCGGTTCACAAAAACCCCCAAAGTGGAAAACAAAAACGGAGCCGGCAACACTGCTGTGTGCGCTAAGACGTTCGTCAAATTGGAACAATCGTCTAATAACAGAAGAGCGCGCCACACAATAACGCCTATATCTCGACCCAAGCGGGAGCGATACGACCTAGGCGGGGGTACTACCCTCCCAGTAAATCCAAGTCTTAGTCTAGCAAGAATAAAGAAGTTCGGAAAAATTCGATAACTGTTGCGGCTATAATTTGTACAGGCGCTCTCTTCTGTCAATAGACGCTTCAGTGTTGCCAGGTCCAAGGAAGAGGATCGAATTATACTACACATACACTTAATTCTTTGGAGTACACTAAAAATACTATATGTATAAAGCAAAGTAAACTTAGAAAAATCAGGTACATTGTACACGTCTCTATTAATTAGAGAATATAGATACTTTAAATATAACAAAGCTTTATTCAAGTAAATGCGAGCCTAAAACAGGAGACAGTCATGTTATTACTTCAATAAATAGGCTTATACATCTAGCTTTAGGTATGAGGCAAATTATAAGATAACTAGTTTATTTCTCGAAACCTTTTGCATGGATCACAATTTCTGAGTCAATGTAAATCGATTACAAAAACGGTTTAAAGTGAAACACAATCACGATACTGTGCATAGCAATTGATAAGCATATGAAGTTTTTCTGTGCAGAATTTTATTACGGTAGGCTGTCTAGAAATCGCTTTTGTAGTAAGTCGCTTGAGCACTGAAAAATGATTTTCATGCACAAGGTTTCGTGGGAAAGTACCTATGTATTATTAAAAAACAATTAGCATAGGTAGGTAAAGGCTCGTATCCAGGATTTTGTTTCAGGGGGCACAACTGAATTTTTTAAACATAAGAGGGTGCCAAAGCATTGGCGTAGCCAGTGGGGGAGTGGGGAATTCCCCTTCCCTGGGGAAAATTCCGACATGAACTGTGCAGTATGGTTGCATGATGCTGGTCTGTGACGTAAAATAGAAAAAGGCGGCGCTTTGTGCCGATTTCTTCTAGCTTTTGGCAGTTTTTATGGTTTTAGTCTAGGATAACTATATTTTGGAATACAATAAGCAAGTTAGGTTTGAAACAGCTCATTACTGAGCCTACTCGAGATAAAAATTCGCTTGATTTAATATTTGCTACTAAAGAAAATACTTGTTTTAATCTTAATATTTTACCACCATTTACGGATTCATGTGATCATAATCAGATTGATTTTTGTTTAATGCTTGATTCAAACTGAAAACAGGAAACTCCAGTTAGAAACCATCTATCTATTAATTACAGCGATTTCGCCTTATTTCTTGACAGTATTTCTTTGGGACAAGTATTTTTTGACTGTATTACAATTGATGATTTCTATAATAAGTTTTCGACTATAATTTACTTTGGTACTGCAAATTTTATTCCTTTTAAAAATATTATCGGTAAAAGATGTTCTGAGAAGGTTGGCGGAAATATAAAAAACATTAAACTATTGAAAACCAGCATAATTATCGAGCTACTTCTCACCAATATACTGTTGCTATTTATGATGAGGTAGAACTTTACGAAAAAAATCAATTAAAAATGGAAATTTGAAACAGTTTTATTCTTATGTAAAAAGGAAAACTAAAAAAAATTAACTCAGTTCCGCCCATACATATAAGAGGGGAATGGGGAGATCCCCCACCCAAGGTCGGACGTCCCCCATCCCCACAAAGCCAGAAAATTTTTGACTCCCCCTGATTTTTGGAAAAAAAACCAAATTTTCTGGTTATTTTATGGCCGTTTTTGACCAAAAATTGGAGGTCATTTACCCCCCCCCTAAAAATGGCCGGGACACTCCAAGATTTCGAGCCGTTAAATGTATGGTTCCGTCTCTAAAAGATAGTGATAATATTTTTCAATTTGATTCTTATGCTTAAGCTGAACTACTAAATAAATATTTTTGCTCAGTCTTCACTGTCGATAATGGCTTTTGTCCTGATGATACTAATGTACCTAGCAAGTTAAATTTGACTTAAATCCAGTGTTTTTTTGTACAAGATCACTTTGTACATATACAAAGATGGTACCCACTAGGGATGTGCCGGTTAACCGGAACCGGAACCGACTGGAAACGACCATTTTTTAGACCGGAACCGGAACCGAGAACCGATTTTTTGATATTCTAAGAACCGGAACCGGAACCGATCTTTTTTGGAGTAGGTTCTCGCTTTTTTAAAATTAGAGTTAAAAATCGAACTTCATAAAATTAAGTGAAGACAAGAAGCAGCAATTCAATCTTTTATTATCCAAAAGTTTACAGACTAAAACTTAGTATTGTTTCGGGTAAATTATATTTTAAAAATAACAGTCGTTCTGCTTTTTCGCCATGTAGCCTGTTTCTGAAAGAGTCGTAAATGATTCCAGCGCAACTGAACAGCTGTTCCGATGGAACGTTTGTAGCTGGCGCTGCAAGCAGGGGCGAATCTAAGGGGCAAGGGGGGCCGCCTCCCATTTGCCAAAAATATTTGGCGAGATAGAGAATAATATACAATTTGCAATTATTTTTTGGCCCTCAGTGACCATAATTTCTCAAATTTTTTCGGCGTTACGCGCCGAATGATAACCTATTAAAGACATTTATTCACTTTCTTCGCCACCTGGAAGCCATTTTCTGTTCATGTAGGTTTCAAAACAATTTAGCAGCAGTAAACAGCTATTCTTGCATAGTTTTCTTCTATTTTCAATTAAAAATTTCGATGTTTCGCATCAAATGGTATAAATACAGTAAATCAAGCTGTAAATCATGCTTCTAGACGTCTATCCGTCTTAATCTCACAAATTTTCCGACGCTCCGCGCCACGGTCATTTTGTATTCGGCAAAGATTTTCCCGATGCACAAAGACTTTTGGGGATCATCTTTGTACATGTCAAACGGACCTCAAAAAAACTGCTTCGCGTCAGAATTCTGATAAAGTCAGAGAATTTTAGTGATT
Organism: Mermis nigrescens; assembly: GCA_036768485.1. NCBI lineage: Eukaryota > Metazoa > Nematoda > Enoplea > Mermithida > Mermithidae > Mermis > Mermis nigrescens. Next base: position 613,517 of record JAVLUZ010000367.1, on the reverse strand, counting down.
TTTAGCACAAAATTATCGACAATTTTAAAATTTTAAGAAAAAATATTGCGTCAAAAGTGATTTAATGTAAAAGTATACATTGTAAAACGCCGAAAAAACGCTGTTTCGCGCGTTAAGGGCAAATTTTCGGACCTATTTTTGACTGTTTTTGGAAAAGTTGGGATACTGCCCCTTTAGGAAAATCCTAGATCCGCCACTGGCTGCAAGATACTGCTTAGCTATAAACGCGAGAATCGGCAAATTCTTCGACTTCTCTTTCCACCATTGTAGCAGATCTTCGTCATGAATTAAGCATTTCGATTTCGTATAAGCCTCCAATTAAGAAACACATCGATAATATTCAGTGATTTATAAGTAAATTGTCAACTACATAGACGTAAAACTTATTTGAACGTGCAGATTGCCAGATTGAAACGACTTTCTGAATAATTTGTCTTTCGATTACATAGTCATATGTTCCAGTGAAGTCAGGCTATCAAGAGCGTACATACTTTAACACAGAAACCGAGAACCGGAACCGGAACCGACGGTTCTCTAGTTGAAGAACCGGAACCGGAACCGACGGTTCCAACTTACAAGAATCGAACTAGAACCGGAACCGAAATTCTTGTTTTCCAAGAACCGGAACCGACTTTTTTTGAAAAACCTGGAACCGGAACATCCCTAGTACCTACCCAAAAGTATTGGACATTTTGTACATGTAAATTTTTGTGTACTAAAATAAGGTACAGCAGCTCTTTTAGTGCGGTAAAAAAAGGTTTTTCAACCTTAGGTAGTGTATTTTAGCTAATTTCTGGGTTTCTGGCGAGAGAAAATACTGAAAAGTGTCTAAGAACGGCATGATGTGCCGAAAAATTTGGCATTTTTCCTCATCTAAATGCAATTTCTGCCAATATAAAGATATGTAGAACAAACAATTACTCATTTCGGCGCGAAGCGCCGAAATTTTTCGTGAATTTCAGACCTTTTACAGTTTTCGCATTCCCAAAAATTTTGGAACTGTACAAAGACGGTCCGAAAAGTCTTTGTATACCAAGAAAAATCTCTGCCGAATACAAAAAAATGTGCTTATGTCGATTACATTAATGATGAATCAGTCCTAAAATCTATTAAAAAAATTGAAATCGTTATTTTCAGTTGGGCCTGACAATGCCCCACCAATTTTATTCAAGAAGCTTGCAAATTCTCTAGTTAATCCTATAAAAAAGATATTTTTAATATCACTTATAACTTCTAAATTACCTCTTATTTCTGGAAACATCTCTTGCAATAACGACAGTGTTTAAAAAAATTACTACTGAACACGCGACAATTACCGAAGGATGTAAAGAGTAATAAAACAGTGCGGTCATTAGAATAAACGTACAGCAAAAGGCATGACGAAGTCATGAGAATGACGATTTAAGTCCGCCCTCTAATAAATTCGGATAAGTCAGACATCAATTAATCTAGATTTGAATATATTTAAGTTAGGGGGAAGAACTACAAAATCAGGTAAGTGATTCCAAACAGAGATATACTTATAAAAAATCGAATTTTTGTAAATTAGAAGGACAAGAGGAACAACTAAGCTTGAAACGAATCGATGGGATGTGTGATTTAGGTAATACTTTAAATAATACTTTAAGTTTTTCTCCTCATATTAAAAACATAATCCAGAAATGCCTTTTTGATGGTGCTCATTTTTCGATCATTTCCAAATTAAGAATACTAAAGCGTTAATTTTAGCATTCAATTAATTCATTCTTCCTATCTCAGAATTTAACACAGTAATTTGAAACCCTTATAGAAATGTGATATAAAAATCGAAAAGGTTCGACGTGTATATTACCAAACGCATTCTGTAATTTGTTTATACCTCAGCAGGCCCGTATTCGGATTCGGTTTCGGGGAGTTGCTAGCAATTTTTTTAAACGATTAGGGGAGCCAAAGGATGGAATTAAATAAAGACGTTTACGACCAGTAGAGCTGGACACTTTGTAAATTTTCCTAGTCAGATGCATTAAATATGTTCAGAATTCAATGGCCATCCTCTTGAACAAATCTCATTTTCTGCATAAAAACCTGAGCGAAACAGAAGACATAGATGCAAAATACGCTTTAGGTTGTATAAAGACTGAAAATGGATGGTTTAAACTGCGCACTTGGGACTAAATAGACAAGACTTTAATTGTAATTTTAAAATTCGCAGCGAAGCGACGGTAATTTTTGCGATTTCTGACTAAAAAGTAAAGAAAAGCAAAAAATCATTCTCATATTCGTTTCGGGGGACGTCCTGACAAGCTGAAAATGCAATAAAAATGTAAAAAATGCACCTATATTCAGACTTAAAATGAAAACATTCAAAATATAGTTAGCCCTGTTATACATATAATGAGACATGTTAGCATAAAAATAAAACTTTATCCAATAAAACCTCTAAGCAAAAGCACTGAAACACCAGCAAGATCCGAATTGCAATCAGCGTAGGTGACTTTCACATCTGTAGAGTCAGAGGCGTAACCAGGATTTTGGTTCGGGGGGGGGCATAAACTAAAAATCTTTAAGACTACTTTTGCATTGAGATGCCAGTAATGTTAATCGTATGGTAGAAACTCGCGTTTCTCGACCTTTAGTAGTGTAGACCCAGTGTTTTTGCACAAAGTCCGTTTGAAGGTATGTACGAAGATGGTCCCAAAAGTCTTCTTGTACATTTTATGGACACAAATTTTTGAGTAACTATAATATGGATTGCGCAGCGATTTTAGGTGTAGTAAAGACAGTGTTCGACTTTGGTAGTAGTCATGCTAGCTAATTTTTGGGTCTCTATAGGGCAAAAATCACAATAATCGTCTAAAAACGGCGCGAAGCGCTTGAAAAATCTGACATTTTCCTTTTGAAATGCAATTTCTGCCAGTATAAAGATGTATAGAATACACAATTACTCATTTGGTGCGAAGCGTCGAAAATTTTACAAACTTTAGACCTTTTTTGCAATTTCATAATCCCAAAAATCTTGTACCTGTGCAAAGACGGTCCCGAAAAGTCTTTAGTACATCAGGAAAAATCTTTGCTGAATACAAAAAACACACATGATGTATCCTAAGCTCAATTTTATGGGTTTCTGACGATCAAAAATGCAAAAAGTAGTAAAGCGGCTCGAAGTGCCAAAAATTTTTGGAATTTCTACCGTTTTCATTTAGAATTTGACGGCCTTTCTATTGACAAACATTTCAGAAATTATAAGTGGCGCAAAGTGCCGAGAAATTTAGTCATTTTTAGCATCATTAACATTTTGTAGCTCTCGTGAGATACTAATAGTCTGACAGAGCAGAAAATTATCAAATTTGTACAAAACAATTTTGACAGTTCAAGCTTAACTAACAAGAAAACTTTGCGAATTACCAACCTTTCATGAAGATTATTTTGGTGATTCTAGGCTTTTAAGCGCAATGCTGGAGCTTTTACAAAAAGAAAGAACAGTAACTGTGCGGCGCATTTACGCCGCAAAATTTCGACGTTTTTGCTCTTTAAACTCAATTTACACCGCTTAAATCATACACAAAAAGACAAATTAATGCCGAGCGCGCGAAACGGCGGAAATTTTTAGAAATTTTTCAACTCTTTATACCTGGTCCAGTTCTCCTGAAATCTCGTTGCACATGTACAGCGAGATTTTTACAGATTCGAGGTCTGGGATCGGCGCGCTCAAGCGTTTTCAGCGGGGTCCGGGGCAGAGTCCCGGAAAATTTTGTAAAGAAAAGCATTTTAATGTTAAATGGTAACGTTAAAATTTTCGCAAGAATCGGCCAAATCTCGGTTCCTGAATCAAGCAAGCCCAAAAACACTTGAAATTGATAAGCTTCTACATTGCACAAAACTTCTGAGCTGAATCGCGTTTTTTGACCTCTGCTAATTACATCAGCGCAGCAACGGGTCGTCTGCCAATAAGATAAAGAAACGTATCCAATGAATATTTTGTTCTTACCGTTTCTCAAGCCCATTCGTGGCCTTCTTATTAAGAAGATGTAGTTCAGAAAACAGGAAATGCGCAAAAACATAAGAAAATTTGGCCATTCCTTTCATTTAAAATAGGATTATGTGTCCTTGTAAAAAGACAAACAAGTCAAGAATAGACAAACTGGTACACAAAAGACAAACAAAGCAGAGAATAGACAAACTAATACTCAATCATCCTTCGTACTTTTACTGTTAATATATGCTCAACAAGCATGCGAGAAGTTTAAATCAATGAACAAATGGTGCATTAAATTACTGAAATGGTGTAGAAGTGCTCGGATTATTTTATGTAGCTGATTCAGCTTTTTAATTCATTAGATCTATATAACAATGAATCGATATTGACTCGGCATGGCTTCAGAAAATTTTGACGTTTTTGCGCTTTTGAATTTAGAATTTTCGAATTTAAAATTTAGAGTCTGTATAGAATTTCTGACCCGACTGTAGAACAGAGTGTAAATTCTGTAAAGGATTTAGGTGTTTGACGTATCAAGTAAACTTGATTTTAATTCCACTATAATGATATAACGCGTAGAGACTTGTCTAGAGCTATGCTAATCATCAGAAATCATTTGCTTCTAAAAATAAACTAAATATGTCTAGGGCTTTTACTGTTTACATCAGACCGCTTCTTGAGTATTGTGCACTGTTTGGAATCCATACCGTAAGACCCATGTTTCAATGATCGAAAATGTTCAAAGGAATGTACACGTTAAATTGTTGGATTTCGGGGACTTTCTTATCTTGCTGAAAGACTCGGTTCCTGAATTGGATAGCCTGGAGATCGCAGATTAGCGTGAGTGACTCTGTGTATGATGTATCAGATATTGAGTGGTAGATGCGTTTTTGCAGCAAGCCGACTTTTTACTTTTTTAGAAAACAGCACGCGTGCTCAAAAATTCAATGAAATGTGAATGCACTCCTTTGAGGCTTGATGTTAAGTGGGTATAATTTATCCAATAGGTTGGATTCACGGGCTAATATTGAAATAAGGTGATCTTCTAGAAATTAACTTTGTATGGATGATTTAATCTAATTAAGGGTCAAGGAATTCAAATCTGAAAGAATTAGGTTGTCGTGTCGGCATTATTGACGAGTTATAGGCTCGGTGAACTTCGTGTGTTTAAGGATAACAAATTAATTGAGGCGAACAGAAGCTATTCTCAATATTTGCCGTTTCACTTCTATTATACTTGAGAGCTTAAGCGTTAGTATTATCTGTAAAGGTGTTTAAAGCTGCCCTAGATGAGATGCATTCTCGCTCAGGTCGATCGTATGAGATGCTTGGAGTCTTAGTATATCTGAAAAGGTGTTTAAAGCCTAGCTAGAGTCGAGGAGTCGCTCCCGCTCAGGTTCGATGTATAGATGCTTATACTTACGTGCAAATTTTCATACAAAAACGTGATTTTTGCCTTTTCACAGCAATAATCTATAGCGTAGATGTTGAAAACACGATCTGTCAACCATGAGAGTGAAAAAATCTTTGACAAAAATTTTTTTCAGAAAATCTTTGTTCCATCTCACATGGTTTCCGACAGATTTTTCGACTTCTAAGTTAAAGATTATTGTTTGAAAAGGCTTAAAATCAAGTTTTTCGAAAATTTGACAAGGTCACCTTATTCTCAATATACTCCGATTCACGTATGGAATTCCCTCCCTGAAGCTATTGTAAGATCTCTAGTGTTTGCTTCCCTCCATGAAAAGTTGAAAGAAGGGCTCAATTCTAGAATAGATAGAAGTCACAGAATTTAAATTAATCGAGGATTATCAAAAGATGAGCAGATTGTAAGGAAGATATTCAAAAGAAATTATCGACGGAAAGCATTTAGAAGGAGAAATTGAGGAATGAAGTTGTAAAGTGATAGAAGCACAAAGCATGGAAGACGATCTGCACGTAGAACGGCGCATTGATTGATCTAATGTATACTGATGCATGTGTTTGTTTGTATGTAGGTACGCAATGAAGGCGACAGCAAAAATCAGTCGCAATGATTGATCGAATTGTCTTGTGTACATATGTACATAGGTATGTAACTAGGAACATATAGGTAATATGAACACTTCATCAGCGAAGGCGACAGGGTTAATGCTGGCGATCGATGAATCTATTATGAATTAAGGAAGAACAGGTTAATTCGAACATAGGTGCACACTGATGGACGTTTATAAAGGACGTACATACATAGGTACAGAACTATCCACAATGCATTTATTGGTTTCTATGTTATAGCTTGAGCGAACATTATGTACCTAAATAGAATACACTGCGATCAGGTCGATGTAAGTTTACATGACTATTATAAAAGAATGTAAGTTAGGCGTATTTACTGTTGCCTTGATCAGAACACTCCGTTCCTAGTGCATTGGATAAAAGTTGTGTTTAACATCACAGGCGAGGTGATCTGTGGAACACATCTGAGTGACAATTCTTTATGTACTGTAGGGTGTTTGATTAGTATTCTTTTGCTCGCGTGGTAAGTCGACGTATGTAGGTTCTCTATGCAAATTTTTTATTATCATGAGTTGATTTTCGTAATAGGCAGCTTGTTTGGTCGCGTGAATTATTTGATTACGGATAGTTTCACTATTAGTAACCTTATGCGCATGTGGAAGTCAGCGTTGCATTTCTATGCAAATTTTTTATCAATCATATGAGTGATTTACGTTGTTCCGGACGCGAAATTGCTTATTCCGGTTGTTTACGCCCTACCAATGCTGCTTGTGTAATGCACATTTGCGTATATGGGATTGATCAAGATTGTTATGCTTTGCGCGAGTTGCTGTGTTCATTTCTAAGAATGTACCTGTAATCTTACAGAAATTAAATAACTATCCGACGATTCGGCGAAACACTGACAATTGGTATAAGATTGTCAATTAGTATCGAAGGAGCCGGATTAAAAATCTGATAGGTGTGGCGGAGCATTGAGATCAACCGTTTTGACAGGGGCTATTGATATGAAATCAGATTTCGTTTTGACGTGGCACATTTGTCGAAGCTCGAAACTATTGATATGCGAATTTTTATCATCAGATTTTGAGGCTTAATTCTAGAATAGATAGAAGTCACAGAATTTAAATTAATGGGGATTTATCGAAAGATCAGCTGTTGTAAGGAAGATATTCAAAAGAAATTATCGACGGAAAGCATTTAGAAGGGGAGAAATTGAGGAATGAAGTTGTAAAGTGATAGATGCACAAAGCATGGGAAGGCGACTGCCGTAAACGGCGCATTGATTGATCTAATGTATACTGATGCATACGTTTGTTTGTATGTACATACATAGGCACGCAATGTTTAGGGAAGGCGACTGCGAAATCGTCGCAATGATTGATCGAATTGTCTTGTGTACATAGGTATGTAACTAGGTACAGAGGTAATATGTACCTTCATTAGCGAAGGCGACGGCGATAATGCTGACGATTGATGAATCTATGATGAATTAAAGAAGAACAGGATTGATCGAATTGTCATGTGTACATAGGTATGGAAGTAGGGACATAGGTAATATGTATGTACATTCATTAGCGAAGGCAACGGGGATAATGCTGACAATTGATGAATCTATTATGAATTAAAGAAGAACAGGTTAATTCGAACATACGTGCACACGATGAACGTTTATAAAGGACGAAGGTACAGAACTATCCACAATGCATTTATTGGTTTCTATGTATAGCTTGAACGAACTTGATATACTTAAATGAATACACTGCGATCGGTCGATGTAAGTTTACATGACTATTATAAGAGAATGTAAGTTAGGCGCATTTACTGTTGCCTTGATAGAACAATCCGTCCATAGTGCATTGGATAAAAGTTGTGCATACATTACAGGCAGGTGATCTGTGGAACACATCTGAGTGACAATTCTTCATGTACTGTAGGGTGGTAGATTAGTAATCTATTGCTCGCGTGGAAGTGGACGTAGGTTCTCTATGCAAATTTTTTAATATCATGAGTGATTTACGGAATAGGCGCTTGTTCGGTTGCGAGAATTATTTATTACGGATAGTTTTATAATAGTAACCTAATGCTCACGTGGGAGTCGACGTTGCATTTCTATGCAAATTTGTTTTCAATCATGAGTGATTTACGTAATAGATGTTTGTTTCGGACGCTAGAATTGCGCATTCCGGTTATTTACGCTCTACCGTGCTGCTGTGTGAAAAGCATTACGTATATTAGATTGTTTATCAAAATTGTTGATGCTTTGCGCTGTTACTGCGTAATAACCATGTTTCTTAATCTTAGAGAAATTAATGAACTAACCGAAGATTTGGTGAAACTGTTACAGTGGCTACAAGATTTACAATTAGTACCGAAGGAGCCGGATTATAAATGTGATAGGTGTGGCGGAACATTGAAATTGTCCGAATTGAAAGCGGCTATTGATGGACGGGTATGGCGATGGCCAAATACGGTTTCAAAAAATAAGCAGAAAAGACGATTATGCGGAAATCAGATTTCGTTTCGACGTGGCACATTTTTTGAACGTTCGAAACTATCGATATACGAAATTGTAGCATTTGTTAATTTGTGGGTATATGGTGCGGGATTAGACCTAATCGCGGTTCAGCTTAGACTAGCGGCTACGACTCTAGTGGATTGGGCGTCGTTTTGTCGAGAAGTGTTATTACAAACTTTGCTCGAGAATCCGGAAAAGATTGGAGGCCCAGGTCAGATCGTCGAAATCGATGAATCCAAGTTTGGTAAACGCAAGTACAATAAGGGGCGTTCCGTTGATGGGCAGTGGGTATTCGGAGGTTACGAGCGAGGCACTGGGCGAGTGTTTCTCGTTGCAGTAAATCAGCGAAGTTCGTCAGAGCTGATTCCTATAATAAAGGAGTGGGTGTTGCCCGGAACGACGATAATAAGCGACTGCTGGAAGGCATACGACTGCCTGGATCAGCACGGATATCAACATTTAAAAGTGAGTATGAAATTATACTTCAGTAATGATAATAATTAAGTCAGGTAAACCATCCGGTTATCATACTTTATTGTTAGGGTTAGTTACAAAGGGAAGGATTCCATATAATTAAGAAATTATACTATTTTTATACTTTTTTAGTGAGGGTTAGTTAGAAAGAGAAGGATTCCATATAATTAAGAAATTATACTTCAGTAAATATAATTATTAAGTCGTGCAAACCATCCGGTTATCATTCTTTTTTGATTACATATAATGAAGGAGAAAAAAGAAAAAAGACGCGGAAAGCTGTTTGAAATTACGAAAAAAACTTTAAAAAATTTCATATTTCTAGCAAGTTTTTTTATATTGTTTTTTTATAATTACATATAATGCGACAAATAAGGGTGCTAACGTCATATTCTTCCTATGTCTCTTCTAATATTTATTTTTTAGGCTTAGGCTTAGTATGTGCCTTCACATTGGTGCCAGGGGATGATGTAAGCCTGAGACAAATGGGGCGAAAATTGCGGAGCGAGCGAAGCGAGCGAAGCAATTTTTGCCCCATCTTTTTCTTAGGCTTAGATCATCCCCTGGCACCAATCTGAAGACGCACGATGCACAGAGCCCTAAAATACCTAATTAGTCCTTTCATGCAGGTAAACCACAGCATAACGTTCAAAGATAAAGAGACGGGCGCCCATACGAATGCGATAGAGTCAACCTGGAGAGCGGCAAAGGCAGTGTGCACATCCTCGAACCGCAAAAAGTCGCATATTCCCGGCAACCTGGCTAAATACATGTTCTTGAAGAAGTGTCAAGAGTGTAAACTCGACCGTACGGTGGAATTTTTGAAGTTGGCAGCCCGATTGTACGACCCCTTGAAGAAACGAGAAGTTCAATTACCCGAATACGATTCAAGCGATAGTGAAGACGTTGATTAAGGTGAGAATAGCGTTTTTATGCGAATTCAAGTAGGATTCTTTAATATAAAAGTTGAAAAAACAGACGGAAATTATAAATTAAAAAAATTTTATTTTAATTTTTTTTTGCAATCAAAAGCTTTTCCGTCTGTTTTTTCAACTTTTATGTTAAAGATACCTGCTTGAAATCGCATAAAAACGCTGTTTTTTGAAATCTGGGACATGGAGCTATTCTAGAATTCGCCCAGATTTTGTTTCGACGTGGCACATTAATCGAACACTCGAAACTATTGATATACGAAATTTTATCCAGCGACTGCTGAAAGGCGTACGACTGTCTGGATCAGCACGGAAATCAAGAGATAAAAGTGAATGAGAATTTACACTTCAAGTAATTATAATAATTGTCATGTAAACCATCCGGTGATCAATCTTTTTTTGTTAGAGTTAGTTAGAAAGGGAAGGATTGCGTATATTTTGACAAATGAGGGTGCTAGCGTCATTTTCTTCCTATGTCTCTTCTAATATTTATTTTTTTAGGCTTAGGCTTAGTGTATGTGCCTTCACATTGGTGCCAGGGGATGATGTAAGCCTGAGACAAATATGGGGCCGAAAATTGCGGAGCGAGCGAAGCGAGCGAAGACAACTTTCGCCCCATCTTTTTCTTAGGCTTAGATCATCCCCTGGCACCAATCTGAAGGCGCACGATGCACAGAGCCCTAAAATAACTAATTAGTCCTTTCATGCAGGTAAACCACGGCATAACGTTCAAAGATAAAGAGACGGGCGCCCATACGAATGCGATAGAGTCAACCTGGAGCGCGGCAAAGGCAGTGTGCACATCCTCGAACCGCAAAAAGTCGCATATTCCCGGCAACCTGGCTAAATACATGTTCTTGAAGAAGTGTCAAGAGTGTAAACTCGACCGTACGGTGGAATTTTTGAAGTTGGCAGCCCGATTGTACGACCCCTTGAAGAAGCGAGAAGTTCAATTGCCCGAATACGATTCAAGCGATAGTGAAGACGTTGATTAAGGTGAGAATAGCGTTATTATGCGAATTCAAGTAGGATTCTTTAATATAAAAGTTGAAAAAACAGACGGAAATTATAAATTAAAAAAATTTCATTTTAATTTTTTTGCAATCAAAAGCTTTTCCGTCTGTTTTTTCAGCTTTTATGTTAAAGATACCTGCATGAAATCGCATAAAAACGCTGTTTTTGTAAATCTGGGACATGGAGCTATTCTAGAATTCGCCCAGATTTTGTTTCGACGTGGCTATTAATCGAACACTCGAAACTATTGATATACGAAATTTTATCCAGCGACTGCTGAAAGGCGTACGACTGTCTGGATCAGCACGGAAATCAAGAGATAAAAGTGAATGAGAATTTACACTTCAGTAATCATAATAATCGTCATGTAAACCATCCGGTGATCAATCTTTTTTGTTAGAGTTAGTTAGAAAGGGAAGGATTACGTATATTTTGACAAATGAGGGTGCTAGCGTCATTTTCTTCCTATGTCTCTTCTAATATTTATTTTTTAGGCTTAGGCTTAGTATGTGCCTTCGCATTGGTGCCAGGGGATGATGTAAGCCTGAGACAAATGGGGCGAAAATTGCGAAGCGAGCGAAGCGAGCGGACAATTTTGCCCCATCTTTTCTTAGGCTTAGATCATCCGCTGGCACCAATCTGAAGCCGCACTGGGGTCAAAGATAATTTTGATTAAGGTGAGAATAGCGTTTTAATGCGAATTCAAGTAGGAGTTTTGAATATAAAAGTTGAAAAAACAGACGGAAATGAAAGTGAGAAAATAAAATTTTTGAAAATTTTTTTTCAAATAAAGGCTTTTCCGTCTGTTTTTTCAACTTTTATGTTAAAGATACCTGCTTGAAATCGCATAAAAACGCTGTTTTTTTGAAATCTGGAACATGGAGCTATTCTAGAATTCGCCCGAAAAAGTTGATCTAACGGGGTATTTGCTAGGAGGCGTGTTCTAAGTGCATAATTTATTTAGCCTGCGCGCCTACCTTCGTCTTTTGCACCTAATCTCGTATAAATGTACTTTAATTAATAATTTCTTGCTTTCAGAATATGTGATTTTGTATGATGATTCATGTCGAATGTTTATTTATAATTGTATTGCATTGTATATTAATGTTTCTTTTCTTATTGTGTTCTTTTTTGTGCGACGAAAATAAAATATTTTGTATTGTATATATATATTTTGAACTGTTTTCTGGACACACATTATTGCAATAGAAAAATCAACAATACTTCCGAGAAAAATTGGGGGAGCATGTGCTCCCATTGCCCCTCCCTGGCTACGCCTATGTGGAGTAACTCTGTGAACCTTTTCAAGGTATTGATGTGTTTGATGCACGCCCCCTTTTGTGTTAGTACACATAAGGTTACTACAGTATACGCTTTACTTGTTACAATTGAGCGCATAATAGTACATGCTGCAATACTTTTTTTATTTATTTTGGAAAGCGGCGATTTCACTCAGTGACTTTTTAAACTAGATTAAACATATTCATCGTCACCTATCTTGATGCTACAAATAAACTATTGGAAATACTGTATGTATCGCTAGACAAATATCATGTTGTATTAGTAGATGCATTGTTCGCTTGCCTTTTGTTGTCAGCTGTTAAAATTTGATAATGTTGTCATCATGTAATAGTTTCCCAGCAGTAAAATTAGCGTCTGCGAATACAAAAGCCGGGTGTTACAGTAAAAAATAAAAGAGTCGTATTGGGCAGCTTGAGTGCTACCACTGGCCAGTGTTCGGTCGCTAGCGCGAGCCGGACCAGTGCTTAACCGAAAAAAATTGCGCCAATCTATCTAGAGATGAAGCATCAAACCGACAGGTTTAAGCGCAGAATGAAGAGCTGAATATAGCTCGGAGCTCGATGAGCGTGTAGGTGCCGCTCCACTGACATAAATGTTTGTAATCGTATATAAAATATTTGTTTAACAAACATTCGTATATTAACAAAAGATGGTCTGAAACAGACAAAACTCGTTTCTTCAAATCTATAGTCTGTTTCACACAACTTCGTCCATAAATTTTAAAACTATCTCCGACAATAAGCTGACAGATTGCGATCATAGCATTGATCTGATATATAATGATCGTAACCCTTGACCTACTGTCGATTAAAATTCTTAGAATTGTATGCACAAAGTTATGTGAAACAGAACTATGGTGCATGGATCAATCGGAAAAAAGCTTATATACATATGTCGCCAGCCGAGCGATGAAGAATGAGGAAATATATTAATTAAGCGAATTATATGTACTCGGTTAAAAATGGACACGTGGAGTGATGATGAATGCATTTAATCCAGTTTTAAAAGTCAGTATTGAAATCGCCGCTTTCCAAAACGGATGAAAAGTATCGCGGCAGGTATTATTACACGCTCAAAATATAACGAATTAAGACGTACACTGTGGAGTACCTGATATAATTTTGGTAGCGTCATGTTCTTCATGGCACATTACCTATCCAAATTTAAGCTGTTGTCGCGATTTCGGGCGGTTTAGAAAGAAAGATAGAAAACAAGTTATTGCTAATTTATTTGTATTCATTATATAACTTGTCATACTGTATTTTATCACTTTTGGTTATTAGTAATAAAATTTCTTTCTTTGCTAATATAAGTAACAACAACAACAACAACAATTTATTCGCTAAGTCAAAAGAAAAATATACATGGATAAGACGAATGAACGAAAATGAAAATACATGAAAGACAAAACAAATTAAGTATGACGAAGCAGGGTAAACGTAAAGGCAATAGGAAAAACTGCTCTTACTTACGCCCCTTTAAGAAATTTAGAAAGATTTAATCTTTTAAGTTTAGTCAGAAAAACGATGTCTATTTGGAGCACTTATAATCTGTTCAGGTAGAGAGTTCCAGATGGGAATTATTCGATTACAAAAATCAAATTTTCTGCAATTTTCATTTACATGATTGACGAGAAGTTTACAAGAATTTGCTGCTCGATTAGAATTTAAATTAATTGTGAAGAAAATCCTTAAAAGGAAGAGCTTTACATTTGATAATAGAAAAGGCTAATGTTAGGTCGTTATGGAGGCGTCTTAGCTCAAGAGTGTCCAGACCAAGTTCGTGTAATCTTTCAGCATATGTCAAATTTTTATCACTAAAAATTCGTTTCGTAAACCTTCTTTGAACCCGTTCGACGGAGGTGATATCACACAGCAGGTAAGGACTCCACGAAACAGCAATATTCAAGCACTGGTCGAACGTAAGTAATGAAGGCCTTAACAAGTAATAATCTATCTTTAAAAATAAAACTACGCAAGAATCAGATTGCTTAACTGCATGCCTTTTTTCACAATATATTCACAATGAGATCTGGACGATAAATTAGAATTCAGAAAGACACCCAAATCTTTTACACAAAGTGTGTCAGTAGAAAGATAGAAATCATTTATGTGATAAGAATGCCTAGGGTTTGAACTACCCAGATATAGAACTAAACATTTATTAACTGATATTTTTAATTGCCATGTATTGGCCCACTCATGCACATAATTTATGTCAGCTTGAAGTGTCATAAAATTGGATGATAGATTCCAAAGTTTGATATCGTCAGCAAACAAAGTAAAATTACTGTTTTGGCGCATTTCACATAAGTCGTTAATGAAGATTAAAAAAGTGTGGGACCTAGTATACTACCCTGGGGCACGCCACTGGTGACAGGAATAGAGATCAGATAAAGAATTTCGACTTGGCGACTTGGGATCTATTAGTCAAGAAATTTTCAATCCAATTAAATGAAAGTTTGTTCCAGTCCATAAGGTGCCAACTTAATTAGCAGTTTTTTGTGTGACACTGTGATATCAAAAGCCTTACAAAAGTCAATGTAGACAATGTCAACAGGAATTCCCTCATCTAGAAATTTGGTCCACTGATTTTTGCACTCAACAGGTTGTAACGCACATGATCTATTTTTTCTAAAACCAAACTGTTTTTCACTTAGCAGATTTTGCTTCTCTAGATAAGAAATCAAGGACATGTTCATTATAGATTCCATTAATTTACAAGAAACACAACATAAGGAGATTGGACGATAGTTATCAACTGATGACATATCCCCCTTTTTATGAACTGGGATCACAACAGCTTTTCGCCAAAAATCGGGTATCTTTCCACTTTGATAAGAAACGTTAAAGATGGTTTCTAAAGGTGAGGAGCAGCACTGTTTTCAACTTTTTAATAAAATATGCACATAAGCCATCGGGGCCAAGCGACAAAGTGGGCTTAAGCCTACTTATGGATTCAGAAATAGTCAGAACATCAAATTTTACAGAAGAGGATGAGCATCACTTTTGACTCTGTTTGCGAAATGGGGAGAAACAAGATCGTCAATAACAAAATTACTCGCAAAAAAAGAGTTGTAAGCATTAGCTTTTTCAAAATCATTATCTATCATCTTACCATCACACATTAATATTGTAGCTGACTTTGTCTTTCTTAAACGGTCATTTACGAAAGAATAAAAAATTTTTTACATTTCGAGAATTTAAAAAGCTGAATATACGAAAAAAGTAATGAATATACGAAACCGATCAGGGGCGGATTTAGGGGCGGGGGGGCGGCCGCCCCCCCCCCATTGGCCCAAAATAGTGCGCAAAATTAAGCATTTTTGAGCTATTTTTAGCGATTTTCGGGTAAAAACGGCTAATTTTTCCGCCCAAGTCAGGGTTCCGCCCCCCCCCCTTAGGGGTACCGCCCCCCTTAGAAAAATCCTAGATCCGCCACTGAAACCGATGATGATAATGATAATAATAATAATAATAATAATAATAATAATAATAATAATAATAATAATATTCATCAGCCAATTTCAACCATAGAAAATGCAATAAAAAATTACATGTACGAATGTTGTAGGTACGTGTATTATACGTGTAATAGGACATATGTCAGTGAAATGACGAATTTACGCGCGCCCCACAAGGTATCTAGAAAAATCAAAGTTTGCTAATCGATATTTAAATGTGTGTAAGTTAGGGATAGAGAAACAATGAAATCTGGAAGATCGTTCCAAACTGTAATATATTTGTAGAAGAAATAAAACTTTTGCAAGTTAGAGTGAACAATCCTATGACTAACTTAAACCTATTAATGTTACGGGTAGTGATCGACCGAGTCCCGACTCCTGCTGTCCCCGGCCATATTTAAGCATCCCGGTCGGGGCATGGTCATAAAATAGCCGGGCGAAAAATTTGGTGTAATTCGTATTTTGTACAGGATGTGATACTGCCAATTATTTTTTATCAATGAACAAGTGTTTATTTTGAGAACTGTACAGATTCGACCATATTTATACTTAGTCCTTGTTATGTCTTTGCTACTGTGTAAAAATGAGATTTTATTGAATAAATGTTAAGGACAATCTGCATGTTTTCGATTCCTTCACCTAATTAATCAAACCAAATGCTACTTTTATCCCATTTATTCGTAGCTAGTGGCTAAAACATTTGGAGTTGACAAATACGTTCTATTTATAGCTGGAAATTAGTACCTTTTCAAAAAATATCCGAACAAACAACACTTTTACATTTAATTGAATGGGAACCGCCTGCTTTAAAACGCGTTTCTAGTATGATAGTTATAAGGACGGAAGTTAATCATAGGCGAAACTGTGCTGCTGAATTGCGTTCGATCCGATAAACTATATATGTCTCATATAATACGTCCAATACCTACTCCGCCCAATCGCTACATCTCTGTGATTCCACTACTTGCGGTTCTGGTTTTGTTAATAACAATTATTACTTCTGTTTTTCATCGGAGGAACGCTTAATATTCGTTGAGAACACGATTTTTAGGCATTTCTGATGATGCTCTTTCTTTCTAGAACATAAAAACCATGAAAAAATTTCGAAAAATTGCATTAAATTGACCAAAATATAGTCAAAAAGTGACTATTCAATGACAATTTGGCGCGAAGCGCCAAAAATTTGACAATGTTGAGCCATTTGAACGCTAAAAACGCTTAAATCTAGACACTTCCTATGATTTTTCTAAAAAAGTGTGAATTGTTGGGGAGTGAAAAATTTTTTGCGGAAGGTGAAAATTTGGGGGAAGGGGTGAAAACCCCCAAACCTCCCATGATCATGTATGCTCGCTTCTATAAGTTAGCTCTCAAAAAAATACCTCAGCCCGCCTATGAAATCTGTGTCCAGCGGACGCGAATTCAAGTCAGCTCGTGATTTAGCTAATGGTTCAAGAATTCAATTGAAGCCAGAAAATCTTCAGAAGCTCTTATTTCTAAAGCATAATTTGCGAGCAATTGAATTCAATACGTGGAAGCTCCCAAGCACTTAGGCTGATGAACATGTAGAATGCGGCGCAAGCAGCAGCAGTAGCAGTAGTGAAGATTCAAATAATATTGAGTGTGATAATAGCAGTGACATAGAATTTATTGATGATTCAGACAATGCAACACTGGACTAAATGTTTCTTGTGATATAAATAGTAATAAAACTTGATTTGAAAAGGCGTTCCTAACTTTGCGCTTGCCATTTACTACTGAATGGAGCAGTCGCTCATTATTTCTCTTCCTTTGCCCACCACAAGTATGTGTCATGCAATAATATTTTCCTTCTTGTCCGGCTCCCGGCCGGGGCCGGGGATTTTTTTTGCCCCAGTACCACCCCAGCCCCGGCCAAAAAAGTCGCCCCGGTCGATCACTAGTTACGGGTAACTAACATTTATATTGAAAATAAAAAAATTATCAGCTTCTAAACATGACTTATTACTAATAACTTGGTACATCATACATAAGCAAATATGTAAACATCTGAATTCAAGTCTACACAAATTGAGTTGTATTAAACGGGTATCGTAAGAAAGGCCACTATTGTAACGGAATTTATTTCTATATTTTTAATTTTAATTTTTCTATTTCCCATTATCTCAATTGTAAGGAACATTTAAATCACATAATTAAAAAGCTGTTTCTCGTTGTTTTCTAATACACAAAGCTTTTCTTTCTCGTGATAAAGATATTTTAATTAAGGCTTACTACTTATGTAAGACCCATGCTTGAGTTTTCTGTTTCTGTATGGAATCCGTATTATGCAAATGACATAAATCGTCTTGAAAATGTTCAACGTAAATTTACTATACGTCTTTTTGGCTTTCATAGCAATTTATCCTATCTTGAACGCCTGAAGCTTCTTAACCTATCTTCTTTGGAACTTCGTTGTCTTCACATATGTCTATGTCTCATGTATCAAATTATTAACGGTTTATCTTGTATTGATGGCAATGAATTTCTCATTTTTAGTTCCGTCATAACTCGATCTGAAAACCGTCGTAAACTTACATTACCAGTTGTCCGTTCCAATGCTCACCTCAACGATTTTTCTCAGCGCTACCTGAAAATTTGGAACTCCTTGCCTGATCATGTAGTCGCTTCTCTTAACGTTTGTTCGTTCAAAAAAGAGCTCCTAAACATTGATTTTTCAATTTTATCGTTGGGGCACCACTTCCATGATCTGTATGTCCTTTTGTTCAGTCGCTGTTTTATCATATATTTGTTTTATATCAAATTTCGTGTATTTTTCTGGACAATAAACATTTTCTTGTCTATCTTGTCTGTAAGATAAGAGGGGTTCCAAACTGTACAGCAATACTCTTATAAGGCCTAACCTAAGTAACTGGTATAAGCCTTAACAAGATTACTTATATCACGCGAAAAAATGATTTGTATATTAGTATGCATCTGGAAGAAGCTTTTTGATCAGAGAATCATTATGTTCCTTAAATTTTAAATTTTGAGAAATCAAAAGTCCCAAGTCACGGACAATTATATCATCACTAGGAATAATTTCCCCACTTGGTATATAAATAAATTTTTGATTATTACCCGACCAGTCGATCACTGGAGGTAATAGTCCCTTACTCTCACCCCCTATGTGCATGTATGAAGCGAACACATCCGATTTTTTTTATTTATGATGTGTCATTTTTATTTTTGAATCAAAAGTTTTGCTTTGAAAATTTTTTTTATTTTATGAAATTATTATACTGTGCTTTACTTGCGCGAAGAAATCACCTGCTTGAAATATTATTCACAGGTGCACACTGGGGGTATGGGTTGTAATCCCCTACCACAACTTTTGAGAAGTGTACGGCTAAATTTCGTTATTTGTGATTTTGGGAACAAGCGAATCGCGAGATAAAGAAGCATAGTGGTGGGTAAAATAAGCAGTCGAGGGAATATCCAGGCACGGAAAAAAACTGGAACGCTCTAGCTGCAAAGCTGATGGAAATATGATAGAGCAAAGGGATAGCAGAATTAGTGGAATGAGTGAAGCTATCCTGAACCGACAATCAGAAGTCTTAATCGACTGTAAATATGTGATAAGGTTATTCTGGATTAATAAAGGTACTTGATTGAATGCGATTGAGTTTTAATGACAAGGAAAAGAACAAAAGAGTACTTAAGTAGCACATAAGCATCTACTGTAATAGTTATTGTTTTGAAACCGAGTGCATGGATGCGCGCGGCAAACCATCATACTTATTACTGTAACGCCGGAATTCCATATCCCTCGGCATGCCAAAAGACTATAGGTACATGATTCTAAATGGTAGGTATATATGCATGATGTTGGAGGTACATAAAGATTACTTTGGTAAGTATTTATAGAAATTACAGAATATGCCATTAGTTAAAGTCTACTTCACGCAAGTTTGGTCATAAATTTTAAAACCATCTTCGACAATAAGCCAACAGATTGCGATTATAGCATGGATCTGATATATAATTATCATAGCCTTCGGCTTATTGTCGATGAAAGTTCTTAGAATTTATGCACAAAGTTATGCGAAACAGACTATAGGTGCTCTGTTGTTCTTTTTCCTTGTTGTTAGCAAAGCCTTACCGCATCTAATCAAGTACCTTTCTTTATCAAAATCACCTAATCACAGAAATTACTCTATCCCAGAAATCGAGCGAGATGCCGTATTCACTGCAGGCTGCTATCTGATTGGACAACATTTCAGAGGCTGTTATTCGATTGGTAGCAGAGAGCACAAAATTTTGTTTTTTATAGACTGCCGCGAAATCCGTCATCAGTGAATGAAATTGTTTGGCGGCAAAAAATCTAGCGGCACAGGAGAAATTATCTATTAAAATTAGATGCAAGGCGGCCGTGCACGTTGGTAGATTCAATACAATGTACATACTAAAGGATGAATATGTAATGAATTTGTATATGCCGAGCACAATTTTCAGTGAGGAAGCGGAAGGCATGGCCTAGCCGAGTTTGAGTGGGCTTTTGTCAGCACGCGTTCTTTGAGAATTCGAATATACCCATATAGAAAGTCCTTGGATTCGTCAATTTCAGCTTATACCACTAATTCTACTGCCCGTTTGCTATATCATATTTCCATCAGATTAGCAGCTAGAGCATCCCGGTTTTTTCCGCGCCTGTATATATATCCCCTCGACTGCTGATTTTCACTCATCTCAATGCTCCAATCGCGCTTCGCTAGTTGATAACAGTGACAGCCATACGTGGGTAGCAAGAAAATTCTGGGGGTGCAAGATTTTTCAAAGGTAAAAAATGGCCTTAAAAGTGGTGGTATGGCGAAAAAACACCATTTTTCGACGTTTCTCATTGAGCACTATCTATTGGCATCAACGAATTGCGAACAAAACGAAAAAATTTTTAAAAATTGAATTCTGGGAGGGTATTTTGATTTCTCGGGGGGTTATACCCCCGAACCCCCACGCCCAGGTGTGGTGTGGTGACAGCCCCGATGAGCTGGAGGATTAGAACAGTGAGTGGTGTAAAAAAACATGTTTGCTAATCATTTGGTTGTGCTTACCACAGGCTTAGGCTTAATTATGTGCCTTCACATTGGTATGATCTAAGCCTGAGTCAAATGGGGCGAAAATTGCGGAGCGAGCGGAGCGATTTTCGCTCCATCTTTGGCTTAGGCTTTCTCAGGTACCAAGCTGAAGCCTCAAAGAGTCAGAAAAGGGAATTACGAAGCAGCGATTATCGGGCTGCTTGCTAATCATTAGGAGCAGCGCTATGAATCCATGACTTGCCATGGAATCAAGTTTGCAATATGCAAGTTAGCCTAATTTGCATACTATGCGAATTAGGCTGATTTGCATATGAAAACGGGTATCCGCGGCAAGTTTTGGGTTCCTAGCGATGCTCGTGATGATTAGAAACCCGAAAATTGCTCTTTCGAAAAAGTATGAAAAGTTACAAATAACGAAATTTTTCCAAGCATACCCCCTCCTCAGGCCATTTTGGACCAAAATTGGTTGCTTGAACCATGAAAAAGCGTCAAATGACGGCCAAAGTGTAATTTAAAGTATATATACTTATTTTTCAAGCAATAAACTGTCCAATACGTTCATCCAGACACTTTTCTTCCATAATTTTGTACATATTTGATGTTAAAAGTCATTTCATTACCCTTATTGTTATTGCTTTCATGCAAAGTTAACCATAGATATCCGTGAAAAATAAAATATGACGAATTAAGTACAAAAATTCGATATTGAAAAGGTGAAAAATTATTCATTTACCCCTTCCCCAGGAAACTCGGTTTTCCTCCTCCCAGAGCTTTTGGCCGTGTTTATGTATGATATTATTATTGTTGTTGTTGTTCTTCTTCTTATTATTATTGATATTATTATTGTTAATATTATTATTTTATTATGATTGTGATCATTATTAATAGTATTATTATTATTTTATTATTGGTGTTTTTGTTGTTGTTGTTGTTGCAGTTTTTGTTTCAGGAATGCCCCGGCGTACTTTTATTCTCAATTTGAACAGAAGCGTTCCATTACCATTTATAAAAGCAGTTAGAATTTTTTGTTTATTTTATTTGTTTTTTCTTGTGCTGCGTAGATTTTGCCTTCTTTATTTTTTCTATGTCGTAGTATATATCGAATGTGGATAGAAGAAAAACGGAGGAAATTTTCGGATATTTTAACACTAACTAGGTGATGGTTTGTTAGCCGTAATATTCCTACATATGGGCATTATTTGAAAACTTTAAAGTTTAAAGGATGCGTTATATTAAAAGTCGAACAAAAAAGTTTACGCTGCTTCACTTTTCACTTACACATGTTGTCTTTCCTTTCCTTGCTAACGTTTTCTCTATATATCGCGGAAACAATTTCCACATTTTGTGCTATGCTTTAGGAATTAAATGGGCTCTTCAAATTATACGGATTTGCTGCCGAATGCATAGTTGAAGAATCAGACGATGAAGTGGGTATCTAGTTATATTCTTTTGACTTTTTTATAGCAAGATGACTTAGAGAAAGTAGTAATAATTAAACCAATCGGCTTTTGGCTTTCTTCGCACCTGTCTTCTTCATCAATTGGTTCGCATTTTCGCGTTCAACATATAATTCTGCTTATAACAGCTGATCTCAAATTAGACTGGGCCAATTTTAGTTTTTGGGAACTATTGTAAGCATATATACATGATCTTAGGTAAGGTTTTCAGATCCCTTTCAGAAAAATTTTTACATCCCCCCAGAAATTTTTTCATTCCCCCCTCCCCCAGAGTTGGCGGTTTTTTGGAAGTTTTCCAAGATTTCTTAAAAATTCTTTAGAAATGTGCTTTTTAAGCGTTTTTATCATCTATTTGCTCAAAAGTATCATGTTTTCGGCGCTTTGCGCTGTATACTCATGTTTTGACTATATTTTGTTCAATTTATTAGACTTTTTAATTTTTTTCGAATTTTTTGAATGCCTTTATGCTCTAGAAAGATAGTGCACCGTTAGAAACGCCGAAAAATAATGTACACGTTTCCTACTGCTTTAAACAACAATTTCTTTGATTGTCTTGAATGCGTCGATGTTTGCTGTTTCATTCAATTGACTTGCAAAGTCTCCTAGCTCATATCTTTTTTCTCATATAGCTACTAGGGATGGGACTAGCACCGGCACCGGTGTTGGTGCCAACTATTAATGCAGGAACAGATTCAAGCTAATCATCTCGTTTTTTATGTACAAAACAATTTCTCAATTTGACGTTTTACTTTTCTGTCGAATTATATTCAGGTGCAAACATTAATACTTGAATCGTCAAAAATAGGAAGTTCGTTTCTTGCAGTGGTTGCACTAAGCTTTTGATTCATGCTGTAAGCAAATCGTATAATTTTACGAAAGAAAAGCAAGAATTTGGCTGCTTACCATGATAGAATGTTATCTAATTAGTTATATAATTTTTTGAAAACTGAATTATGATTGTTTTCAATTCTAAAGTGAGACATTGTTAACACATGTAACTCACAGAATACTGACATGCATACATACAAGCGTACATGTTTTTTTGGGAAGGAATACTTTAGGGCGCTTGACCTCTGAAGAATGGTTGCTGACTTAACTCTAGGAAAATGCGGCTGGTTCCTGTAGAATTCAGATTTTCAAAAGCTTTAGAAAATATGATCTGTTAAGCTCTTAGTTATCTTTTGGCTCAAGCCCATTAATTTTTTCAACCCTTCGCGCTAAATAGTCATTTTTGACCATCTATCGTTGAATTTCATTAATTTTTTTCCGAAAATTTGCTGATCTTGTTTTTTTACGAGAGAGCTTAGTCCGAAATGCAAAAATTGTGTCGTTAAAGCATAACACTCATTCTTTTGAGCGAAATAATGGTCGGTTTGGGAAAAAAGCTTTAGACTAGCTAGTGATCGACCGGGGCTACTTTTTTGACCTGGGGCGGTACCGGGGCTGAAAAAATCCCCGGCCGGGGCCGGGGGCCGGAGTCAGACAAGGAAAATATTATTGCATGACACATGCTTGGGGTGGGCACAGGAGGAGAAATAATGAGCGACTGCGTTCCATTCAGTAGTAAATGGCAAGCGCAAAGTTAGGTGCGCCTTTTCAAATCAAGTTTTAGTACTGTTTATATCACAATAAACATGTAGTCCAGTCTAACATTGTCCGAATCATCAATAAATTCTATGTCGCTGCTATTATCACACTCAATATTATTTGAATCTTCACTACTGCTGCTGCTTGCGCCGCATTCTACATGTTCATCAGCCTATGTGCTTGGGAGCTTCCATGTATTGAATCCAATTGCTCGCAAATTATGCTCTAGAAATAAGAGCTTCTGAAGATTTTCTGGCTTCAATCGAATTCTTGAACCATTAGCTAAATCAGAGCTGACTTGAATTCGCGTTCGCTAGTCACAGATCTAATAGGCGGGCTGAGGTATCTTTTAGAGCTAACTTATTGAAGCGAGCATACATGCTCGTGGGGGGTTTGGGGGTTTTCGCCCCTCCCCAAATTTTCACCTTCCGCAAAAAAATTTTTCACCCTAGAATTCACACTTTTAGAAAAATCATGGGAAGTGTCTAGATTTAAGCGCTTTTAGCGTTCAAATGGCTCATTAAATAGTCACTTTTTGACTATATTTTGGTCAAATTATTGCAATTTTTCGAAATTTTTTTCGTGTTTTTATGTTCTAGCAAGAAGGAGTAGCATCAGAAATGCTTAAAAATCGTGTTCTCAACGCATATCAAGCGTTTTTACGGTAAAAGGGTATTTTAAAATTATTTTTCAATTTCACTCTTCCCTGAAAGCGAGTAGAAATGATGGCACACAGTCAATGCCCTAACAGAGCATAAATTTTCCAAGCAAGTCGAAATAAACAAATACTGTGAATATAAATGAGGAAGCTCCGATAAAAAAAGTAATAATCGTTATCAACAAAACCAGAAACAGTAGTAGTGGAATCACAGAGTTGTAGCGATTGGGCAGAATTGGTATTGGACGTAATTAATGAGACATATATAGTTTATCGGATGAACGCAATTCTGCAGCGCAGTTTACATTCGCCTATAATTAACTTCCGTCCTATTAACTATTATACAAGAAACGCGTTTTAAAACAGGCGGTTCCCATTCAATTAAATGTAAAAGTGTTTTTGTAAAAATAGTTTTTTCGAAAAGGTACGATTTCCACCTAGAAATAGAACGTATTTGTCAACTCTAATTCTTTTAGCCACTAGCTACGAATAAATGAGATAAAAGTAGCATTTGGTTTGATTAGTCGAGCGAAGGAATCGAAAACATGCAGATTGTCCTGAACATTTATTCAGTAAAAGCTCATTTATACACAGTAGCAAAGATATAACAAGGACTAAGTATACATATGGTCGAATTAGTACAGTTCTCAAAATTAACACTTGCACATTGATAAATAACTGGCAGTATCACCAGGGCGAATTTAGGGGGGGCGGGGGGGCGGCCGCCCCCACATTGGCCCAAAATAGTGCGCAAAATTAAGCATTTTTGAGCGATTTTTAGCGATTTTCGGCTTTAAACGGCTAATTTTTCCGCCCAAGTCAGGGTTCCGCCCTCCCCCTTAGGGGTACCGCCCCCCCCTTAGGAAAATCCTAGATCCGCTACACTAAATTCTTCGCCGGCCCCGGCCGGGCCGGGAAGCCGGGGCCGGGGCCCCGGTCGATCACTAAGACTAGTCCGCCCTCAGAATTCTCATGCTATACATCACAAATATGTGGTAGAACAATAACAATAGCAATAAGAGAAAGCATAATATGGCGGAAGCAGATGGATCTCATTTGAAAAGGAGAAAAATGATATCACCGAAATATGCATTTTGAAACATGTCTACTTTGCCACCACTTAAACCGTTTAACATAATCTCATACACAAAGTATAGCACTATAGTGGCTTCGACGCCTAAGCACTGGCACCGGCAAATAAGCGGCATCGTTGCACCTCTAATAGCTACTGCAGAGCTAACTTGCTGCTTTTTCAATGGTTTTTTCGGTTCAACAGTTTATTTCAATCTGCAAGCCGCAGAATATACTTCGATTTTTGAGTTGCTTAGAGAATGCCTGATTTTTAGCAGATTTAGCGACTTTAGGCGTTTACATCGGTAGGTTTTTCCTAGTCCGCTCCTTTGACATCCTTAATAATCCATAATCCTAATTATATTAGTCTTTTTTGTTCCATCGGAGCATTTTTCTTTGCTAGTATAGCATATGTCTGTGTACTCGTTTCTATACTTAGTGTATATAAGGCCCGGGCCCAATGAAAAATTTTAGGACCGTGCCCGGTTTTTTCAAGCTTGGTCGTTTGCTGCCTACCTCCCTACATATACATCAGCATGGGGGTGAGGGGAATAGAACCCCCTGAGCTTTGAAAGACTGATAGCTATACAACGATTTTGGCCGAAAAACTTTGCTGTATAGACTTTTTTGGGCTCAGAAAATCAGCTTTACAGCCTTTTTGGGCTCAGAAAACTAGCTATATAGTCTTTTGAGCTCAGAAATGCTATTTAGTTGTCTTTTCTGAGTTTCAAAAGAATATATAGCTATTTTCTCGACTCCATTAATAGCTATTTTTGGTCCCAAAAGGCTATATATCTATGTTTGTGAATCCAAACATAGCTATATAGCTAGTTTTCTGAAACCAAAAAGGCTATTTAGCTAATTTTCTGACCCTAAAAGGACTATAGAGTCGTTTCTACGAAGCACATATCTATCTAGCAATTTTCGGTTTTCACCCCCCTGAAAGTTTGACCTTGCGCACCTATGCTACATGTTAATTGAATTTTTCGTAGAAAATTTTAAAAAATGACTGTATGGAGGAAATTTATGTATGTATATATATATATATATATATATATATATATATATATATATATATATATATATATATATATATATATATATATATATATATATATAGCGAAGTGAGTGCGATACTAATCAGCTTATTGCGGATTGCATGCATTAGTTAGTCTGGGAATCGCTCGCAACGCATCCAAAAACAATAGCACGCATTAGTAACGATTATGAAAGAAGCGTGCACCAATTTTTTCGAATATCGGGTCTGGGTCCTAAAATTTGTGAGTAACGAGTCCAAATCCAGATACCAAAATAAAATATAAACGGGTTCGGATTCGACAAGTAACAGATGGAAATCAGATCTACTTTGATTGCGTCTGCTTCCCTAATGTATACCACTAAGTCACGCGTTCTTAGCTATCTGTTTGCTCAAAAGCGTCAAATCTTGGTCGCTTCGCGCCACACAATCATATAGTATTTATGAATCTGCAGGGTTAAGCAGCATTTTGCATGGAGTGCGTCCCCAAACACCGAAATACAAGTTTGCTTGTGATGCTTGATTCGCTAAATCTCTCTTTTAACGTGATAGCGTAACGCCTGAAATTCTGTGTTGAAAATATGCGATTTGTTCGGTTTAGAATCCGTTCATGATCTGCGAATTTGAGGATGAGGAAGATGTTCACAAGCTTTTGAATAGGAGTGTTCTTATTAAGAATTCATCTGAATTGTTATTTCGATGTCCATCTTACGCCCATCTGCACGCCAAACTTATGGAATCAAGAGCCACTATTCAGGTATCTTGCTGAGACTCACCTGAGTGAGACAGGCTTTAGGGCTCGTACAGAGCCTTTTTAAAGCCATTTTTGTACAATGACTTTGTGAGACAAAAATATAGTATTTATAGCGTCACGATGCTTTATTATTATAATTCATAATTTGTTTATTTCTTATTTAGTTTAATTCAATAATTTATCTTTGAATAATTTAAACAATACTTTATCTTTGAATGATCTAATCTTTCTGTATTCTAAATATTTATATTGATAATTTATTAATTTTTAATAAATTAATGCATTTTTGATCATTATTTTTTGGCGATCCGTATTCACGTTTAATTTTATAATTTCAGCATATTTAGACTTTTATAGTCATCTTTATCCATACTACAATGTACAAAGACTTTTTCAAGCTTAAATACAGTAAGCTCATTTTTTAAATCAATTTAGATGTTTTATTTAAATGATATATTAATTGCTAATTTAATTATTTTTAGTTTGTCTTATTTATAGTTCATTTAATTTATTATGTTTAGCTAAATATTAACGTATTTTCGAGTGGGAATCCTTAAAATTTCAGCGATTTACAAAGATTTCCTGGTAGAAATGTACAATGTTAGCTTTATATAAATTAATATTTTATATTCTATCTTTATACTCTATTTCTATTCTATCTACTTAATTGGACAATTTAGTCGTTATTAATTAGATTTTCAATTTATTAAAATATCGTTTTCAAATTGAATAACTATATTTCCTCGCTTTTTCAGCAAGATTTAGTACAATTTTCGTCTATTAGCTCTGAATGTTATAATAACCTACTGTTTTTTAACTCTGCGCTCGCGATTAAAAACTCACGATCAACCTTTGTACGAGCTCGAACATATTTGAAATCTGCCTCTCCTGTTTTTCATGAATTTGACGCGGGAAATAGGAACTATTTGGCGATTCAGCTCTGTTTTCTCGCTATTTCACAATGTCATCATGTATACCTAGGCAATAGCCAAAGCTTCAGCCCGTCCAAGTATAGGCTCTTTCGGTTGAATAAACAAAAACTTATTGTCCATTTGGACTGAAATAATTTCTTATTCTTTCTTTGTTGGAATCAGTACTCTCATAAAAATAAAAAAGGGGCGGAGCCTCATATTTCGCCCTAATTTGCAAAAAGCCTGATGAAATGAAATTTTCAATTAAGTCGAAGAACGTTCTTGAGCAGTGTCGCTAAATTTTCGTTAAATTATTCGAATGTGTGAATACATTTTTAAATACGAATAAAAAATACGAATACATTTGTAAAAAATACGAATTTTTGAATACGAATTCATTTTTCTCATTTTGGGAAACTTAGACTCTACCCTAGGTAAATACCAAAAATAAAACTGAATCCCTAATCATAGTCTATTATAATTGGTCAGGTATAGAGTGACCGCATCCTTCATTTTATTTGAGAGATTATCTCAACTTTAAATTAGTTCCCCATTCGTCAACGTACCCTTTTTCAGTTGTAAGGATATAAATAGCTAAATACTTTGATATTATTCAGGCACTAGTCAACAATGCTTCCTCATTTTGTTTTTGGATCGATTCAATTGGAAAAAAGTTGGATCAAGATTACAAGGTCAATAGAATCGAAGTTAGTTGATTTTTTGAGTATTTGCTTAACCCGATTGCCTAAACATTTTCGCCTTATTCCATAGGATCTATCTTTCCTTGATCTCCATGGCGTAATAAAGTTGGATCAATCCGACATATGTTTATATTTGCTGGAAAACTACGGGGCAGCGCCTACAGCATTGTCTCGCGGTGAACCGAAGGAAGTCTTTTTCGGTCGTTTGGTAAGGTATGTGATAGTGATGAAACGGATACCCGGTTCCGGATCCGGTATTACCCGAATGTTTTCAGGATTCGGATCCGGAAGTTTGAAATTTTACCACCCGGATCTGAATCCGGAAGTTTGAATTTCCACTACCCGGATCCGGAAGTTTCAATTTTACTCTATGGATCCGAATCCGTAAACGACTCTATGCATTCCATCATGCAAATACAGATCTGGAATCTTTCACTTTTATCTGTAAAAGTTACAGTTATGAAGTTATATATATAGTTAGAATTAGAACAACATCAGTTTCTCACTGGAAAACGTTTTAGTTTTCCACAGACGTCAGCACATAAATATTGATACTCATCAGTAAAGTTAACCTCTTGCCGATTATATTTTTAAAATTTTTTAAAATTTCTTCACCATGCAGAAGATTGCGCTTTGGTTGATATACTATTCTAGTCCCATCCCACTAAAAAGCAGTTTGAACAGGATACTAGTCGCGGCAGCTGAAAGAATTTTTAACGCATGGAGATAAAACACGGCGATCCTCTGAGCACGATTTTTTTGTATTTGGCAGATTTTTCCATTGCACGTACAAAGACTTTTCGAGACTCCTTTTTACATGTACAAACATATTGGGAGGACAAAAACAGGAAAAATGTCTTAAATTTCCAAGAATTTTTGACGCTTCCCGCCGGAATTATTATTCAGTTCAAATGTATTTATAATGGCAATAATTGTGTTTAAAAAGGCAAAAAACGTAAAATTTTCAGGCAAATTGCGCCGGTTATGGTGCTATTCTTCTCGAATGAACCTCTGTTGTTGAGTTTAGCTTCAATTAGTTAGAATATCTTGGTGCTTCATACAGTTGAGTAATTTGCCCTGCTAATCTGCTTAATGCCTAAGCTTGAATTGAGTTTAAGGTATGTAAGTATGTCAAAACTTTTTTTACATAGTTGATAATTTTCTGTTATGCTTCCCTACCCAAAGCCTCAAAATTCAGTTTAAAACGTCAAAAATAAGTAAATTTTTTGATGCCCGCAAATTAAGTTTTGAGCTTTTATCAATTAAAAGTTCCACTGTTTTCACACATTTGTCAAAATCAGCCTATCAAAATGGACCCGTCAGTCTGTTCCATGGACGGGCTATTGCCCAGGTGTAGGTATAACCCAAAATTTACATGTACAGAATGGACAAAGGCTTGAGGAACCGTCTTTGTACATGTAAGGGGACTTTGCACGAAAAAACTTGCCTCTAAGACACCAATAAGCAAGCAGGATAATTACAATAGTACGTAACACCAAATCAACAACAGGTGGTACATTAAAGCAGCAAGGATTAATTGTGTGTAATGGATCTGGATCCGGAAGTTTTAATTTTTACTACCCAGATCCGGAAGTTGCGAAAACTACGATACGGATCCGGATCCGGATAAATTGAAATTGAGGATCCGTTTCATCACTAGTATGTGATTTGTTTTGGCAGCACTTTATTTCTTCTGTGTTTTGCAAAGAATAAACAGTGCAAAAATGTGGATTGTTTTGGTCACCTAAAAAAGGAGTCAGCCTGTAATTAGAGTTGCTGGTTCCGTAAAATTTTGTTTTTCCACAATTGTAAATATTCTGTTAGAATTATTGTAATAATAAGAACAATAAAGTGATAAAAATAGTAGAGAAAGTGATAAAACTTAGGTCTAATGCGAAATAATTAGCAAAAAGGATAGAGTATAGAATTCAGAAATGATTCTGCTGAAGTTGAACTGTATTACGTAGCTGCGTGCAATTGCTCGATGCCAGAAAAAAGACGCTTTTACTATATTGGCGGTTCCATCCTCTTCTCTTCTGACGAGTCCCGTGCATGGTTGCTTTGCCATGTAAGATTTTAATAATATCCTTATGCTAATTCTTGAAATTAAACATTGGGTCTATATCCAATTGTATGAGTTACAATGTAAGTAGTAGTAATTTTGAATCCATTCAATATGTCAGCATTACCTTCAGACTTATTGTACAACCGTTTACGTTGCACCCACATATTGGTATGGGGGGGTTTCTACGTTATATATGTAGAACTTATTCTTAATTGTAATATACAACTTTATTATACGTTATACCCCTAAAATCCGTACCTCATTACCTGCAGATAACAGTATATCCAGAATTGAATTTTTAACTTTCCGCGATTTCCCCCATCCAGAACCCCCAGAATTTGGTTGTTGCCTATGTATGGTATATTCCTTTTTCACTCTTGTTACATCGCTTGTTTTACAGATCGGCAAAGGTTGCCAGAGGCATGCACCAATGTCTTACGACCTGAAGACAAGAAATTATATTGGAAATACCTCAATGGATCCGTTATTATCGTTTATTTGCAGTAACATCGCTGCTGTTTCTAAGAGCAGTATTGTCTGCGATCCTTTCGTCGGTACTGGTGCGTACTCATACATGTTTGCTTTTCATTTGATTAAATACAAATGTGGTTTCCATTGACCAATATTGTACATCCTTTGCAACATATATTACGCTTATCAGTATGATGCATTATTTATATATTTCTGGATTTTGCTTTTCATTATGCAAGTATTTAATAGATCGTTTTAAACAATCGTTATTTGCGTTATTTTTCTGCAACTAGTCGTAATTCATTAAAGCAACAATTAGTTATGACTGAACAAGACCCTATTTAAGGGTGCGTCCTATCTTCGTTGGCCAGAAAAATTTTTTATGAACGCTCTGGGGTCAGCCAGAGAGCGTTACTTGGCTAAGCTGACCCGTAAAACTGGCGTAAACGTTAAAATTGGACTAAAACTACCTAATGATTTATAGTTTATAGATGATTTTTCAAGCACAATCCTAACTGCCTTACTTTCCCTTTTTCTTCTGATAAACCTAATATCCTAAAATCCCCACACGCCTACTTTATCGCTGCTTACAAAATTGCTCCTCGTATTTTTAACAGTTGTGTGAATTACGAATGTAAAAAATAGGCTCAAAAGAACACCCAGTACTTGCAATGTTTCTATCAGAGATAAGTTTTTTCTTCTGACTTGACTGTAGAATCAGGCCTACCTTGAGATAGATTTCTATTCACTAGAAAACTCTTCCCGGGTTTATGAAAACAACTTTACTCAAAGATAGGCTCCAGATAATCTACTTCTGCCAACATGTAAACATCTATATACATACGCACCTGCATTTATGAATACGGCCTTTGGACTCAGTCGGGCGTGCTTCGTTTTGGGAAATAGTCGGTTTAGTGAATTCTATTTAAACTTTAAACTGAATTGTTGATTACCTACATAAAATACTAGCTTATATTTGTATCATTCATTTCCGATAAGCATTGCTTCTGTTGTCAAATAATGTATAGATGAGCGGTGTTGTCGAATAATTGGTAAAACTATGTCTTTGGTATGAATGTTAGCATATTATGTAAAGTAGTGCTAATAAAAGAAGAATAGCTGTGCAATAGATCTTAGTAAGACCGTATAAGTTTGTATTGTTCTGCTCTTAAGCAAACGAACGATCGGGTTTTATTTAACATATGTATGTATATATACATGGGCGTACGCAGAGGGACGGGGGCGGCCGCCCCCCCCTTAGACCAAAAATAACTCAGAATTTTCGGCGCATCGTTATTTTCAATAATTTGAGCTTAGGCGCGGCAAAAAAACCTTATTTTTGATAGCGTAAAATTTTTTAAAAGTTTGAATTTTCTGCGCTCAATGGATAGATAGAGGATGTTCGGGAACGTCGGAAAACGCACTTTATATTGTGCCCCGGCGAAGATAACCCGAAATATAGGGTCACCATTTTCGGACCTACCCTCCTCTTGATAAAATCCTGCGTACGCGCCTAATTTACATGTTCTACCGGTTTCAGGTAGTTTGCTACTGCCAGCGGCTCATTTCGGTGGTTTTTGTTTTGGAAACGACATTAATTATAATACTATTTACGGCAAAGGTATGTACGGTTAAGCTTATTTATATCGTTCATGATATTTTACATATTTGTAGAGTAACTAATCTGATAGAGCATAATGTCGAGCTGCACTTCTTATCGTTTGGAAAAATTGAACTAAAATCACGCTTACAAAAATAGAGCTAATATTGATCTGCTGATATGTAATACAACGGCCATAAAAAGATGTTTGAAATGTTCCCCACCTTTGTGACGCTGTTAACTTTTAGCCTCTCGAGGTAATTAGATTGGCAATTCATCATATGTTGATCACTATCTTTCTAGGACCGCCATCGAGCGAAATCGATTGAATTTAGTTCCGCAAGAGCTTTTAAGAGTTTAGTACATAGATATTGAAAGAGTGCAAAACATGAATTGAGCTTGTTTTGTGGTTGTGGTGTGGGTAGAAAATGATTAAAATTATGTTTTAATTTTAATGTTTTAAGTTAAATTTAATTCAGTTATTAATTTAATTAATTTATTTTTAATCGTCCTTAATTTGGGTTCTATTTGTTCCGTACCTCTTGTTTTTACAATATATTTATTTGAATGATGAGCAGTGTATTGCACTTAGAATCATTTTGCAAAGTCTAGTGCAAACTGTTGTATGTTCTTTGCTACAAGGTTAGCAATTTATGGCCACGGCTTCAAAGATAATAATGTAATTTTCTTTCAAGTTATGTATATTACAAAAATATTACTTTTAAACAAAACTTATATTTACATGTTCTTTTTCCATTTTCGAGCATGTGCTCTGCGTTTTACTCGTATTCATTGAAGTAAGCTAAAATCAGTCATATTGGTTTTAGGAAAATCAAGCAGGTCGGGCGTAGGAATGAAGACTGTTAATGAGACGTTAAAATCAAATTTCGATCAGTACCGACTCACGGGTCATTTTTTGGGAGTTATGCTAGCCGATACGAGTCGAGACGGTGTTTGGCGGTCACGTGATTGTCAAATGTTCGATGCAGTTATTACAGATCGTATGATCGATTTTTGGTTTTGTTGTAAAATTCAGGGATACATTTCAAAACATTGAAATTTGAGGATTTTGTTGATTCGACAATGAGCTTTATGAATTTATATTCTCACAAATTTCTCTCAATGCACTGAAAAACTTTGTGTTTGGTGTAAAACTGGCAAAAATTCCAAAAACATGCCAAAAATACAATTCTGGGGGTCTGCCGGATTCTGGGGGTAGGGGGGTCTAGATTCTCAAACTACCACCCCGCGTCCACGTCTCGTTATAACTAGAGTGATATTTTTCTGCGCAGGCACTAGGCAGCATTACTTAACTTGACGTACCTGAATGTCACTGCCTGCAGACACAAAACTTACAAAATTGCGAACGTGCCAATAGATTTTATAGTTTTTTGTCTTGTTAATTTTAAATATCTACCCTCCCTCTCCAAAATTGAATAAGAGATAAGAACGTCGAAGTTTCCAGCGTTGCCTTAAGCCTTAAGAAATTATGTGTTTTTTTATCTTAACTCTCGCTATTAAAAAAATCATAAATTAGGCTGAAACGATACAAATGGTAAACTTTTCGATTCTTTTCTCGAATAATCTTTCATTGTTTTCCTTTAACAGCTGCAATGTTCGATCGAAGCGTTTTATGTGTAGAAATTAAAATTAATAAAACAACATTATTGCTTATTCAAAATCTCGTGAAGTGAAAATTGCAAAGTGTCAATTATTCCTGAAGCTTGATTATTGTTTACAAATTTTTATGCTTCCGACTTTCAAAATTTTACAAAAAAAAACAGAACCATTGAAATCAGTCGGAGGAACGCATCACTTAGTAACATTATTTGAGTTAGTTAGTTGTACCAGCGAGTATTTTTTGCAAAGCATACAGAGACTAGCTTCTTTATATCTACGTACATATGTGAATAAGCCTTGTACGAAAAAATGGTCTTCTAGATCGATTAGAATTCTTGAAATATATTTACCGCTCGAGAAGACTAAATTTGTTTTTACCTTAGCTCCATATGGCATCAGGGAAAAAGGCATTAAAGTCGGACGGAAGGAGCAGTATGCGCTAGAAGGTGATTCAGCGACAAGGTAACTCGGGCAGGATAAATTTTTTTGTTATGCTTTATATTTCCATATTCTCTGTGTATTGAAACTTTCCAAGTTGTATATGTTTAAGATAGAGCTGAAAATTTTCACGTACTTCTGCATGAGTACACGCGAATTGGAGCTAGATTCCGAGGTGCCAGTTTATTTATATGGAATAATAAAGGCCAAAGAATGATGATAGGACGAAAGATATTATTTTTGCAAAAAATTGCGAAAAATTGTTTTTCGAGGATGAAATAATATGTATGTCCAGTCAATTGCACAGGAGTCCCTTAATTCGAAACCTCA
The DNA here is from genome assembly GCA_036768485.1 of Mermis nigrescens. Lineage (NCBI taxonomy): Eukaryota > Metazoa > Nematoda > Enoplea > Mermithida > Mermithidae > Mermis > Mermis nigrescens. The sequence goes on along the minus strand of JAVLUZ010000367.1, from coordinate 578,114 downwards.
GCGTCCTGAATTCCTCTTGCTTTGTGTATTTATATATGAACTATACTATTCAGCTCATGATAGATTTTGCCCTAAATCAAAATATTGTTTTTTAAGCGATATTTTTGCATTTATCCTCAACAATATTTTTATGTGAATTAAATTTTTCGACTGTCTGTTTAGCTAAATATAGGTTTAATCTTAAGTTTGTTATTTCGAACTTGGAATTTTTTCGTGTCTACTGTACATACATCGTCTGTTGTTTAAGGCACTCCATTCACTATCCATCGAAAGTCAGATATTCGTTTTATGACACATTTTTTGACTTATTGAATTTTGCGGCCAGACATCTTGTTTTGGGTGGCCGTTTGGTTTATTGGTTCCCAATATTGTATAAAAAGTAAGCGCTTTGTCATAATACCTTTAATAAATCGTTGACATAAATTTTAAGATTTTTTTCTATATTTTCTATTTGTGAAATTCTAAGAATGTTGTTTTTGAATGTTTGAATTGTTATATTTAGCCCATATTTCTGATTTCATTTATATCTTTTAAGTCAGGACGAGTGCGCGAAACACTCAGCACTGGGATTGCCATGATTCAGTTTAATATGTATGATTTTGAGTGCTTTATAAAAAAATTTAGATTTTGCTCTGCATCTTAATTTTACCCCGCCTAACCCATATGTGCATACCGGTTGCTTTTACATGAATTTCTTTACAACAATGGTTTTACTAAAGATGACCGTAACTTACGTATCGATGTATTGTTCAGCAGTTCAAGCCATACTTGAACATAAAAAACAATGATTGAGAAAATTTTCGACTAAATCTGAGGTGTTGTGACATAACCTACCTATATAAGTTGACTTAATAAATTGGAAGTCGTTTTAGAAATAATATGTATGTACTAAATTAGAGAATAGAATAGGTAAATTAGGGCTATGTTGAATAGAAAACTTTGCAGAAGTACTTATTTTTGGAATCTTTTCTCTGGTTTCCAATCCCTTCACCTTAAAATAATTGATTTAGAAAAATTGCATTCATACTGACTCGCTTGTTCGAATATTAAAACTTTAACAATTATTATAAGTAAATCTAAAATTCTATGCTGATTATGGTTTAGCGTCGAAAAATTTTTGCTATTCTTTACCGAAGTAAACTTTGTATATGTATATGTTTGCATTTAGGATTATTTGTATTTATTTTGGTATTTATTTGTATTTATTTGTTTTTATAGTAGGTTTGAAGTACCGGTCGTTTCAGGTTTTATTATTTATTTAAAAATTATCAATTCTGTCGTTCGCAGTTACGACGAATCGTGCATTCCAACGCATCCAGTATTAAATCTCATCAGCAAATGTGAACAAAAACTCAGCAGTTCCCATGGTCGATTGTTGATTTGTATGGAAAAGTGGCGGCTGCCGAATTTTGATTCATCGATTGATAAAGCTAGCGTGATTTTCAATCCTTTCAACGAACGCTCTCTTAGGGACCACGTTTTCCCTGAAAATTATTCCGCTAAGATTCTTTGATGCTTACTTATTTTATACATTCATCGTATCGTTTCTTCCGCTTGACAATAAATAAAAGGTTTCAAGCCTAGCGAAAAGTATAATTACCGCGCTTAACACGAGTGCAAAAGGATATTAGCTGGGAAAGTTAAAATTCAGTTATTCCTTTATTTCAGTACAAATGTACGATGTACATACATATGTACGTTGGTAATTGTTGCAAAAGGTAAGAACGCAAGATAAAAAGATTAGAATTCTATCTTAACTCCCGATTAGATTGCTTGAGACTTATTTTCTGATTTATTCTACCCGAATGCTCCTCTTGAAAAAGTGTAAAAAATACAATTTTAAGTAGGTACTTGTACCCAACGATGTAACGCGAAATTTTTGGTGGGGTCAACGGCTACTTTTAGCGGAGGGAGGACTGATGTCTAATTTTTGGCCACAAAATTCAATATTTTCTTGAAAATCGGATGAAGGGGTCAATAATTTTTTGGCTTTGGTGGGATTAGGGACGACCAAATTTGGGTTGGGGTTCCCCCTGTGTCGTCTACAATAGCTCAGTCCGTCATAGCGGCCATCAGTCCCGAATTCGGTCCCCAACTAAGGTTGGCAATCGCTAAAATATCGTGAGTTGCTAGACAATGAAGCGTTCTCATGGAAACTTTGCTGGAATACTTTTCACAGTGAGAAAATGTTCTGACTTTTCTCAAAGAAAAAATTTTTGAATAACGTCAATTTCGATTTTTGATCTTGACATAGTCTGTTTCACACAAGTTTGGGCATAAATTTCAAAACTGACCGACAATTAGCCGTGCGATTATAACAACTATCGTAATCCGCCGACTTCCGAAAAATTCTTAAAGTTTTTGCTCAAACTTATGTGAAATAGACTATAATGCCAGTGGATTTTGAAATATTTTTATCACAAAATTTTCTACCAGAATATCTGGAAAAAAACATGCACACCGAATAACGCGATTTTAAAATTAAGGGTCTTTATATAACATTAACGTTTGCAAAGCTATTCCCAACCCGATCATACGAGCAGCAGCCAGATTCTGAGGGTCTGGGCGGTTTAAAACCTGCAGAAATACAAAAACATGCCAAAAAGTCAATCCTGGGGTCTTCGATTCTTGAAGGTCTGTATGATTTTCGGGGGTCTAAACGTCCACGCCCGTGTGGGCTCCCAATATTCGCAGCAAGACATGCAAGTAACGCCTGGAGTTCGGTGGTCTAGATCATCAGAATGAAAAAATTGGAAATTATTGCGAAGACGCGGGTCATAACGGAATGGATTTTCTTCAAAATCACTTGAAATTGTGGAATAAACGCTATTTTAGCATTTATTTCCATTATTCAGGTCATTTTGGCCAAAAAAAGCTAAATTTTTGACTCCCTCTCCTTAGATCGGCCATGCTGTGCACCTATGTATGTACGGTCGCATGCACAGCCTGACCGATTTGGGGCGCCAGCCGGTCTTGGGGTCAAGAAGTGAGCTTTGGCCAAAATTCCCTCGAAAAGTTGTAAAAGCGGTAAAACAGTGTTAAAATTACTTTATTACAGTTTCCGGTCAATATAACGCACTCTAGAATAAAATTTTTAATTTTCAATCGTTTTTTGCCTTCATTTTGTTAATTTTCACTGAGAAAATTTCTTTTTTTCATTCTGGGGGTCTAGACCTGCAAACCCCCCTTCACGTGCGTTTCTGGTCGCAGCTAAACCTCCAGTGTACAACGACTGCTGCGACCGAGAGTCCAACCCCAGAAATTCGTACTTTATTTCATGAAATCTTGTGCATGGAAATAAATTCTCAGCGCTACTTACTGCGAATCGAAATTTAATTGGTATTTTCTATTATTTATTTATTCTTTGTTCCACCATATGATAACGTCAGTTAGTTACAATAACGGAACCGTAGGTGCCGAAATTGCCAATTGGTACAAACGTCAGAATGACATGCAAACTCATCAATATTTTTTGGATTTGGGAACTTTGTAAATTTTTGACTTTCCTTCGTCTCTAACCTTATTACTCCTGCAAATTTCCCTTTTGTCCTGGTTTCTGTGCCACATATATTCCTGTGTACATATGTATGTATGTAGGAATTTTTGGGGTCTGGACCAGACTTACCAAAAAGCAATAAAAATACAGAAGCTTTAAATTTAGTCGCGCTATTTCAGCACTTACTCCAAAATTTTAGCGAGTTTCAGCTGAATTAAGCTCTCTGTCTAATCCCCAGAGCCCAGACCGACCTAGCCACGCTTCGCTGTCCACTTAATGGTTTGTATACCGAAACCACTCGCTGATGATGAGAAAGTATAGCACAATCACTACCTAAGACATGCATAAAATTCGATTTTTATTATATTCCGGTCTGATCTTGACTTATTTTCTATGTAAATTTTATCTTATTCTAACAAACCAACCGTTTATTCAATCTGCAACTTTGAGCAGAGAGCCATCTGATAAAACCAGGTACTATTTTAGGCGTAAACGCGTAGGAATGAGACGACACACTTCTAGAAAAGTATCGCGCAGGAAACTAGTTTTTGCATGTACCTCCATGGTCCAACCTTCATAATTGGTATGATTGTGAAAATGTGGGTATTTAATAACGGTCGTTTTGATTGCGCAGACGGTAGTAGCTGCATAGTGACGTTTGCAAGTTTCTTCGGTTATGCTTTAAGCACTGACCCACTTTATTACCATGGCAAATCCCACGTGTTAAAATTGCTTTTATTGTATTTTTCCTGTTTGAGCTACGCTGATAATTAATTACATTCTTATTTTGCTATGTGTAGAAAGTCATTCGGCAATTGGTGCGTGTTTTGAATGATACGCACATGAATTGAATTCCAGGCTAATTCGAATGCATTCTTTGGCTCTGCGCTGAGCTTATCCGCTCTCATTTCGATCATAATTTTCAATATTTCTTAATAGTTCTGTCATAAAGAATTCTAATTTAAATGATATGACTATGCGTTTCATAAATAATTTCCTGTCGATTGTTTTTCTTCGTAATCAATCAACAGTTGTTTCTCATTCTTAAACCATTAGATCGCCTACGTTTGCGGATTCGCACGATTTATAACGCTTTGTTTAGTTTCAACTTGTCTCTTGTATATATTTATGTGTATTTTCATTTATTTTCATTGTCTGCTTTATTTTATTCTTCTTTTTCTTGTTGATGCATTTTTGTTTACGTGTTTGACCCTAATACAGGACAAATTTACATATTTTGTCTAGAATCTTAGAGTCTCTTTTGGCCTGACTTTAAGATGCGAAGCTGAGAACTGTCCGCAGTAATTAAAAAATATTTTTTGTTGTTGAAAATAAGTCAAATTACAGCCATACTCGTAGATTAATCGATTTTTGGCAAAATGCTTGAGATCGCCTAAAAAGGTGATTCGCGCTTGTTTTCTTGCTATTTTAAGGTTTACACTGCTTTGAGGCCATTTAGTTCATTGAAAAGATTTATTTTCCTCCAACTAATCTCCTCCAGACCGAGCTGTTTTTTACGAAACCTTTACAGCCCGATTGAGTCGCCTTCATTTACCACCAGGGTCCAGTTTAACCGCACCTTGAATAATTAGGAATTTTTTAATGAGATTATGTCTAGAAATAATCGATTATTTATTGAATATTAGAATCGAGATCATAAATTAATGAAGCAGGTCTTTTTGCTTCCAGATGCTTACTGGTATTGCTTTTCAGAAATAGCTGCCGATAGTACAGTATGAAATCAGATTTGTGCTCAAATGACGAGATCCTCAGTGGCTATAATATTATGTTAGATAACTTTGTGATCATTTTTTGATTACTGCGCATTTACATGCGTACCTAAACTTTCAGGTTATAGTTTTCTGTGAATCCAAATATGCAGAACAAGGCTAAGAAATTTTTAATCGGAGAGGCAATAGCGTCGTCGCTGTTTGGAATCACGTTATACTTTTTGCCTGAGTTATTCCTGAAATTAATTTTCGTAAGTTCAACATTGATCTGTCTATTCGCATTTAGCAAGACATTTTTTGGCGTCCAAAAATTTACAATCGATTTCACTTTAATGAAATGCACATTTTAAACGCAGTTCTCTTAAAAGTCAAAATTATAAGCCGAAGTTATGCATTATAATTAGTGCACTGAATATTGTTTTGTAAAATCTGCTGTAATAGGAAAATAGGCAGAGGCGTAGCCAGGATTTTGGTTCGGGGGGGCATTAACAAAAATTTTTTAAGACTACTATTGCATTGAAAGCCAGTAACGTTATGTATAGTAAAACTCAGTTTTTCGACCTTTAGTAGTGTAGCCCAGTGTTTTTTTTGTACAAGGTCCGTTTGTACATGAACAAAGATGGTCCCCAAGAATCTTTGTACAATTTGAAGACACAAAGTCTTGAGTACTATAATATGGTACGGTAGCGATTTTAGTGTGGTAAAAACAATTGTTCGACTTTTAGTAGTGTATTTTAGCTAATTTCTCGGTCTCTAAGGGCAAAATCACTAATAATCATCTTAAAACGGCGCGAAGCGCCGAAAAATTTGACATTTTTTCTTTTGAAATGCAATTTCTGCCAGTATAAAGATATATAGAACACACAATTACTCATTTCGGCGCGAAGCGCGAAAATTTTTACGAATTTCAGACTTTTTTTGCAATTTTTGTCTTCCCAAAAATCTTTGTACCTGTACAAAGACGGTCCCGAAAAGTCTTTTGACATCGGGAAAAATCTTTGCCGAATATAAAAAAACACTGATGTAGCCCAGCTAATTTATGGGTTTCTGACTATCAAAAATACAAAAAGTGTAAAGCGGCTTTAAGTGCCGAAAATTTTTGGAATTTCTACCGTTTTCATGTAGAATTTACGGCCTTTCTATTGACAAACATTTCGGAAATTATATATGGCGCAAAGTGCCGAGAAATTTAGTCATTTTTTACCGCCCTTAACATTTTGTAGCTCGATGAATACTAATAGTCTGACAGAGCAGAAAATTATCAAATTTGTACAAAACAATTTTGACAGTTCAAGCTTCTAACAAGAAAACTGCGAATTACTAACTTTGTCTGAAGATATTTTGAGTGATTCAGGCTTTTAAGCGCAATGCTGGAGCTTTACAAAAAGAAAGAACAGTAACTGGCGGCGCTATGCGCCGGAAAATTTTGACGTTTTTGCACTTTAAACCTAATTTATATCGCTTAAATCATACAAAAAAGACAAATTAATGCCGGCGCGAAACGGCGAAAATTTTTAGAAATTCCTAACTCTTTTACCTAGCTTTTTCTCCTTAAAATCTCGTTGCACATGTGCAAAGAGATTTTACAGTTGCAAGGGTCTGGGATGGAGCGCTCAAGCGTTCCCATCGGGGTCCGGGGCAGAGTCCCGGAAAAGTTTGTAAAAAAGCATTTTAATGTTAAATAGCAAGGTTAAAATTTTCGCAAAATCGGCCAAATCTCGGTTCTGAATCAAGCAAGCCCAAAAACACTTAAAATTGATCAACTTCTACATTGCACAAAACTTCTGAGCTGAAATGCGTTTTTTGACCTCTACTAATTACATAGCGCAGCAACGGGTCGCTGCCAATAAGATATAGAAAAATGTATCAATGAAAATTTTGTTCTTACCGTTTTCAGGCCCATTTGTGGCCTTCTTATTTACAAGATGCAGTTCAGAAAACAGGAAATGCGCAAAAACATAAGAAAATTTGGCCATTCCTTTCATTTAAAATAGGATTATGTGTCCTTGTAAAGAATGACAAACAAAGCAAAGAATAGACAAACTGGTACACAATCATTTTCGCACTTTTACTATTAGGCTCAACAAGCATGCGCAGTTTCAATCAACGAACAAATAGAGCATTAAATTACTAAAGTGATGTGAAGTGCTGTATTATTTTAGCTGATTCAAGCTTTTTAATTCATTAGATCTATTTAACAATAAATAATAATGACTCGGCGCTGCACCGGAAAATTTTTGACGATTTTGCCTTTTTGAACTCGGTTTTCTGGACACACATTATTGCAACAGACAAATCAACAATATTTCTGAAAAAAATTGGGGGGTACTTCTACAGAATAGTAACTGTTATGACGTTCTCAGACGATTTAATGCCTGTATCTCGACCTAAGCGGGAGTGATACTGACCAAACCGGGAGCGATACCAACCTAAGCGAGAGTATTACCACCCACAAAAATCAATAAATGTTGCGACTATACTTTGCACAACTGTGCCCGGTTCCACCAAAACTGACGAGTGACAAACAAGTGACTGTAGTCTGTTTCACATTATTTCGTGCATAAATTCTGAGAATTTTTAATCGGCAGTAAGCCAAGGGTTACGATATATCTGATCAATGCTATAATCGCAATCTGTCAGCTTATTGTCGGAGATGGTTTTAAAATTGATGACCGAAGTTGTGTGAAACAGACTATAGTGACTAGTGACAGGCACACTTGGGCGTGGGTGGTTTGGGGGATATGCACCCCCCAGAGGGCCAAATAACCCCCCAGAAACCAAAATAGCCCCCCCCAGAATTCATTATTTAAATTTTTTGTTTTTTTCGCAATTTTTTGATGCCAATGGATAGTGCTTGATGAGAAACGTTGAAAAATGGTGTTTATTCGCCATACCACCAGTTTTAAGACCATTTTTTAACCTTTGAAAAATCTTGCACCCCCAGAATTTTGGTGCTGCCCACGTATGGTGACTAGTCTTGCAATGAGAAGTCGTAAAACCTAGAGTTCCACCGATTACTTGTCAAAACTAGTAATTTTTGACAAGTTTCCTGTCAAAATTAAAGACTTTGTCCAACAAGTAAAGCTGAGTGAGGCGCTCATGATGCGAAAGATATATGCATCGCATTAGTGTTCATATCTATAATATTAATTTCGAGTTGTATGTAAGTGTGTGTGTGTGTCTGTGAGGCAAAAAAGTTTTTACTGGATAATTTTGTGATACTTATTTTTTCACTCAATGGGTATTCTCGGGCGCTAATTACGATTTTTTTGATTAAAATGGCTCGATCGGACTCCTGAAACCCGGAAACTACGGTTTTATGTAAAAGGTTTTGGTAGCTCTAGCCGCTTATGCAATTGCCGCAGGGTAAAATTTTAAAGCCACCCTAAATCAACTTTTTATGCGCTATCGACTGGTGTGAACCACTTTACACTACAGTGTAAACTGATGTGATGCCGTAAGAAAAACGTGATTTACAAGTGTGTTTTATCAAATATCTCAAATCGCAGCGAATAAATTTTTTACAAGTTTTCACCAATCATTGGATATCTTATGATTGACCTTACTGTAAAATTTGAAGAAAATTCACGGATTGGTTTCTGAGATACAGGGAGCCCAAAGGTACCCTATGCATAGCGTAAAATTTAGGTTTTTGTCTTTTTGCAAAAGCACAGATTGACTGTTGCTTCCAAAATTTGGCCCCTGGGATTTCTGAGACCGCTGATTCCATATTCGCTACTTTAAATGTACGATCTGGCATCATAAAACATGTATGAGACGGGCTGAAAGGAAATCACATACGGGTACTTATAAACATGATTAATCACTGAAAAAGAGCTTGCACCAAGTCAAAATTTTTGACCTTGTAAACCAGCGCGCGTGAAATTTAATGCGAAGCAATCGAAAGCAGCAAACATGCAGCTTTCGAAAGAAAGCAGCAAACATGCGGCTTTCGAAAATACAAATCCAAATGTTTTTGCTTCTAGCGGCTAATTTAATATGCAACTTTTTGCATTTGTTTACAATGAGGGCAAAGTTGAACATTGTACAAAGTTGAACCCGACGCTATAAGATAGGACGTGATACAACATACTCAATGCTATACAATAGGACGTGATGTAACATACCCCATGCTATACAATAGGAAGTGATATAACATGCCCCATGCTATAAGATAGGACGTGATATAACATACCCAGTGTTACAGGATAGGACGTGGTATAACATACCCCATGCTACAAGATAGGACGTGATATACCAAACCCAGTGCTATAATATATCCTGTGCTGTAAGATTGGTGTCCCAAAACATCAAAAATATGGTTTGCACCAAAAAAATCTTTAAACATCCCAAAACATCAAAAAAATGGTTTTAACAATAAAAATTTTTTAAACACCCCAAAACATCAAAAATATGGTTTTGACCAAAAAAATTTTTTAACTCCCAAAAACATCAAAAGTATGGTTTTGGACCAAAAAGTTTTTTTAATATTCCAAAACGTTAAAAATATGGTTATGATCAAACAAAATTTTTAAACATCCCAAACCCATCTAATGGTATAATTTCCAGAACATCCCAGAACATCAAAAATATGATTTAGGATAAAGAATTCTCAGAACCATTCTATAACGTCAGAAATATGGATTTAATCAAAGAAATGGTTGACAAAAGACAGTTTTGAAAAATTTAAAAAATACAATGTTTTTACCAACAATTTTTTTAGAAATATCCCAAAAACATCAAAAGTCCCGAAAAATAAAAAATACAAGAGACATCTCAATCCCATACAGCTATCAGGCCTAAGTTCAGCCAGGGCAACGCCGGGCAGCTCAGCTAGATATAAAAAATATAAAAACCGCTCGCCGATCCATTGCAGAGTCATTCAATTTTTTATACTAATTACTGGTTAAGATATTATTTGTTTACAAACACTCTAGCAGATGGGGCAGCGAAGCGCCCCATTTGCTAGTATCTAATTAACTTTCTTCATCTCCGAAGACGAAATAAGACAACTTTTCTCGAATATGTCATGTTTAAGTACGTTTATATTCAGTGCCTCAGACCATGAACTTTTGTTTTACATATTTCATTATGACGTTCAAGCAATTTTCTGGCTAATTACGAATGCCAAGCATAGATTTAAAATCATTAATTTACATAAAATAAAACTCTCGAGTTAATATAAAAAAGCGGAGAGAATTTATTGAAGAAGCGCTGATTATGGGATTTTTACACTTTCTCTCGCATAAAATGATTTTCGCATCATTAATGCTGAAGTGCTCTGATTCCAAAATGCATATTTTCTTGTCCAAAAACTGAAGAATAACACTAGTTTAGGCAAATAACTAGCCTAATATCGACTTGTCAAAATTTTACTAGTTTTGAAAAGTAAATTTTTCTACTTGTCATTGGGTGAAGCGGCTTACTAGTATATTAGTAAATTTTACTCGTTAAAACATATTTTTTTACTTGTTTTGATGAGTGAAAGTCCTTGTCCGACAAGTATTCGGTGGAACCCGATTACTTGTCGGACTAGTACTTGTCAAACTTGTCAGACTTGTCAAGGTATGGTGGAACCGAGCCAAGCAGTTACAATTCTGTATAAGTGCCGGAAAATATTATATTCACAGTTCACACATTTACATATCAAAATATGCAAATTTAGGGCAGTCCTATTTTTGAATGAAGGATATAAAAGTGCTAATCTTTAGACCGGAAAAACAGATGGCGTACATTGGCACATGACGAGAGTAGCAGGTTCAGTCTTTTTGGGGCAAGCGTTGGCTTGCTGGCGATGGTCAACTTCTGTCGATTCAAGTCCTTACATAGCTACCGTATTCGCACGGATAATTGTAAGTGAAAGAATCGAGAAAAGTCTTGATTCTGAATGCACAAGGTTTTCTAATTATAAATTCCATGTAGAATTATATTTTCTGCAAAGTTGTATTAAATGTTGAGAATAATTAACCCCTGATTTTTTGTGTTTTTACTCCGTTTGTTCATTAGTTGAAAAATTAAATTGTAACAAATACAGATTATTCAATTGTACGACTATTTCACTGTCTAAGTTTTTGCATATGAAAGCAATAACATCGCGATAGTTCGGCAGCAATAAACTTTACTTCGAGCAAGTTTTTCAAGCTTCAACACCACGCTAAAAGAAAAATTACCATTTTTACACATTTCTCTCATCATGGCCTGAAAAATTTGCAATGACGTTATAGTCATCAGCACTTGTGTAAAGATTAGTTAATGTGTGTTCTACTGTCTCAAAAATTTTTTTTATTGATGAATATTGGTCACAGGTCAGGATCGGGACAGGATTTGTTCTCCGAGTCCAATAATAATTTTTTTCTTTTACACGTGTTTGTAGTTTAGGAAGCTCAACGTCATAATTTAATCATTGTATATCCAGCCATCGTTTTAGATTTTGCCCACGATGCGTGCGATGAAGAAAGTATTATTGAAAATAGCATAATTTTTCTCCATTTAAAAAGTTTCTTTCAAAAAATGGTGCCTCAATAATCTTTTCGAAACAAAAACGAATCCTGGCTATAGATGCATAGCATGGCTTATCTGGGGAGTCCGCAGGTCTGTGGTTCACAGATTGAGCTTTTTGGGCTAACATACCCTCAAAAATTGATATAAGCGTTAAAAGCGCTAAAACTACTTTATTACATAGTTTCTGGTCAATTTAAAGCACTTTTGAAGAAAATTTCCGATTTTAATCCATTTTTTGGCCTTCAATTTGCCTTATTTTTCCGAGAAAATTTTCCGTTTTTCCATTCTTTGGAGTCTAGATCCCACCCCTCCACGTGCATGTCTGCTCCTGGATATATTTCAGATTCGTTTCGTTACGTAAATCGTGCTAATCTGCTATTGGTCTTAATTTATCTAAAGTATTACGATAGGTACCTGCATACATACATTAGCTGAGAAGTAGCAGGTTAGAATAATCTTAGCGGTAATCCGCTTCTTAAACCAGTAAATCGAAATTCAATTTTGCTTCTTTCTTTAGAGCCTTGCGTTTTGGATCGTTTGCGCTGTAAATGACATGTCTCCTTCTACTGGTGCGACTAGAGCAGTAAGATTTCTTTAGTATAAAAAATTAGCCTCAATAAAATACTGCATTTAATAAGTAATTATCAAAAGTGTTGCAATGCCACAATGCGTAATTATGAAGGATTCTTTTGTAAATACCTTATCTGCTTTAACATGAAGATAATCTCAACTATCAGGCCCGTGTATAGGATCCGGCTAGGGAGGCGGACCTGAATTTAGTTGACTAATACCTCAAAAATTTCAGAGAAGTAGCTCGTAAAAACTGCATTTTTCGACGTGAGGTAGATGGCTAAAGGCAGAACTTATCGAAGGGAAAACTAAGTTTTTAATGGGTGCCTAAGTTTCTTACAATTAACACACATTTAATCGACTCTTTCAACAAAAAATCTGCAAAATTTTTGACTTATCCGAAGAGTTTTTGTGCAACAAATGATCTTAAGTAAGAATAAACATTGGAATTGTTGAAAAAAATCTATATATCTCGGGCAGATAACATTGTTGAGAATACTTTCAATTGTTCTTTCTTAAGTTTTTTTCTAGCATGAAACCTATACATTCATTCGAATTGAACATCTTCAGATTTTGAGCGATGTCAAACAGAAGTTTAAGGTCAACCCCCAGTATTTAACTATTCAATTTAGACTAAACATCTGATTTTTTCCTCCTGGTTACAATGACCTTAAAAATTAGAGTAACCTACTCGTAAATAGAGCTGAGATATCATTTCTCTGTTGTGATCTGATTTTATGCACTTTAAAAGAAAAACCTGATTTTTAGTCGTTCTGTGTAACATTTTTCCTCTTCTCCCAGGGTACCGATATATAAAAACCGGAATCATCACATGTACTTCTAAATTTAAGTCGTTTCCTGCATTTTTCTTTTATGACACCTCCGAATGTCTTAAGTTTCCTATTAATGAAGCTGTTATTATTATTTTCATTGGTCTTTTTTGTATGATACTCGAGTACTTATAGCATAGCCAGACATGCACTGCATGAATTCTGCGGAATGAGAAATTTTTAGGTGTTGTTGTTGGGCTAAAAAAATGATGGACACTTGTTAAAAACATCGTTTTTCGGCATTTTTGACAATGCTCTATTTTTCTAGAGCGTAAAGACGTGAAAAAAATTCCGAAAAGATATCAGAAAAATTCGATTAAATTGAACAAAACATAGTCAAAGAATTAGTATACGGCGCGAAGCGCCAAAAATTTGACGCCTCCGAGCAAACAGGTGGACAAAAACGCTTAAAACAGCACCTTTTCTACGAATTTTTCGTACATTTTTGAAAAATCGCCAATTATGGGGGTGAAAAATTTCTGAGGGGTTAACCCCCATCCGCATCGCCAAGATCATGTGTGCTCAGCTGCACTGATGTGCAAACCTCTTGCTGATTACGCTTAATTGTCCTAGCCTTTTGTAGCTGTTGAATAGCCGAAGTAGATTGGACAACGAATACTTACTTTGCTTGCAAACACAAACAATTTTTATTACAGCGTAAAGTATACGATACTGCGGAAGCAAAATTTTAACAAATTGCAAGCTTAAGTAACCTGACTTTAGCATGTCAGGGTTGCACTTGCACTGATGGGGTTTCCTGGGGCTTGCCTTCGTCAGACAATTCACTGCGGATTTGGAGGTAAAGCGTACAATTTTTAATTTTTCGGCTATATGTAATGTAAATCTGAAATATCTTCAAAAATGTTCTAAACGTTAACTTAGTTTGATTTGCCGTTTGCGTTGTATTCAGCCACCTATGTGAAGAAATTTATTTTGAGCAATGAAAGCCATATTACAGAAGCATTTTATTAATTTATGATTTGCATTTGACCTAAGGATTAATTTTTTCAATTGATCATTCTCGCATGTAATTTTGTCTTTCCTGCTAGTTCTCTACCTTTTTTCTCAATGAACAAAAGGCTCATAACTGCAAGTACAATGTATGATTTTAGGTCTATTAGAAAGATAAAGCTGAACAATGTGGTAGGAAAAAATAAAATACGAAATGAAAGTGTATACTTTTCACAAAAACGCCAAAAAGTATGTTTAATTTGAATATGGGTTTTATACGATTTTTCGTAATTGCGGCTGGCCAAAAATCTTGTTATTATTTGCCTTACAAGGGTAGCCCTACTGGTCACGTCCCAACATGGCCACCAGTCCCAACAGGGCCACCGTCCCAGCACGGCCACCGTCCCAACATGACCACCGTCCCAACATGGCCACCGTCCCAACATGGCCACCGTCCCAACATGGCCTACGTCCCAACAAAGCCACTGTCTCAACAAGGCCACCACCATACGTGAGCTTGGGGGTATGCAACCCCCAGAACACGTGGGCATGGGGTATGCACCCCCCAGAAGCCAAAATACCCCCAGAATTCAATTTTTGAAATTTTTGCTTTTTTCGCGATTTTTTGATGCCACTGGATAGTGCTCGATGAGAAACGTTGAAAATGATGTTTTCTTCGCCGTACCACCATTTTTAAGACCATTTTTGACCTTTAAAAAATTTTGCACCCCTCCCCTAGAATTTCGGTGCTGAATGTTTCCGATGCGCCCAACATGTACAACCCAACCACAGTGCAGAACAATACTTCTTTGCATGCAAAATTCTGTATGCATGCAAAAAACTAAGTTTAGTCATCAATTTAATTGCTGCCACATGTATATCCATGCCTAATTACCTTCCTGTAATTAACTATTAATACCTACTTAAATGATTAAAATACAGTGATAGTGGCCTTGTTGAGACAGTGGCTTTGTTGGGACGGTGGCCGTGTTTGGACGGTGGCCGTGTTGGGAATTTCGATGGCCGTGTTGGGACTGGTGGCCATGTTTGGACACAATCGCCCTAATGAATAGCTAAAAATTATAAGTTCTCGCTATGAATTTTAGCTTGCTAAGCAATGTCATTTGTGAACATAGATGCTCAGCATGGCCGATCGGGGCGGGGGGTCAGCCGGTCTGGGGTGGCCAAGAATTGAGCATTTTTGGGCCAAACTGACCTCAAAAATTGATATAATTGCTAAAAAGGCGTTAAAACTATGTTATTACACAGTTTCTGTCGATTTTGAGCACTTTTTTTTAAAAAAATTTTCGATTTCCATCCGGTTTTTGCTTTCATTTTGTCTCATTTTCCTAAGAAAGTTTCTCATTTTTCCATGCGGAGGGTTCAAACCCCTTCCCCCACGTGCATATCTAGTTGCGAATATTCGCCTCCTTCTATTTCAGGCTTTCGTCACAGGTATTATAGTTTGTGCCATTTGGATTCTATGGCATATTTATGGATTATTGCTTTGTGATTGGCCGCTTCCCGAATCATTGTTTGAACCGAAGAAACAAAAATTGCTTAACGTACTTTTATTACTGGACGGCTTGGCTGCGTTGCTTATCGGTGTGACATGGGTTGCCTTTCCTATGCTTATACTCAGGAGGCAGGTAGGTACGCAGCAAATTTAAAATGTGCTAGATAATATTATCTTATCATGAAAAAGATTTACATGTTGTTTGATTGATTCTTGGAATCCATCAATGTAAATTATCGTAAAAAGTGTGATTTAATAGCAAAGTGTTGAAATCACATAATGATAGAAGGGATTTTCAATCAGTGATTTTTAATTTTGTCCGGTATTTAATTTTTTTGAGATAATACGCTGATAATATTCTAATGCCTGTATACTTGTATGGAATGGTAGATGCCAGATTGAAAATTGGGTTTTTGGCTCAAAATAATTTCAAAATCCGTTTCAGCGCCTGGAATGGGGGTTCCAAATGAACATCATTATGCTATGACTTATCTGTCCTTTTTCCTGTAGGACTTTCTCCCCTTTGGGGGATTCAAAGTCCCGAAATGGAGTTTCCCAAGAAGAGAAAAGCTGTTTTTTGTTTCCATGACCTATCGTTTCTATTTCCGTCACCTAGCGTTCCCATTTCCGTTTTCGTATTTTACCTCTTGAACCTTTTATCGATTCTTAGATTTTTATGATAATTTAGCCGAAAATGAATTCATATGCATTAATTACTCATTGACTTAGCTTGACACCACACATTGGCGTGGGGAGAGGGGTTCAATGAGGGTATGCACCACCTCCCTCCCCCATAAGGCCGAATACCCTCCCCCAGATACCGAAATACATTCCCCCAGAATTCAATTTTTGGAAATTTTTTTTGTTCTGTTCGCAATTTTTTGATGCCAATAGTGCTCGATGAGAAACGTTGAAAAATGGTGTTTTTTCACTATAACACCATTTTTAAGACCATTTTTTGACCTTTGAAAAATGCACCCCCCCCCAGAATTTTGATGCTGTCCATGTATGCTTGGCATTAATCAGATCTTATTCTTAAATTCAAAGGCGGAAAGTG
Source organism: Mermis nigrescens (assembly GCA_036768485.1). Classification (NCBI taxonomy): domain Eukaryota; kingdom Metazoa; phylum Nematoda; class Enoplea; order Mermithida; family Mermithidae; genus Mermis; species Mermis nigrescens. The sequence continues at coordinate 561,463 of JAVLUZ010000367.1, read as the reverse complement.
TAAAGATCATAGGTTTAGCGGTATCTATTTAAACGGATGTGACAGTATAGTCGAAAATAGTTCGAAACTTGCAATTAATTTTTCTAAATTGAATAAGATAAAGTGTGTCTTTGATACTGTTGCTCTTTCGCATAGGTTAAAATCCATTTAAATGCAAGTCATCTGTTGATCGCTCGATGGTTCGGTGGCCTGCTTTTATCCACACTTGTTTATTCGTGGCAAGCAATATATTTCCAGAATGCTGCAGATCGTGATATATGGGGTTTTGGCCGCTCGTTAGTAAGTTTACTCATAAATAAACAATTATTATCATGATAAATATTTGGGATACCGCCGACGTGTTTTTATTAGCAGGGAGTTTCTCACAGAATACCTCTATCCGGATGCTTAGCTTACATTGTCTTCTAATTTATTCCAAAAATCGGATCTAGTATACAATTTACCCACCACCGTTTTTTAGCCGATTCAAATAAGCGACAGTGACCAACACTGTAGATCACTATTTTTATTGATGCTAGTCATAACCATACGTGGGCAGCAAGAAATTTCTGGGGGGTGCAAGATTTTTTTGAAGGTCAAAAAATTTCCTTAAAAATGGTGGTATGGTGATTAAAACACCATTTTTCGACGTTTCTCATCAAGCACTATCCATTGGCATCAAAAAATTGCAAAAAAAAGCGAAAAAAATTTTCAAAAATTGAATTCTGGGGGTATTTTGATTTCTGGGGGGGGGGTATTTTGGTTTCTGGGGGTGCATACCCCCCCCAAACCCCCCTCCCCCACGCCCAGGTGTGGTCATAACGTGTTTGATAATTTTTGTGTAAAGTTTGGTCACTGTAGCTTATTTGAATCGGCTAAAAAACGGTGGCGGGTAAATTGTATACTAGATCCCAAAAATCCAGTGCATGCTTACGTTAAACAGTACTTATACATTAAAAACAGGGAATGAAACTTTCCAAAAGTGCTTTACGGTCTTGACTATACGCAGAGCATGGTCGATTCTGGGGAAGGTCGAAAGTTAATCTTTTTGGACCAAAATGACCTCAATCAAAAACTGGCATAAGCGGTAAAATAGCGTTAAAACTACGTTATTACGCAGTTTCTGGTCAACTTGAAACACTTTTAAGCAAAATTTTTAATTTTCATCCGTTTTTGGCCTTCATTTTGCTTCATTCCAACAGAATTTTCCATTTTTCTATACTGGGGTGGGTCGAGCGAGACCCCCAAACCCCTCCCCCACGCGCATGTCTGGTCTTGATCATCATATTTTTTGGTGATATATTCAAGTCATTGACTCAACGATATTACACTCGTAGTCACACTTATTTTACCTGATGAATACGATAAATTCTGGTATATTCTGTAAAAGAGTTTTAAAAACAGTTGAAAATTATAAGATAATCGAACAGTTTTCATTAAAATGGACATAACTAAAATTGTAAAATTGTGAAGATAATCAAATTGTAGATAGTTGACTTTTGTTAAAGCGCTTTTTTATCCAATTACAGTAGAAATTATTGTTTGCACAATTTATTTATAACTATCTGTGGATTGTTTAGATCCTACTTTGAGTCTGATGATACGTTGAGCGTCTACAAAAAATATGTGTAGTTTCAGGATACTGCAATGCTTGCGCGAACTTTTTTGAAGCTAAACATTACTCCCTGTCACGTCTCTCCGACCGACCCATTTCTCCATATAATGATGAAATAGGTTAATTCTAGATTCCCCCAAACATGATCTCTCATTCTGCCACAAGAAACTCCTTATCTGCATGCAGCACAAGAAGTTATTTTTTGGTCATTTCAATCATGCTGCAGTGGAATTCACTGGATTACCTTCTGAATTTCAGTGTACGGCTTCCTAAAATTTGTGATCTGCTTCTGTTAAAATTAGCGTCTCTTGAAGCTCATTTATTTCCGAACGTACCAATAAATCACGATTTTACAATTGACGTATAAAGTTTCTAGACGTATAAATCCCGATTTTTACAATTAAACTAAAAATCTAAATGCATTGCTGTGGCGAAGTTTTACTTTTAAATTTTGCGATTAAATTCATGTAGAGATTCATAAAAGAACTTTTCTTTCATTAAATAAGATCATACATTCATTATTATGAACTTATTACATAAGTTTGGGCCTAAATTTTAAGCATTTTTATTGACAGTAAGGCAACAGATTACTATAAGTAGATCAATGCAAAAATCGCAATCTTACTGCATTTGGTTGGTGATAATTCTTGAAATTTATGTTCAAACTTGCTTGAAAAGACTATAAGTTAGTTTACAAACTTACGTGTACTAATATAATAAGTAAAGCGTTGTTGTATAAATTTATCACCAATAATTTTTCTGATTTCACACAACTTAAGGTGCAAAAGACAAATAGAATGAAATAAATGAGATTAATAATACATGAAACTAATGCAGAATGAAAGATGGAGATAGAGCAAAAAATCAAGAAATTAGCGACGAAAATTTATTAGCTTATGTATAACCTACTTGATAGGGTTTCTGGAAACTTCACTAAGGTTGGTAGGTATTTTTTAGCCGTCACTTATAATAGGATTGATTTCTCCTAACTGTAAAATATCGTATCTTTTATCTAAAGTTTTTAAGCAACGCTAAGAGTTGGTCGACTCATCAATCACTCATTTTTTGCACATATATGTTCGGAGCATAATATTTTGAAATCCCGTATAAATTTTGACAAAATTTTAGGATTTAATAATTGATTCGGTTGTCTCTATTCCATTTAAATATTTGGTCCATAAATTAAAAATAATTAGAAACTTTTTCAGCATCCATAAATTGATCAGTTTTGCATTTTATTTTTTAAGCTTTGTTGTGGTATACTTGGAGGTCAAGTATACTCACAGATAGCGTATGGGCAATGGTGGACAAGTGGACATTGGGTAGGAACGTGCTTATTTTCAATCTGGACTTGCTCAGTTATCTGGGCTGTTCATCACCAAAGAAGCAGAAGAAATGAATAAGGTCTTATTTTTGTGTTCCTTTTGAAATTCGAAAATTAGTATTTCATTCTGTTGTGATAAATTTAAAATAGGTTAGGTATTATGTATTGTATAGGTATCATCGATAGAGTCTGTATACTTACTTTTGCAGTTCGATATTCCAACGTACTTGCATACCCATGAGTAATAAAAGCAAACTAAAAAATGTCTTTATAACTGACAGTCTCGAGTGGCGGACAAGTAGTTTAAAATTGATTTGTCAGTAACAAAATTTCTAGACGGGCAATGTCGACCGACTGCCGACCGTGTCGCACGGAGTGGCCGGTCTGATGGATCGGATCATTTACAGGCACTTTTTCAAAAAATTTTTCATTTCCCTTGATTTTCTGCCTTCAATTTATCCCATTTTTCCGAGAAAATTTCGAATTTCGTACCATTCTGAGGGTCTAGACCGAACGTGAGCATTTGGGGCTCTGGTAAGACCCCCGATAATCCAAAATATCCCTTGCAGATCATGGTAGACAGAGGTGCCCATGTTATATTCTAGACCTTCTCCCATGCATGTCTGATAGCGGCTGGGCTGACCGATTTTTCCGATGAATGACCGATGCAATTTTAAAATATCCACCAACAACTATAGTCTGTTTCACATAACTTAGTGCATAAACTCTATGAATTTTCGTCGACAGTAGGTCGAGGGTTACCATATTTATATATCAGGTCAATGCTATAATCGTAATTTATCAGCTTATTACCATAGATAGTCTTGAAATTTATGACCGAAGTTGTTTGAAACAGATTATAACTGACAGATTGTGCTAACTGCATCGAATTGATACATAATTGCCGTAAGTTGTCGGTCATATGTCTCCGAAAATTCTCTTTTGTTCCCAGACTTATGGGAAACACTACATCAACTTGCGGTTTTCTCCTTCACGAAACCTTGTGTATGGACCATAATTTTGAGTCGATGCAAATTGATCATAAAAGCGGTTTAAAGTGAAACAACAATCATGATACTGTGCATAGCAATTGATGACCATATGAAGTTTTACTATGCAAAATTTTATTACAGTAAGCTGCCTAAAAACAAATCATTTTTGCAGCTGCTCGTTAAATTGCTAAAAATTGATTTCATTGCACTAGGTTTCGTGAAATAGACTGTAAGAGTTTTTGTCGACGTAAACTGATAGCGAACGGTAAGTATGGATCAATTCAAAGCAATTGGAGAGAATGTAGTTCACAACACATGAAAATCGTTAAAAGGAAGAAGACGCAAGCTCATGGGGAACAGGCTAACACCTACAGTCATTTTTAACCTCGTGCATGGTAAAGTAGCTCACTGCAAACAGTTTACACACTATAGTCTGTTCCATTCCAAGCCGGTCTACGTCGTTTTGGCGCCGCCGTTTTGGCGCCAGCAACTTATAAATTATTCTAATTAAATCAATTTGAACCAATTTTAAAATAAATTATATATTCTGAAAGCAGGTTCTACTAGCTACAAAATGGCATATTGTTCTTTTCGATTTGATGAGTATTCATTTGTGTACGAATGAAAAAATGTAGAAAATTCATTGTGTATTTAATTATCTCACTAAATTCAAAGATATTCTAAAAGTAATTTATACCATCACGTAGAGAATTGAGTGGGAACAGAACCTGTATTATTTTTGAAAAAATGAGCTTGCTAAGCGAGAGTTGTAAACAAAGAGAAACTCAAAGTTTAAAACATATCATTAAATTATGAAGAGAATAATAAAAGATTTTAAACTATAAGAAAATGAAAGAGGTGGGATTTAAGCAAATTAAAACAAATTTAGAGGATATGATGAAACATTATTGTTGAGAATAGGACGATCACGTGCTATGTATAATGACTCCTTGATTAAAAGATCAAAAGAGTTGGATGCTCGACTAATAACCTTGAAGCAATCTGATGTATTTAAATGATTGCTATTTGAGATATGTTTGTGAATAGCAGATAAGCTATCACCCTGAATTGGCTTTCCTGTAGCAAATGAGATGCCAGTATGCTCTGCAATTCTACTCCCAAAATGTCGGCGAGTTTCGCCAATGTAACTAGCCATACAGCTAGAACACGTATATTTATATACTAAATTTGAGAGTAGCTTAGCAGGTACAGCATCCTTGTTCTTGAAAAACCGGCTTATACACATGACAGGTTTGTAAACAAACCTTACTCTAATCTGAGGGTAAAATGTAGATATAAGCTTTAGAATTCTGCTGCGTACATTGTAGCCATGCACACCAGTGTAAGGCAAAACAAGAGAATAGCATAATTTATCACACCCAATTTTTATTTCATCACTTTTATTATAAACCCTTGTCATAAAGTCGGATATGACCTTATCAATCAAGCCAAGGGGATACTCATTTTGCACTAGAGTCTGCTTCAGCGTGTCAATATCAGAGACAAAAGTCTGATATGAGTTACAGATCATATAAATGCGACTCACAAGTGTCCTTATTAAACCAACTTTATAGGCAAAAGGAATGAAGCTAGACAATTTGGCATAAAGGCCAGAAAATGTAGGTTTCTGATATGATGATGTCACAATATCATCGGACTTCCTTTCAACAAGAACATCAAGGAAATTTAATTTCTTGTCACATTCAGTTTCAAATGTGAACTTCATATTAGGATGTTGCTGATTCATGTAATCACAGAACTGTGTAGGCTGATTTCTGTCAGAAAACACTACAAATGTGTCATCAACATAACGTACATAAAACTTGGGTTTGATCTTTATATTACAGTCTCTGAGCCACTTTGTTTCATGATAGCTCAAGAAAATGTTGGCAAGAACTGGGCCAAGCGGATTACTTATAGCAACACCATCTATCTGTTGATAGATTTTACCATTGCACGTAAAGTAACACTCTTTAACTGCAAGTTCTGGAAGCAGTTTGAATTGATGACGATTCATGTTATTTACTAACATGACATTCTGATCATCAAATAGTTTCTTAATACATATTTCAATGGTCTCATTGAGTGGAATATTAGTGAACAAGCTTTGAACATCAAGACTAGCCATAAAATGATGGCTTTTGAATGTAAAAGCCTTGAGTCTTGTCAGGAAACTACCAGTGTCACATAAAGTGTATTCATTTGTACTTATGTCTTGTAGGATCGGGACAAAATACTTAGCCAACTTATAAGTTGGGGTGTTGATGGCTGACAAGATAGGTCTTAGAGGAACACCTCTCTTATGGGTCTTAGGCAAGCCATATAGCCTGCCATAACTGCATCCTACAGGATTTATACTTTTATACACATCAGCAGATAAGTCCATTCTGCTTATGAACCTTCAGTATACGGGCTGATATGCGTTTCTCAACTGAGCGTATAAACTGACAAGGATTACAGTCAATGACTTTGAACTTTGAGATATCATTCAAGACATCATTCAACTTCCTAATGTAGTCATCTTTGTTCAAAATTACAACTTGGTTACCCTTATCTGCCTTTAGGACAATGATATTCTTGTCTTTTGACAGATTGCTGAGGATTTCATAGTCACGCTTTGATAGATTATCAGAATGCTTCTTATCATAATTAAAGTATGAGCTAAGAGCAATGTCACGCAATTGATTCTTGATCATTTGCATTTTTACATTATCACAGTTAAAGGCAGTTTGTTTATTGAGGAAACCCATCAGTTTCTCAAAAGGCAGCAAATAATCACCATACTCGATCTTTCTAGGTGTAATAGAGTACTTCATACCATAAGACAAGACAAGCTTTTCATGAGCTGTCAAAACTCGGTTACTAAAATTAACCACAACCTTGTCAGGATCGATACTATTAACACTTTTATGCATAAGCAAGTTTTTTACCTTCTTGCTATGCAAATGCAACTGTCTAACATGGTTGAGAGATTTAGACACATTGCGTCTAATGTATGTTAATGATACCTGAGAATCCAACCAGGATACTCTTGAATCAAACAAGGTTATCTGTGCCTTCAAATCTCTTATGACTCTTTCAACCTCTTTGATTTTACCTTTCAATTCCTCATTTAGCAGAAGCTTTAAATGAGTAAAGTACTTTAAATGAGTAAAATGAGTAATTGAAAGGTAAAATCAAAGAGGTTGAAAGAGTCATAAGAGATTTGAAGGCACAGATAACCTTGTTTGATTCAAGAGTATCCTGGTTGGATTCTCAGGTATCATTAACATACATTAGACGCAATGTGTCTAAATCTCTCAACCATGTTAGACAGTTGCATAGCAAGAAGGTAAAAAACTTGCTTATGCATAAAAGTGTTAATAGTATCGATCCTGACAAGGTTGTGGTTAATTTTAGTAACCGAGTTTTGACAGCTCATGAAAAGCTTGTCTTGTCTTATGGTATGAAGTACTCTATTACACCTAGAAAGATCGAGTATGGTGATTATTTGCTGCCTTTTGAGAAACTGATGGGTTTCCTCAATAAACAAACTGCCTTTAACTGTGATAATGTAAAAGTGCAAATGATCAAGAATCAATTGCGTGACATTGCTCTTAGCTCATACTTTAATTATGATAAGAAGCATTCTGATAATCTATCAAAGCGTGACTATGAAATCCTCAGCAATCTGTCAAAAGACAAGAATATCATTGTCCTAAAGGCAGATAAGGGTAACCAAGTTGTAATTTTGAACAAAGATGACTACATTAGGAAGTTGAATGATGTCTTGAATGATATCTCAAAGTTCAAAGTCATTGACTGTAATCCTTGTCAGTTTATACGCTCAGTTGAGAAACGCATATCAGCCCGTATACTGAAGATTCATAAGCAGAATGGACTTATCTGCTGATGTGTATAAAAGTATAAATCCTGTAGGATGCAGTTATGGCAGGCTATATGGCTTGCCTAAGACCCATAAGAGAGGTGTTCCTCTAAGACCTATCTTGTCAGCAATCAACACCCCAACTTATAAGTTGGCTAAGTATTTTGTCCCGATCCTACAAGACATAAGTACAAATGAATACACTTTATGTGACACTGGTAGTTTCCTGACAAGACTCAAGGCTTTTACATTCAAAAGCCATCATTTTATGGCTAGTCTTGATGTTCAAAGCTTGTTCACTAATATTCCACTCAATGAGACCATTGACATATGTATTAAGAAACTATTTGATGATCAGAATGTCATGTTAGTAAATAACATGAATCGTCATCAATTCAAACTGCTTCTAGAACTTGCAGTTAAAGAGTGTTACTTTACGTGCAATGGTAAAATCTATCAACAGATACATAGATGATGTTGCTATGGGTAATCCGCTTGGCCCAGTTCTTGCCAACATTTTCTTGAGCTATCATGAAACAAAGTGGCTCAGAGACTGTAATATAAAGATCAAACCCAAGTTTTATGTACGTTATGTTGATGACACATTTGTAGTGTTTTCTGACAGAAATCAGCCTACACAGTTCTGTGATTACATGAATCAGCAACATCCTAATATGAAGTTCACATTTGAAACTGAATGTGACAAGAAATTAAATTTCCTCGATGTTCTTGTTGAAAGGAAGTCCGATGATATTGTGACATCATCATATCAGAAACCTACATTTTCTGGCCTTTATGCCAAATTGTCTAGCTTCATTCCTTTGCCTATAAAGTTGGTTTAATAAGGACACTTGTGAGTCGCATTTATATGATCTGTAACTCATATCAGACTTTTGTCTCTGATATTGACAAGCTGAAGCAGACTCTAGTGCAAAATGAGTATCCCCTGGCTTGATTGATAAGGTCATATCCGACTTTATGACAAGGGTTTATAATAAAAGTGATGAAATAAAAATTGGGTGTGATAAATTATGCTATTCTCTTGTTTTGCCTTACACTGGTGTGCATGGCTACAATGTACGCAGCAGAATTCTAAAGCTTATATCTACATTTTACCCTCAGATTAGAGTAAGGTTTGTTTACAAACCTGTCATGTGTATAAGCCGGTTTTTCAAGAACAAGGATGCTGTACCTGCTAAGCTACTCTCAAATTTAGTATATAAATATACGTGTTCTAGCTGTATGGCTAGTTACATTGGCGAAACTCGCCGACATTTTGGGAGTAGAATTGCAGAGCATACTGGCATCTCATTTGCTACAGGAAAGCCAATTCAGGGTGATAGCTTATCTGCTATTCACAAACATATCTCAAATAGCAATCATTTAAATACATCAGATTGCTTCAAGGTTATTAGTCGAGCATCCAACTCTTTTGATCTTTTAATCAAGGAGTCATTATACATAGCACGTGATCGTCCTATTCTCAACAATAATGTTTCATCATATCCTCTAAATTTGTTTTAATTTGCTTAAATCCCACCTCTTTCATTTTCTTATAGTTTAAAATCTTTTATTATTCTCTTCATAATTTAATGATATGTTTTAAACTTTGAGTTTCTCTTTGTTTACAACTCTCGCTTAGCAAGCTCATTTTTTCAAAACTCTTACTTATTGAACCTGTATTATACTTTAATCATAAATGAAATGTAAATAATTAATAATATTACAAAAAGTGTGGCGCCAAAACGTCCCATTCCGATTCCAAACGGCCTATTTTCGCTTTAGGGCTTACTACTAGGCACATTTATCAGTAAGTGTTTAAAACAGCCAGCCGATACGAGAGCTTAATTGAAGAAGCCATTTGTGCTGTGAAAAACTGATGCAGTAATGTAATGCGACTTTAGCGAAAATGGGCTGCTTGGAATCGAGCGGATTATTGTAGGTTTCTTTACTACAAACTGATTTGATGACTGCATTAACATGCTCAAGGAGGTACCTGGTAGGAACCTACCTGATATTTTCCAAAATAACAACAGCCGTAGCCATTTATCAATCGTCTATGCATCATGTAAAAAAATACGATAGTTGTACAGATGGCCGCTCTTGTGAGTATTGGTAGGTACTAGCCTGAAGGTTTGATCTTAGGATTTGAACTGAATTAGCCAATTGATGTGAACGATGTTTTTAATCGGGAAATCTTACTTTTTTCGAAATACATTCTTTGAAGACATTAATCTTTCTGAATTCTTGATGGGGCATACCTGATTTCCCGTTTATGATGCATGTAAATCTTTTGACCAGTAGGTACCTATAGTCTGTTTCACACAAGTTTGGACATAAATTTTAAAAACTAAATTTTAAAAAACTTGCGATTATAGCATTGATTTCATAATTGTCGTAATCCGTCGGCTTACTTTCGAAAAAATGCTTAAAATTCATGCCCAAACTTATGTGAAACTGATTTTAGTAGGTACCTAATTTAGTAGATAGCTGTTTTAATTCACGGTTTTTGAACGATTCTGAGAACTTTTGCCAGAAAATAGATTTTATCCGTTTTTGGCCCTAATTTTACGTTCTTTAGAATTAGATCTGCCTCTTTTCTACTCTTCCATTGCTTGTAAAAAAGCAATTAATTGAAGTTAAACTTGTCCGTAACGTTAAGGATTTAATTTATAGCTTTTTAGCCACCCGACTATCAGGCACGTAGCTGACCCTCTTATTTTGGGGGAGACCAACACCAATTTGAGGGGGGTCCAAGCCAGAAATAGCACAAAATAACGTGTGAAAAGTCCTATGTTCCCGGTTTTCCCTGAATTTTGGGGGGTCCGGACCCCCCGTTCCTCACCACAGCTACGTGCCTGCCGACTATAGTCAGGGCCGTGCTTAGAGGTTTAGCGGCCCTGGGCAAAACTTATTTTGGCGGCCCCCATGATTTTTAAAACTGGTATTATATGCATCATAATTATCACTTATGTATATCCTTTACATATGTACCTATATGATCGCAGTTAGCATCTTACTGGAAATTTACTAACAAAATATTTTGCTACATTATTTTTAGTAGGTATCGTATGTTTTTTCTCAAATAATTTACCTATTTCGTGAATGATGACGTGCTTTATTACAAAATAACTTGCCTAGCTTTCTGAGCGGCAAACTGGTCAATCAATTGCAAAAAATCTAACGGAGATGATAAATCATTTTCAATTGAAATAATCGCTAGTGCACTTAGACGAGAATCAGTCATAGTTGACCGCAAATATGTCTTTATTAATTTCAGTTCCGAGAAGGAACGTTCTGCTGAGGCCACAGCAATAGGTATTGTAAGTAAAATTCTGAAATCAATTATAAGGTTCGGTAAAACATCCTGGAAGCCATTTGATAGATATTTAAGAGTAGCTAGTGGCGAAGTTAATTCATTTGGACTTGATCGAGCAAGAACTTTTAGCTCTGTGTACATGTCTGGTCCATTAAGATCATCCAGAAACGCAGCTAACTGTGTGCATGACTTGAGCAATTCATCATCTTCCCATGTTTTTAAAGCTGGTATTCGTGGGTAGTGCTCAATGAGAAACCTTGAAAACGGTATTTCTTAGCCATACCATCATTTTTAAGACCATTTTTTGACCTCTAAAAAACCTTGCACCTACCCCCCCCCGGGATTTTGTTGCTGCCCACATATGCTGCGGGGGTCTTAGGTGGCGCGGTCAAGCGTTCCCTGCGGGGTCCGGGACAGAGTCCCCAAAAATTTTGTAAAAAAGCATTTTAATGTCAAATAATAACGTTAAAATTTTCGCAAAAACGGCCGAATTTCGGTCCTGAATGGAACCCAAAAACACTTAAAATTGATGAACTATTACATTTCACAAAACTTCTGAGCTGAAATGCGTTTTTCGACCTCTGCTAATTACATAGCGCTGCAACGGGTCGCTGCCAATAAGATATAGAAAAATGTATAAATTGAAATTTTTGTTCTTACCCTTTTCAGGCCCATTTGTGGCCTTCTTATTAAGAAGATGCAATTCAGAAAACAGGAAATGCACAAAAACACAAGAAAATTTGGCCATTTCTTTCATTTAAAATAGGATTGTGTCCTTGTAAAGAAAGACAAACAAAGCAAAGAATAGACAAACTGGTACACAATCATTTTCGCACTTTTAGTTTTATGCTCAACAAGCATGCGCACTTTCATTCAATGAACAAATAGTGCATTAAATTACTAGTGATGTGAAGTGCTAGATTATTTCATCTGATTCAAGCTTTTAAATTCATTTGATCTATGGCTCGGTGCAAAGCGCCGGAAAATTTTGACATTTTAGCCTTTTCGAACTCAATTTTCTGGACACACATTATTGCAACAGAAAAATCAACAATTTGTCTGAAAAATGAGAACAAGTATAGCTCAGACAGCGTTCTCTTAAAAATGCAAGTAAAGATTTTCTACTGACTGTCTGTGTTTGCATTAGAACGTCGAAAAATCGATCCTTTTGAACGTATGTATCGAATTATTGTAAGAGGGCCGCCAAAAAATGAATTCTATACGGCATGCACTACAACTTTTAGCGGCCCATAATTTTAGCGGCCCTGTGCGGCCGCACAGTTCGCACCCCCCTAGGCACGGCTATAGTCGAACTTTACAATTTAATACATTTTCTTTTAGCGAGCGATAATGTAGTTTAAAGCGCCTGAACGTTAAACCGCTTGAACAGCATATTAACAATGTTTTTAAGAGCGTTTGTATTGTATCGTACTTGCTTCGCCAATCTGTGCTAAATTCGCGCGCCGAATTTATATTTCACCCTCTCTAGTCTATACAACTACTTTGAAAACTGACCAACTATTGTATCCGTACGTCTATTGGTCGCGCGTAGACTTCATGGGGGGCGGGTCCAACTAAACAATCAACAGTCCGTACACGCTAGGCAAGTTCAGAGTATTCACACAACGTACGCTGAATGACGCGCGCAGTTTCGAGCCGATGTAGAATACCTACCTATATGCATAGACAAGTCGTACTGCTTTCTGAAAACGTTGTAATTGTTCATGTGCATTTGCGCATCACATGTGTACGACGTGTTGCTTTGCTTGCAATAGTTTTTTTGTAACGTGTTTTTTTCAGGGTTTTCCTGGAAAACGACGGAAATATGAACGATTCTCATTGATAAGAGCTTTTGATTTTGAATGCAATATGCCGGTATTTTCTATCGGGATTTATGATTATTTTCGATCTCAGCGGTTTTTTCGAACATAACACCACTTAATTTTTTTTCAATAAGATTTTCTACCACATCGTCGAACAATGGATTTTTTTCGCTTTAACTTGGGGTTTTACGTATTGTTCGCCGCAATGTGGAACTGCTTGCTTATGATGCGTGAGTTTTACGGCTAGATTTATCAGTGTAATAGAAACTAATTTTCTACGTATCAATCATTCAGACTTGTCGAATTTGTGCATGTTGGGCATAAGTAATTATTGAATTGGGACATATCGTCCCTACCATGCAAAAGGGTGCTATATCCATTTTTTCAGAAATGGAGTTGGCGATGGATATGCATACAGTTGGACTCAAAGAACACTATGCAAAGGACTCACAACATTATGAATGAACTTAGTGCTACCAACCAGTTATGGAAAAAAGAAGAAAATCAAAGTTTTCCCTGATTTTTCATGAAGGAAAAGTCTTTAAAGTTGTTTTTCTCAAAAACGCTAAAAGTGGATATAGCACCTTTTTGCATGACAGGGACGATATTTTAACACATGATATTGAAGTATATTGAGCGAGCTTCTTTCTGTATTCAGTAAGCTAAAGCGAGAAGCACGGATAATAATGCAGCATTAAATATAGTCTTCAACCTTATAGTGCTCATAAGTGGCGTACCTACTTATACTTTGTTTACGTGCGGAAAGTACGGGCTTCCGTTTGCATTATAATTATGCCTTCACGTTGTTTACCAGTAGGTTGTACAAGGTGAACAGAAATTAGGAAAATTTCGGCATGTAAGGAATCCTGTTCCATTAGCTGTACCGAAACTGAGTATAATTCGTTATTCGTCGCTTTTTATTTTTAGACTTATGTGTTATTTTGAAGCAGAATCCTGTTTTGTCAGTGTAACTGTCTTTTCGGTTACCTATCTTGTTTTCAGCCCTCACCATACATGATCTTGGCGTTTGGGGTTTTCACACCCCCAGAAAAATTCTCACCCCTTTAGAAACTTTTTCACCTCTCATTATTCGTGATTTTCCTCAAATTTCTTAAAAATTCGTAGAAAAGGTGCTGTTTTAAGCGCTTTTAGCCATTTATTTGCTCGAATGTAACAAATTTTCGGCGCTTCGCGCCATATACTCATGTTTTGACTATATTTTGTTCGATCTGTTTGACTTTTTGATTTTTTTCGAAATTTTTTGTTTTTATGCTCTAGAAAGATGGAGCATCGTCAGAAACGCCGAAAAACGATGTTTCTTGACGCGTATCTACCATTTTTGGGCCAAAAAACACCTTAAAATTTCTACCCCCTACCTTGCAGAATTCGCATGCTGTGCATGACTGTCCCTCACTGTCAATTCTTATTTTTACCTCTATTATTTCATTTCGTTCAGCTGAACGGTCTACGGTCGATTGCAATAACGGTATTCCTTGTGAAAATTCGGGAATCTGTGTTGAAGAGAATGGAAGCATAAGCTGTCGGTAAGGGAATTGCTATTCTTGCACCTTAAGTGTTAAAATACATTCAGAAATCAGAAATGCTACTCACGTTTGACTCACAAATGAAGTTTACGTAAGTACTCTTTTCGTTTCTTCGTTCTTCGCTGGTTTCACCGGGCAGGTCTGTACAAATTCGCATTGACATAAAAACAAAAAATTGGATATATGTAAAAGTAAATTGCCTTTTTACGCTCATCGATATGTGTCTCGTTATTGCGTTCGTTCCACCGTATCTGCTTTGTCCTTGAAAAACATTCCGTGCATCCTGTACATATTCGATGACTGTCTTGTGCACGGACATTCACCATGATTATTTGCTAAAATTAATACAGGTCAAAACGGAAAAAGTGAACCGAAGAGTCAGTCTTCTTCGAAGGCTCGTTTTCTAGTTAAATGGAAACTAGCGTTGTCGAGAACATTTTAGAAATGATTTCGGTGAGATCTTGCCATGCAATGGATAGTCGAGATAACAGACTCGTACAGACGCGAACAGCCTCAACTGATATTGTCTTCTTACCTACGTAGCTCAGACTCATAGGTTCCTAACCAGACCTAACCAGACCTGCACGTAGGTGTCTAGGCCATAGGTGGGCAGCACCAACATTCGGAAGGGGGGTGTGCAATGTTTTTTTGAAAGTCAAAAAATGGTATTAATGGTGGTATGGCGAGAAAACACAATTTTTCAACGTTTCTCATCGAGCACTATCCATTGGCATAAAAAAATCGTGGAAAAACAAAAAAAATTCAAAAATTGAATCCTGGGTGGGGGCATTTTGGTTTCTGGGGGGGGGTATTTGGCCTTCTTGGGGGTGCATACCCTAAACCTCCCCTCACGCCCACGTGTAGTCTATACCCCCAGAATAAAAAAGTGGAAAATTCAGTGGGAAAATGAGGCGAAATGGAAGCCAAAAGCGGATGAAAATTGAACATTTTCTTCAAAAGTGTTTCAAGTTGACCAGAAATTGTATAATAATGTACTTTTAGCGCTATTTTAGCGATTATACCAGCTTTTGAGGTCGTTTTGGCCTCAGAAAGTGGCATAATCGCTGATTTAGCGTAAATTTATGTTACCCGCAGTTTCGGATCATTTTTAGGCACTTTTGCAGTAAAGTTGAGATTTTCATCAATTTTTGGCTTCGTTATGCCTAATCTTTCCCAAAAATTTTCCATTTTTATATTCTGGGGTCTAGATCACACGTGGACGTGGGGGCATACCTGGGCAATGGCTGAGTGTTCGCCCCGTCCAACATCCAGCCAAAAGGGTGGGTGGGTCCCTAGACCCTGAAAAAGGTGGGTCTGTCCCTGAAAAAGGTGGGTCCGTGCCTAAAAAAGGTGGGTCCGTGCCTGAAAAAGGTGAGTCGTTCAGCTTAATCAGTGGGTCAGTCACTGAAAAAGGGTCGGTCCATCAATGAAAAAGGTGTCAAACAGTGTAATAAGATGGTCCTGTGCATGTTTTGCAAACTGATCATGATATACTGTATCTAGCATTTCCTTAAATCTCCAAAAATTTTCTCCCTGTACAAAACATAGTCCCGTCCAAGTTACCCCTTCGCCCCGTCCAACTTTTGGTTCGGCCCGTCCTGGTGATGGGCCGATATGGGGCATTGCCCAAGTGTGCGTGGGGGGAGGGTTTGTACACCTTGGGAAATTGAAACCCCCAGATTATTGTAGATCCCCAGAATTATATTTTTAGTAACATTTCTAGCGATTTTACCCATCCTGACCCCCCTCCCCCAAATTTTCTTGCTGCCCAAAATGGTCAGAATACACAAGGGCATAGGGACGGGTGAGAGGGGGTATTATTCCTGCCTCAGATTTTGAAGAGTCAGTTACTGTCAGGCGATTTTAATGAAACATAAGTTACCGCTAGGAAACTTGATTTTATAGTGAAAAAATGCATGTTAACCAAAAGCGCAGTCAACCTGGTCAGTTTAAAGCAAAAGTATTAATTTTTCCATTGTCTTACAATTTTTGTCTATTGTTTGCCACATGATAGTGAATTATCCACTTCATTACATTGCCTAAAATAATTTTTCGAAAAATACATGTCGGGCCTTAGGAATAACATTTTCATAAGCTTGAGTAGATAATAACTAGCAAGAAAAAATGATCCGATGGAGTAAAAAAGGTAAATATACTTGAATTTCTTCATTGTTAAGAATGTAAAAGGAGGGGACTAGGGAAAATTTCCATATATGCGCAGAAGCCATAGGAATGTGCTAAACAGTTAGACTTCCTCTAAACAGCGCAAAAATCGAAGTATGTTTTGCGGCCTATGCGCGTTTCTGCAGATTTTCTGTAGTAATTTCGATTATGACGACAAGTAATTTGATTACTTTATTTTGGAAAATTTAAATAAAATTTTTATGGTTTTTCATGCAAACTATTGAGTTGGCCATGGAGGTGTGAAGTTTACACTATTATCTTTTACGCCAGAGCATTGTGGAAGGTAAAAATTTCATGAAATAAATAATACATTGATTATTCAATAGTCATGAAAGTGTCTTCAATGCCCTTTTGCGAAACAATTAAAAACGGTTTGTGACTACAACCTGATTTTTCACAGGCCGCAGAATATACTTCGATTTTTGCGTTGTTTAGAGGAAAGCGCATTCGTATGGCTTCTGCGCATATAGGGAAATTTTCCTAGTCCCCTCCTCTTACATTCTTAACAATGAAGAAATTCAAGTATATTCACCCTTTTTGGCTCCATCGGAGCATTTTTTCTTGCAACTATTCTACTTTTTCTTACTATGATTTTGTTCATAAACACTGCATTCTCATTACAAAAAAGGCAATCCAACTAACCCTAATCAGAAGAAAAAACCTACGTAACAGTCCTTGTTAGATCGATTTAAAAATTAGCTTAAATATTTTCTTTATGTATTTCAAACCAGAAATGCTCGAGGAAAGTTAAATCCAGAACTTGTAAGAACAACGATTAACGGCAACGGTTTTTACTGTTTCTCAACAGTTTATAGCTTCAATATCAAGTGTTGACATTGGAAGAAAGATAACAACGGTAGTCAGAAAATTTACTGAATTAAAATTCATGCGAATGAAGTTATTATCATAATTAAAGTAAAATCCTGCATCGACAGAAATAGCAAGCGAAAGCCAGGCATAGGGCAACAAACACATCAGTGTGTAAACCAACATGCAATTGAACAATGCACGAGGAAGCAACAGGAATTAATAGTCGAGCAAGACAACTCCGGCCACAAATCAACAATCCGGTTGGCGCACAGCAAATGCAAACAATTTAAGAAAATTTACGAGCCGCATTTTATTCAAAAAATGGACAGACATAAATTTGCATGGATTTTAACCAGAAAAAATATTGGAATCAGTTTGATAAAGACAGCGCATAAGAATTATTATTATTATGGAGTAATTTGCAGGCAGTATTTTGAAAAATGTTTCTCATTCCACTTAACCTTCAAAACAGTGCATGTTTGGGGATAAAAATGATTAAAGATGAGTCAAAAGTCTTTGAAATAAAAAACTGATAAAAAAATATGCAATACGGACTTAAATATTGGCATTATCAAATATGTACATAATTCAAACTTCACCTCTTCACAGCTCAACAGCCTCCGGCTGTAGAAAAGTTTAAAGGTCAGATTCGTTATTCTGACACTACGTAGATCATTTTAAAAATATAATGACCATACTCAATGCTCTGGGCGGAAAAGTGCTTCTCAGTGTAAACTTTTTCACTTGCGCTAATAACGCGATATTGGGTGTATAGAAACAAAATAAACTAGGATGTGTAATGCCTAGGTCAGGGCACATTTTGAGCATAATCAGCATGTTCCGCCTACTTAGTGGAGTAGGCATAATCAGCATGTTCCGCCTACTTAGCGGAGTAGCTAAAGGAATTCTTTTTTCGTCTCGAACCCTTTACACTAAAACGATCACAGATTAAAAAATATTGCGTTTGAAAAGAAAAAAATCATAAAACCAATTGAACTGCATAGGAACCAAAATTGAATTAGGTAAGCTTTAGGACACGCAAAGAGTAAAAAACACGCATGCTTTACACTTTTGTGCAACCACCATTGAATGTAAAGAAATTTTAAGGTCAGTTTCGTAATCTACAATTCAGGGGCAACATTAAAAAAGCTGGCCCTCTGCAAAGTATTTGATTTTTCGCTTTACACTTTATACACTCATTTTTAACTGATATTGAGTGTAAACAAATAAAAAAATCAACATCGAGTTTTTTAATCATCTATCAATTAAAAAAACTGAACCTCCCAGGTGTGTGCCGTTGTTGCTGTGAGGGGGACACAAAATTCGCCCTCGCTGTGATGTACATAAGAAAAAACTGGCCAAGTATGGTAGCGCGATAAAAATTTTAGGTACGCGTCAACGTTTTTCAGCGTTTCTGACGATGCTCTATCTTTCTAGAGCATAAAACAAAAAAATCAAAAAAAATCAAAAAGGTCGGGACAAATTCGACAAAATTTAGTCAAAACATGAGTATAATGGTGCGAAGCGCCGAAAATTTGGCATTAAAAACGCTTAATAAGCATCTTTTCTACAAATTTTTAGAAAATTTTTGGGAACTTTAAAAAGATTGCCAATTCTAGGGGTGGGGTGAAAAAAGTTTTGCGGGGGTGGCAATTTTTACTGGGAGGGTGAACCCACCCCCAGATCATGTATGCTCTAGACCCCCGAATGTCTACCTAGACCAACCTTAAAATGTAAAGGACTACTACTATATCTGTACTGTTTACGACTTGATATTTTTCATGCCAGGCGTATAAACGCGTTATTCGCAACTAAGTATGTACGGAAGGAATACCCTGCACACGTGTGCCTAAAATGCTTGCATGCATAGAAATCGTCAGCATACATGGGCGTGGGGGGTCTGGGGGTATACACTATACAAGATCTGGGGGTTTCCTCTCCCCCAGAAAAAATTGACCCCCCTCCCCGCAAAAATTTTTCCACCCACCCCCCAAGATTGGCGATTTTTTGAATGTTTACAAAAATGTTCTAAAAGTTTATAGGAAAGATACTTTTTTAAGCGTTTTTAGCGATCTATTTGCTCAAAAGTGCCAAATTTTCGGCGCTTCTCGCCATTACACTCATGTTTTGACTATATTTTGTTGAATTAGTTCAGAATTTTTGATTTTCTTCGAAATTGTTTTTTTCGACCCAGAAAGGCACTTTATAATTTCAACCCCCAGAATTCCCATACTGTGCATGTATGGTATACACCCCTCCATAAGTTGAAAAATCCCTGTGGATTACTGTCGACCCCCTCCAGAATTCTATTTTTAGTAACATTTTTGGCTATTTCGCCCCTAGAGAGTTTATTTGCTGCCCATGTATGATCGTCAGTATGAGAAAAGGTAATTTACATTGGAGTCTAAATTGCCATGTGTTATACTCGTAAGTACAAGACTATGCCTCGTTTTTTCGGTGTAGTCCCAACACTGTCACCGTCTCAACACTGCCACCGTCCCAACACTGCCACCAGTCCCAACACTGCCACCGCGAGTCCTAACACTACTACCACCCGCGAGTCCCAACACTGCCACCGTCCCAACATTGCCACCGTCCCAACCATACATGCACAGCATGGGAATTCTGGGAGGGGTGAAAACCTAAAGTGCCTTTTTTGGGCCCAAAAATGGCCGGTACGCGTTAAAAAACATCGTTTTTTGGCGTTTCTGACGATACGCTATCCTTCTAGAGCATAAAATCATGAAAAAAATTTCGAAAAAAGTCGAATAAATTGACCAATATATCGCTTAAAACATGAATATATGGCGCGAAGCGCCGAAAATTTGGCGATTTTGAGCAAATAGATAGCCAAAAACCCTTAAAAAGACACTTTTTCTACCAATTTTCAGGTAAGTGTAGGAAACTTTTGAAAAATCGCCAAATCTGGGGGGGTGAAAAATTTTTTGCGGGGGTTGAAACCCTCCCAAGATCATGTATGGTCCCAACACTGCCACCGCGAGGGTATTAGTGTATTACGTGCACAGTTCCCTAAAACTGCGAACAGCATACAGGTTCGCAGGTGCAGTACGTGCACAGTTATAAAAATATAGGAGACCTTATGTTATGTCGGGTTTGTTTGCTTAAAGCTACTGACACCCTAATAATAAATAAGGCGCTTAATGACCATGACATGATCACTATTTTGCAGGTCAACTTCCCTAATCGGTAGCATACAAAAAATGGGCACTTATGCAGTAGTCCCTACCCTATGTCTTGATTATGAAAATGAAAACTGTATTCGCATTTTCTATCCCGTTTTCTAGCTTTTTTGTGTTGTTTGTGAAATCTGGTAAACATGAATGGTTCACTTATAACATCGTTACATGCTCTCAAAATCAGGCGGCACCATTTTCAACGTTTCTCATCGAGCACTCTCCATTGGCATAAAAAATAGCGAAAAAATATTTCAAAAATTGAATTCTTGGGGTATTTCAATTTCTTGGGGATACCCCAAACCCCCACGCCCACGTGTGATCGCAACCCGGCAATTAAGGTTGAAAAACAGAAAAAATTCGGTAGGACTTAAAGTGAAGAAATACCCAAGTACCATTACTTGAACTGTTCACGTGCTGCACCTGCGGGCCTGTGCACTGTTCATAGTTATTGGGAACTGTGCACGTAATACACTAATACCCACCGCGAGTCCCAACACTGCCAACACGTTGTGTGTTGGCATGCACATGCACGTAAATTTTGTTGCAAAAACGCTAATCATTTGGGTCTTGCATGGTACGTACGTATTTGATAGGCTGAAATCATGCGGAAGGCATAGGTGCACAAGGTCAGGGTCGGCAGGGGGGTGAAATGCCAAAAATCTAAAACAGTAAATTTAACGTTCACGATTTTTTTGCTGTTTTAATGATCAAAATGGTCAAAATAGCCTATAAAACGTTTTTTCGTGTTAATAACACATATTAAAGGCATTTTTAGTCCATTTTGACTGCATTATATCACTTTTAACACTACAAAATGCAAAAATTTATCAATTTTGGGCGCTTTTTGAGTAAAAAGTACTTAAAAGTACTAATCTGGCGCAAAGCGCCGGAAAAATTTTGACATTTTTACTGATTTTGATGTCAAAAATGATGCAGAACAAGACCTGTTTGCTCAAAATCGCCGGACAGTACCGGTCTAGCTGACCCCTCAGGGGGTAATACCCCCCCTCACCCCCTATGTGCATGTGTGGCGGAAGGTGACGCGGAATTGAACATGCATATAGTGAGGGGTCCGAGATGTTCAGAAGTTAGGTATCAAAGATTTCTTTAATTACAAATTAGCCCATTTGTAGGCAACTTCGACATGGCAATACATCATAAATGCAACCTAGAATTACTACACAAAAAATTTTAAGATTCAGCATCTAACAAGCTCTTGATTCTACCTTTCACTGGCGACCTCACCATTATAATCCATAAACATTATGTACTAAATGCTTTTAATTACATGTGAGCAGCGACTAAATTCTGAGAGTGGATCTTATGGGACAAACATTGAGGAAAAAGTCAAAAACACAATTGTGGGAGATCCGCCTGATTCTGGGGAGTTTAAATTTTGAGAGCTTCAAAACCACACATGGGCGTGGGAGGTTAGTACCCATCCCCCGAAAAGTTGAAACCCCCTCCCCCAGAATTATATTTTTAGTAACATTTTTAGTGATTTTGCCCATCCTTCCCCCAGAATTTTCTTGCTGCTCACGTATGTTTACAACCCCCTCCCCCATGCATGCCCCAAATGTTAAGCGTTTTTGCAACAAAATTTTCGTGTATGTGGACACGATCGTTTTTCCTTTGAGGCATTATGCCTCTTTTGAGTATAATTCGTCCTGCACGTCTTATTTAGACGATAGATTAGGGTCAAGCCTATCGAGCATGGTACCTCAGTTAATCGGGCAGTAAAATTTGCCCTTATGTGCATATTGCTACCTATATTGTTCCACTTGCTCATCTGATCGCTGTTTGTCGGTGGTGGAATTTCGCATAGTATTTGTTGAGACAGCATCTGTTCAGTTCGCTTTTTAGACACAGTGGGGATAGCAGAGTAAGGATCGCTGCATGCAGATTAATAGTAAAATTGGTCATGTTGGTTCCAGCCTGTTGGATGAGGCATAATAGGGGAGTATTCAATAGTGTAGTGACCAATTATTGACCAATCTTTTATTCACGACAAAATAAAAAATCGCTGAAGGCGTTGGTAACCCTACAATTTAGACACTAAATGGCATAAGTCGTATTTGACTGCGCTTAACATAAAAATCTTCCATCTTTGTTCCCAGCATGCCCTAGTATGCTTTGAATCGCGTACATGCATGTTTCTATAATGCATCGATGCGAGCAAATGAGCCATTTCCGGGTGTTCCTAGCATGAGCATAGTTACGTGATGCCGCGGGCTGATTTCATCATATAACAAACAAAAGTATGGAATACATTCGTACTTTTGTAAAGAATTTTGTATTCTGCAGTGACATCGACTACACTGAGAGCGAGCCCATGCATTTTTTATCAGTCAGGATTAAAAGTAAATATCATAGATCAGTCGTAAACACTGTGGCAAAATTTAAAGTTAAGGTAGCAAATAGTCGCGAGCACACCTGGGCGTGGAGGGGGTTTGGGAGGGGGTTATGCACCCCTCCGAAAACCAAATACCCCCCAAGAAACCAAAATACCCCCAGAAATCAATTTTTAAATTTTTTGTTTTTTTTCCGCAATTTTTTGATGCCAATGGATAGTGCTCGATGAGAAACGTTGAAAAATGGTGTTTTTTCGCCCTACCACCATTTTAAAGGCCATTTTTGATCTTTGAAAAATCTGACACCTCCCAGAATTTCCTTGCTGCCCACGTATGGTCGCGAGTAGCTGTTACAAATTTGAAATTATGATTGAAGACTGTATTAAATATTTTCGCTAGTTTTTTTCGTTTTTGATGAATAATTTTCAGTAAAAGTGTGAATCAAGTCTTCTTGTTCCGATTAATTTTAATCTATGATACATCGTAATGTGAAATCTAACGTTACCATATTTGTGGTAAACGTCTAGCTTCCGGTCGAGCCGATCTAATGGTTAAATGCAATTTCGGTCGGCCAAGTCAAAATATGCCTTCTATTTTTTCATACAAAGCATGCCATTCCTCGCCTAAATAGTCGTATCTAGAATTGGTCAGGTTTTTCCTATTTTAATTGGTTCTTCGTAAGCTCCCTGTATTTTGGAACCTACTGATTTTGGCGGCTGGCATCTTTCATTTTTATGGGATCTTACTGTATTATGACCCAATTTGCTTGCACCTTCGATTCGCGGTTAGCGTCGCGTTCAGCGGTAGCCTTTGAAGTGGTTGCTATGCTAGAAGCTTTTCGCGTTAAATGCGTAATTATTATCCATAATTAGACGTTGTTCCTAGTCATTTTGACCCCGTTGCGTCAGGACTCATTTTGAAAAACCACTAGCTACATAACTTTGTACCGTGCATAATCAGTAAGCGAGCACTACTAAGCATATTCATTTTTCGCACAGTGCCTTTTTGCTCGTGTCACGGTTTTTTTGTATCCAGCAAAGATTTTCCCTATGCACAAAGGCTTTTTGGGAAGAAAAAAATTGCAAAATAGGTCTAAAATTCGCAAAAATTTTCGGTGCTTCGCGCCGAAATGAGTAATTGTGTGTTCTATATATCTTTATAATGGCAGAAATTGCATTTCGAAAAGAAAAATATCAAAGTTTTTGGCGCTTCGCGCCGTTTTAAGACGATTCTTAGTGATTTTTGCGCTCAGAGACCCAGAAATTAGCTAAAATACGTTACCTAAGGTCGAACATCTCTGCTTTTACCACACTAAAATCGCTAGTGTACCATATGATAGCACCCAAAAATTTGTGTGTACAGAATGTACAAAGACTTTTGGGGACTAGCTTTGTACATGTACAAACTGATCTTGTACAAAAAAAATACTGGCTCGTGTATATATAGGCACCCAAATCATGCATGTAACGTAGTTGTTCTTTTTCCACGCGGTAACTAACCGCCTACTTATTGCTTGCTTAGAATAGGAAAAACAGGTTTAAAGGCCAAGTGGATGAGGAATAGATAACAAATTAACTTTTATGGAATGAAGGGACGGCTGAGCCGACTTGAATTGTTGGTCTGCTTTCTACCACGCCCCTGTAACATGTGCTGCCCAGCTCAGAGTCTTCGCGCACTTTGTACATAGTAATTAGATATCTTTTTTCGTTTTTCAGTCTAATTTATGCGATCGAAGGCATAAATTTTGTTTTAGCGTTAAAAAATTCTAGATGTTTTTTAAAAACTATTTTCAACTTAAATTCTGGCTTTTTAAATATAAGCGATGTAGAAAATAACTAAACCAGGGCGACCCACCTGAATATTTAGTCGAATGTTCAAACTCAATTCTGAACCTTTAAAGACAAACAGTATTAATAAAGACTCACGACGTAATTATCGAATATGGTGACTTGACTTACTAGGTACCGAAAAAATCGTACAAACGATATCAGATGCTACAGTTTTCTCCCAATACGTAGATAATATTGAAGGATGACACGTACTTTTCATTCAAAATTGCCCATTAATTTTCCAAATATATATGATTTTTTGCAAAATTATTACTTTCGGTAATTTCGCTGTAGTAAATGTACTTTCAGACGTGTCTTCGAAAAATGAGATTGTCTGGTCATTTCTTGAGGACGAATACATGTAGATCTCATCATTTTGCTAAAAACCTTGTTTTTGAATCAAATGTGCAAATTGTCGTCCAAGCGTTATTAATCGACCTCAGCTACGTCGACGTAAGCTGGCGAACTCGGGAAACTTTAAAACAGAAAGCGACTCACTTGACAAACGTCAAAACTGCGAATTCTTACGCTTTGTGGAATTGAAGACTTTGAAATTCCATTATTACTGGTCTCACATGCACACGGATAAAAGCTCTGGGAGGGGTAAACCAAGTTTTCTTGAGAGGGGAGAATAAATAAGTTATTTTTTGTTATTTAATGTTTAATTTTGATGCTTAATTTCTTGTTAATTTGCAAGCTTAAATTTCAATGAAAACGGATAACAGCAAGGATGATGAAATGACTTTTGACATCAAATACATACGAAATGATGGACAAAAACTTCCTGAATGACAGAAGTTATGAAATTAATGCGAGGAAAATTACTGAGTGAATTGAAATTATGATATTAGAAGTCGTTTTATGCTTTTTCTTTGTGCGAGAAATGGGTTTCGCTTCAAAATGTCCTTAGAGGGGTATGTTTTTCAAAAGTCAGATGGGGGATACCCCCTCATACCCTCCCAGTGTGCATGTGTGGTACTAATCCAGTTTTCATAAACTTTTTCCACGCTCTCTTCGCATTTCCTGTCCTTTTTGCTTAAAATGTTTATTATTGAAATCCATTTTTATTTATTTCTCATAGTTACCCACCATATATGTTTATATCAGTCCAGTCGGAAGCAATGTTGGCATTTTTACCATATTCAGTTTAATTTTTGACCGTGAAAAATAATACGAAAAACTAATAACTACATCTGAGTTCGTAGTATTCGCTGAAAATATTCGGTATTTTAATTGTTTTATATGTAGCTTCATTTTAATTTGCTAGAGTAATTTCGTTTTTTAATTTTTTGAAGTGAATATTTTCATTTTTATTTCACTTAATTTAAGTATTTTATTCCTAGTGCTTTCACTGATAATCCTTTTCAATAACGCACTTACACATTTCGTATTTGCATTGTATTATTCACTTATTATTCTATTTGATTTATTTCCATCATTTCCAGAATTGTGCTCGGTAATTCGCCGTAAGAATCATTTTCCGTTCGTTTCATACTTACATGGGCAGGACCCTACATGATCTTGAGGGGTTTCACTTCCCTGAAAAGTTTTCACACCCCCAAAAATACATTTTTTCGTATATTTTAGGATAACTTGATATTTCCTTTCTTTACTGCGTACCTCTTGCTTGAAGACCGCTGTAAAGAGTAAAATTGTTTAAATTCAGATCATAATTTTTCTTCGTTCATTTACTTCTATAAAATAGCAGATAGCCGATTATAATTTCAAATTCAATTCGAAGAATGCTCGTTGAATATATGCGCAGATTTATCGTCACTTAACATATCAAATAATTTTTTTATATAATATAACTAAATTCAAAATTTTCCGGCTCTTCGCGCCGGATTTTATATTTTCGATCTTATTTCTTACCTTAGAAGCCCAGATTTGACTTTAAAATAGCAAACATGTCAAAAAATTTGGCGCTTCGCGCCGATTTATTTTTTCTTCATTAGTTTTCTTTGCAAAACCACAGAATTTAATGCAAAGACAAGTATTTCGACATGTTTTAGAGTCAAGCTTTAACTTTATATTGAGAAATTAGTCGTACAGATAGCTTACAGCTTAGATCTTTGATTTCTAAGCTTGAAATAAAGCCAGCAAATTTTTCAATTTTTTATAATTTTTTCACCATGGCATAGATCTCGTCGTGAAACGCTCAAAAATGCCATTATTTTCGCTCATCTCCTAACGATTCTCGAGATATTGGACTTTAAAAATTCCGGGCCCTTCCCCGAAATATAATCCTGGTTACGCGCCTGGTTAGGATTTTCAGTCGTTGTTGTAATCTATGCTAATCGTGTCCTAGTTCGCCTTACGTGAGTATTAATATTTTTAGATGCCAGATCGGGTTTGTCGGATCGTCATGCCAATTTCGTGATCCATGTCATCCTTCACAATGTCAAAACGGAGCTACATGCACAGTTAATTTCAGAGCCAATGATACAGAGAAGCCCCCGCTGTTCAATTGCACATGTATTCCGGGTAAGCTAAATTATTCAACAAATCTGCAATGATTACTAGACTATAATTTTTTAACATAAATTATGCATAATTTTATTGTCACACACCCTAATGATAAACTGTTCTGCAAGCATAACATCTAGTCATCCAAAAGCCCTTTAATGTCCAACAGCTGCCATTTCTTTCCATCTATTAATTTTGTAAGCGTGGATGCTCTGTTACGTATTTTA
Source organism: Mermis nigrescens (assembly GCA_036768485.1). Classification (NCBI taxonomy): domain Eukaryota; kingdom Metazoa; phylum Nematoda; class Enoplea; order Mermithida; family Mermithidae; genus Mermis; species Mermis nigrescens. The sequence goes on along the minus strand of JAVLUZ010000367.1, from coordinate 533,938 downwards.
TGCTCTAATATATATGCGATGGGCATTTTTGTTAAATAAGTTTCCTGAGCTACAGGCAGAATACGAAAAAACGATCAATCGAAGCAATAACGGTTTCTCATGGTTTCCGTCCATTTTTAGATACGAACGCTCTGAGCACGCGCGCGCTTCATATTTGTTGTTGTCAGCTGGCGCCTAATTTTTTACTTTTTATGACCATCTTTCGGGGTGTGGCTATCGCATATAAGTTGTGCTTTGCTGTGCAGTAGATGATCGATAACCGTGCCGATTTTTTGAAAGAAGGCAAATGCATGAGCTTCATCTCTCTTAAATTTCATTAGTACTTAGGTACTTGCTGAAAATACATACATACACTCTGGCAATATTTGATAACGCAGCTTGGTTCATGCTACGCTGACATCTGGCGGCATTCCACTGCATCAAATGAATAAATGATTCTCCAAAACAATATAATATGCTGCATTGAGCATTCTTTCGATTTACACTTTTTAAACGTAATGCATAAATAATCGATTTTTACGACTTAGCATTGAATTTCAGGTTTTTTATTCATGTAAATTTGTTTTTGTATGAAAGGGAAGCGTTTTAAATTACGATTAAGGATCGTTGTGACGAATTCATAAAATGGTATGAAAATCCATATTTTCTCTTGACATCTCTAGTCCAGCAGCAAAGAAAGCAACGCGATTCGAAAGAACGCTGCGTCGTCCTCTTCTTATGATGTGACAAAGTCCAACACTTAAAACCACAACGCATACCGCGTAAAAATGAATTCAACTATGTACTGTCTTTTGATGCAGGAGCACTGCGCCACCGGTCTGAGTCCTATCTGGAAGAGTCAGTCGCATATGAAGAGACAAAAATTTTTAATTTACCCGCAAAAAGCGGTATAATCTTTTAAACGACAGATGGGAATATACCCTTCAAAATTATTCGCATTTGTAAAACAAATCAGTTTTTATCCTTTCTTGTTATACTTGGTCTTGTCTTTCTGTTGAATTTGTCCAGTTCATCCTTTAGGTGTCAGGTGCGAACACATTATAAGACCGAGTAGTAGCAGATCAATTATTTTGGGTGCATGTAGACAACCATTTTGGGAGGGAGTGGAAGTGTAAGCGATGATGAGGAACGTAAAATGGCTTAAAAATGCTTTTTTCCCCAAAAATTCGATGGGTTTCAAAGTCTTAAGTATGGGGTTGTTAAGACTAGGGATGGACCGGTTTTATGGACCCGGAATTTCGAAAAATGAGGAGCTGGACACGGCTATGAGATTTCGGAGTTACAGGGCCCGGAGTCTGGACCATAGATGCACGGCATGGCCCACCTGGGGAGGAGGTTAAAAATTGAGCTTTTTTAGGCCATAGTGACCTCAAAAATTGGCATAAGCGCTAAAGTAACGTTAAAACTACCTTAATATACAGTTTCTGGTCAAATTGAAGCAGTTTAGATGAATATTTCCAATTTTCATCCATTTTTGGCCTTCATTTTGCCTTATTTTCCTACGAAATTTTCTATTTTTACATTCTGGGGTACTCTAGACCCTCAAAACCCTTCTCCCCACGTGCATGTCTGGTCCGAACCCGTGTCTAATACTTTTTTACAATTACTCGGAAAAGTCAAGTTTTAAAAGTCATTCTAAGGACAAATTTGGCTTATTATTTAAATGTGAATTTATTTTCTACTGATCATGTGAAAATATTGCACTCCATTCTTTGAAATCTTTTTTACACAAGGCGTATAACGTTAATGGGCTTTTAGCAAGACACGTGAATAAAAGACAAAAATAGACGGTTGCTTTAGTTTGCTTTTACGAACCTACAAATACCTATTTGGGCCTGTATCCAAGATTTTCTTTCGGGGAGGAAGGCGAAAATTTAGAGGTCAAATATTTTGTGGACCATTGGGAAATGTTCAAAAATAAGGGTATTTTTGAGCGTATCCCGATGAGCTGTATACAATGGTGAAGAAAATTTTCTATGAAATAAAACAGACCTAACATTTAAACTTTCTATACAACTGAAATCACATCATTCAATCAAGAAAGAATTTCTTAAATTTTTTGTTTGAATTTAATATTTATCTTTTGAAAAGATAACGAATACAGAAATGGAATAATTGTTCTCGAAGCGCCGAAAAATTTGACATATTCTACATATCTAACTCAATTTTGAGCGGGATGGACGATCAAAACTTTAGACAAACAATAAATCCGGCGCGAAGCGCCTGAAAATTTTGTGTTTCCTGGCTTAAAAGTACCATAAAAACCCGTTTCAGCAGTATTTTAGACCTACTTAGAGAATTATTCTTTTTCCCTTTGGAAGACCCTTATGTTATTCAAAAATTAATTTCATTTTCGGAGGGGCGGCTCCGCTCCTGAATACGGGCCAGTACCTGTTGCTAACCGGCATCCGTTTGCCTGCTTGTCTGTTATGCTTACTTAGTTACGATGGAGTTTACGGTTTTTGAATTTAGAACGTTTTGTGGCAAGTCGATCGATAAAAACGATCAATGCTATCATATTTTTGATAAAAAATTAAAATAAAAAATAAAGAAAATAAAATTTTGCACATTTGTCAACTTTCTTCTTAAATAATAAATTCAAAACTGAAACGAGCCAAAGTTGTAGAATCTTAAACACACCAGATAGGATCAGATCCAAGAGAAGATCGAGTTCACCTTGGCCTAAAATGCGATTTTCCTCGGTTCACTATGCGTATCTATTCAATGGTGGTAATTCAACAGTCATGCGTATCATACCGTAATGTATGTTTCACTAGATTTTTCCACACTCGTCATGGATTGTCGATATTATGGACCGAGATAGGTACTTCCTTCGATACTTTATTCGAATTTCTCCCATCTTTGTTTGTGAGGGATGGTATAGTAATATAAACTCTGTCACTTACTGGCCTTGCTTTATATTTCGTTCCTTTGGACAAAGCGCTACCCATACGTGTGTTGGCCAATGCGATCGGCCAGATTTTTGGGTATTTGTCTCCTCTCGTAATTGTGAGCGAGATCGTCACTACGGTCTATTGTTAATATGTCCACAATATTGCGATGCTATATGCATTAAGAGTATGTGAAACAGATGAGGTAGTTTGACCTTCTGAATGATCGCGAATTTTCACAGACTCCATTCAGATGCCTGACAAAATCCGCGACAGAGTTGTATTTTTCTGTTGCTTAAAGGGATCATTTAATAAGGGCTGAATCATTCGTACTTACGCATCAAGTTTTAGGATCCGAGCCAAGTGCATCGCCGTGTGCCTATGCTGTGCGACGACCAATACGAGTGCGCTAGAGTTCAGATGAGCTGCTACAAACATTACAATTAAATTTTAGCGCATACGATGAGGTTCTCACTGGTCGCATGTCTCGAAAGTCCCACCAGAAAAACGAAGGCACTTAAATGGTTTTATGTGCAAAACTTATTCGGCAGACCCGTGCGAAAAGACTTTTTTCGTCGTTTTTTGATGTCTGATTTAACTCAAAATCGTAGTGGGCGCAGGACTTTCTGGATGAAAATCTAGAATTTTTAAGAGATTTTTTCGTAAAAAAAGGGCTTGTATTGCCTTCGAATGGCTGGCGATGAACTACTGCTCGTTTCTTGCATTCGCGTACCTGAAGCACAAGCTTAAATGAATTCGGCGCGAATCGTTAGAAAATTGGTAAACTCTCCTGATTTCACTACGATAAGCATGATATAAATATTTTTTACCATACATAATCTTTGGGGTTTTCACCTTCCCCAGAAAGGTTTCCATCCCACCACAGAAAAAGTCAAATTTTCGACGCTTCGCGTCACTTACTCATTTTTAGACTATATTTTGTTCAAATTATTCGATTTTTTTGATATTTCTGTGACTTTGTTTGTATTCTATGTCAGAAAGAAAGAGCATCGTCAGAAACGTCTAAAAATGGTGTTTTTCGCGCATATCATTCGTTTTTGAGCCCAAAACAATTTTTTGATTTTATCCTCGAAACCTTCATGGAAAACTGTTTCTGGCGTGATTCCAGTCTAGGCCGCAGAAAGCCGATAAATCTCATTAGTAATTATTAATTAGAGAAACGATAAAATAAAGGAAAATTTCGTCAAATTATGGCCAAAAAATAATTGCAAAAATACTTATTCATTCTTTTATCTCTCTAATTATATTGGAACATCGGAGGTAGCCGGCTCCTTATCCCTGGGTATACATGCATACACGCAATATCTATGGCGGCGTTTACACATGCAGCAGACTTCGATTAGCAGCGCTCGTACATTTGGCGGCGCACTTAAACGTTAGTGCTCCTGAATCAGATTTAAATTCCGTTTCATGAAGCACTTTATTAATGAAGAGATATACTTCTTATTGTGTAGTAGGTAATTTCAAAAATGATCACCTGCATATTTTCAGCTGAGAGTACTTTTTTCTCATTTAAATAATTTTGAAAAATTGCGAATTTGATTACACGCTCGTTTGTTTATCTTAATTTGTATCTGATTTAAAGTTTTCATGACAGTGAAGCGCTCGAACGCGATAAAATTTATCGACAGGTAGGCGCCAGCTGCTATCTCGAACAAAACTTGTCAATAACATGCAGATACAATCTCATCTTGAAGATGTGCTATTAGCGCTAGCTTAATCGCATAAAATGCTTTAGTCGTTTCCATATGTGATTTTGGGGATTGAACCCATACATGTAAGGGCTCAAAATTTTGGATGAGAGTGCCCGGGCATTGGAGAGGAGGGGGAGGGGTAAATTAATTTAATTTTTGGCCAAAATTTGCAAAAAAACACCTAAAATAAGCCAAAAAATACATTTTTGTCAAAAATAAGGAGTCATAAATTTTCCGACTTTGGAGATGAAAGACGTCCAACTTCAGGTGGGGATCTCTTCCATACCCCCTTGTTACACGTATGGCTGAACCCCGTCCCAGATTGACTATTGACTCCTCAGCTGTAAAATGGCTGCGACCCTCTAGAATTGTCGATTTTTCGTAAAAATGGTTAAAGTGTGCCTTTTTAAGCATTTTTAGCTCATTTTGGGCTCAAAGGTCTTATATATTCGATGTTTCGCAACATTTACACATTTTTTTGTCCCCATATTTTGTTCAATTTACTCGATTTTCTTCAAATTTTTTTAAAAACAGCGTTTTGACGTGTTTTCATCGTTTTTAGCCAAAAAATTTTAGGCTTGACCCCCCACCTTCCTAAAATTCCCATTCTGTACAGTAAATGTATGTATGGTCATGTTCTAAACAAGTCTAATAAATTAGAATCTCTACAATGTGTGCATCTTTGGACGGCTACCTCATACTTATGTACAGGCCCGTAGCCAGGGGTGGCAAAGGTGTGGGGTAGTTGCCCCCGTGCCCCCAAAACAATGAAAAAATTTGTTTCTCAGAAGGGTCCCTAAGGAAAGGAATGAAGAATTCTCGAAGTGCATTTAAAAGGTCGCCAAAACACGTTTTTGCGTACTTTTGAGCTAGTAAATACAAAATTTAGCGGCATGTCGCGCCGGATTGATCGTTTCTGTATAGTTTTTTTCTTTTGAACCGTTCAAATTTGAGTTAGATAAAGAGAAAATGTCTGATTTTTTAATCACTAATTTTCTGTTTTTTCTTTGCAGATCACAAAAATTGAGTTTAAATGCGGAAATTTAAATTGTTTATGGACTGGACGATGAAATATCACTTACGCAGATAGTTTAAGCAATAAATTTTTCTTCACTATTGTGTAGAACTCGTTGAGAAACGTTAAAACTGCCTTTATTTTTGACTACCTCTTAATAATTCTCGAGACATCTGACTTTCAAAATTTTTTGCCTCCCTCCCGAAATAAAATCCTGGCTACGGGCCTGCCTGCCTATATACCTGTCTTTGCAGCATGCTTGTCCTTAGGGGTGGAGGGGGCGATTACCCTCTGAAGGGTCAAAGAACAAGTGCCGTCATGCGATATTGTTAAGGGAATAATGTCAAATTTTTTCCGGTGCGACCGGATTTTTAATTTCATGTCCATTTTCACTCAAAAAGCACTCAAAATCGCGTCAAAAGTTTAATTCTATGCAGTTTTGAATTAAATAAAAACAGGCTCCCTACGCCTATGGATCAGCAAAGCTCAATTTTTAAACAATCTCAATTTTTAATTACTTCAGCGAATTATTTATAATTTTTCGAATCAATTATTAAGCCTGTTTTTATTGCCGATGAAACAACGTTATTTCACTTTGTCATTAGCAAATGTACAAAACGATTTTGCTCTCTTGTAATTTTGACTCTATAATGGGTTTAGCTAGCCGGATCAGCTTCATCGCATAAAATGATGTCGACTAGCATTTTAAAAGTGAGAGCAAAAGTTTGGTTAGCAGGACGAGGGTTGTTTAAATTCAGTCATTGTGATTTAGGGCTGTGTACCTAGCGCATCATACCTGTCTACTATCTGTTTTGCATATGAGAAAACATGAGCAGGTTTGATTCTTGTTCAAGCTGCGACTTGATGCTTTTCTGCGTTTATTTTCATGAATAGCCGTAAAAAAATATTTATGGCAGGTTTCACTGCTCCTCTCTGTGAAGTAGCGATCCTGAATGAATGTGATAAAAAGCCGTGCTATAACGGAGCAACTTGCCAAGCCGCCGTGTCTAAGTCACTCGACGAGCCTAAAACCGGTACCGCCTCTTCTACCGATCCTGGGAAAGCTGATCGGTTTTCTTGTATTTGTCCGCCTGGCTTTAAGGGTAAGCAAACAAATTAGAAGGTGTGTACATTTTGTCTGCTGCTATTTTAGAATGTGTTAGCTTACTATGACTTCGAAGCAAACACTAAACTGTTTTTCATTTGTTAAAGTGGTTATTTTACATTATCGTTTTGAAAGAAAGTAAATAAGTATAGCGCGTCTAAAGTTTCCACGTAAGAAGTGAGGTTTTGATAAATTGGCTGTTTAGACATCTTACTTCGTAAATATACATGTCCTGGCAGTTGGGAGGGTTTCACCTCCCACCTACGTCTTTACCCTTCGCACCACTGTTTTTTTTGTACGAGCCTCTTTGTACATGTACAAAGATCTTCGGAAAAGTCTTTGTACGAGCGAAAATTTTTTTGTACATATAACGTATATATATGCAATTGAATGTACAAATTTTTACATACTACTAGATTGTTATCCGTGACCCGCACGCTTCGCAAAAGGTGTAACTTTGTCCTAAATTCAGCTGGTTATATTAGTTCGGCCCGAAACGCCAAAATTTTCATGAGTCTTAGGTTGAAATTACACATAAAATTCGACTCAGTAAGTTAAAATGACTTGTGTTACACAATTATAAATAATAAGCGCTTGCAATGTGCTGACTGAATCTCATAATAGATACCAATTTGCTTATGAATTTAATGCAACGCAAAGATAAAAGAGTCAATTTTATCTTCAAACGGCAGAAAACAGTGCAAAGTTGTTTAATAGTTCTTTTTTCTGCATTAAATTTGTACAAGACAGTGGAAATAGATGTAAAAGATGCTTCAATCTGTACAAAGATGCTTACAGATAGATTTCGGAGTGCTAAATGCCCGCGCTTGGAGCTAAATAGAATGTAATTATGATACTCGGCGCGAAGCGCCGAAAATTTTTAGAAATTTTGCTTAAAAATACTCAAAAAACGTTAAAATTATCATTACTTTGCCCCAAAAAGTCTTTGTACATTGTACAAAGATGGCTCCGAAAATCTTTGTACGAGCCTCAAAATCTTTGTCTCGTACAAAAAAACAGTGCTTCGCACACCCTCCCCCGCAAAAATACATTCATTCTCTCCAGAATTCGCGAATTAAAAAAAACGTCCTGATTAATGCGTTTTTAGCGATCTTAGTGCCCATTTTTTCCTCAGAAATGTCTAAAAATGATGTTTTTGACGCGTATATATCGTTTCTAAGCCTAAAAAAGCACATTAGCGAAAACTTCTGATCTCAGCCCCCTTTCAGAAATCCCATGCTGTTCATGCTATTAATTTGAGAAAATCGACAAAGGTTTAGTAATACAAGGTTAACTTACAGTTAATATTATATTCAGGATTATATTTCGATTCGAGGGAATGCCGAAAATTTTGATGTCAGATATCTCGAGAACCATTTGGAGATAAGCATACATGTGCAAGGTAGAGGTGGCCAGAGGGGGTGAAATTTAGGAATGGTCAAGTAGTAAATTGTGGTCATTGTTTTTTGTGCAAAGTCTTTTTAAAAGCCAATGTACATTTTGAAGATGTAAATTTTAGGGTAATACAATATGATACAATAACACGTTTTGTGCAGTAAAGTGGGTTTTTTAACTCTTATTAGTGAAGTTAAGCTGATTTATGGATTTCTAGCGATTACAAATACAAAACTTTCCCAATACGGCGCAAAGCGCCGGAAAATTTTGTTTTTATCATTTGCAGGTAGAATTTTCGGCCTTTTTCCGCAATTTGCTCAAAAATTGTCTTGCAGCACTCCATTTTCGCAAAATCGCGTGACAGTGCCAACCTGATTTTCCGAAACCATAGGTAGGGGGTAATACCCCGCTCTCAACTTCCCCTATGCCCATGTGCTAAACAATTAGTCCGGTGCGAAGCGCCAAAAAAGTTCATGGTCTTCATGTCTTAACTCGAATTTGAGCTGTTTTGAGTGGGCTAAAAGGCAAAGACTATAACTGAACAATAAAAAGCGCCGGAAAAAATTGACGTGCTTTGTGTCGGACTGAAATTTAAGCGATTTCGAACGGTTTAGAAAACGAAACTATACACATCAGTTTACTAGCTTAAACAGTGTGCTAAAAACCTGTTTTGGCGGTATTTTCGACGCACTTCAAAAAGTTTCCATCATCCCTTCGTTTTTCCTATCTAGTCGCAATCATTGGCGCTTTATCCATGCGTTATCCAAATTTGCATTATAAAAGTGCCTATCTACTTTAAAATTTACTACTTTAATGCTTAAATGGCAGAAAATTTGTGATTTTTCGGTCACTTGTCTTGCCATATTATTATTCTCTACACGCACTGCATTTGCCTCGCCGTTAAATTTTTTCTCTTCCTCGCTTGATTAAATATGTATTAGGAGGGTTGTATTGCTTTTCGACCATACATATGTAACGTGCTGAGACGGACGACAGGCGGCAAGTTTTTTGTCTTGCAAAAAAGTGTAACCTTATGTACAGCAGTAGTCGTGCATCTCGTGGTTATGGCTTTAAAGAGAACACAGGGATTGCCTTCTTTTGCTGCATAAGTAACAGACCGGTCCAATTGTTTACTATAAATTTAGGGCAGACTGTTCAATGAACTGTCGCATGCGAGTTAAAAAGCAACCCATGTCTACCTCAGCGCGCATGCATTGTATACCTACCATGCAATTCCGAATTAAGATAAGCGGACTGTGCAAATGGCAAAAAGAGGACATTGAAAGCGGATCGTAGGTTGATCAAGCGTGGGAAATCATCATAAAAACAAAACTTTGAATTAAAATAATTAATCTTGAACTTAGAAATAGTATACATTTGTCTTTAACATGTGCTTATGGGTATTGATAGTATATTTAGGCGTAACCAGGCGGGTGTGGAGTTCCGGAATAAAAATTTTTCACAAGGCTCCCCATAAGAAGAATTTCAAAATTCTTGAAGTCTACTAAAAGGCACCAAGACTGGTTTTTAGCACACTTTTGAACTACTAAACTCAAAATTCGCTTCGCGCCGGATTTCTTATTTTCTATTATATTTACTATCTTAGAAGCCCAGTCTTGACTTTAAAATGGCAAATATGTAAAAATCTTCCGGCGTATCGCACATATTTATTATTTTACATATTATTTTCTGATAGAAAGCCCTAAAGCTAAATGCAAAGACGAGAATTTTGAAATGTTTCGGAGTCGGGCTTGTACTGGATATTAAGAAATTAGTCACGCAGGTAGGCTGAAATAAGATTTTTGTATCAAAGCTTGAAAAAGCAAAAAAATTGCAGATTTTTACCTTGAAATTTTTTCACGCAGGTATAAACCTCGTCGAGAATTGCTTAGAAGTGCCATCATTTTTGTGTATCTTCTAATGGTTATCGAGATGCAGGACTTCGAAAATTTCGACCTTCCCAGAAATAAATCTGAGTTGCGTCCAAGACATGTACAGCATGAAAATTTTAAAAGGATCAAACAAAAAAATTATCTAAAGCGCCTGTTTTGGGCTCAAAAACATAAATACATTCGATAAAAACATCGTTTTTGGCGTTTCATACGATGCGCTGTCTTTTTAGAACGTAGAAACAAAAAATCTCCAGAAAAATCCAAATTAATTGAACATAATACAGTCGGAAAATTAAAAAATGATGCGAAGCGCCGAGAATTTGACGATTTTGAAACTAAAGATCGTTATGAGCAAGCGCTTAACACCCTTTCTGTGAATTTATTGAAAAAATGCGAATTCTGCGGGGGTGAAAAAATTTATGAGGGTGAACGTGAATCGCCAAACTTCCTCAAGATCACATATGCTTACGCTAGTATACCTACTTCAGACAGCTGCTAATGTGATAGATAGTCTTGCGGTATTTACTGGATTAGATATAAGGATGGCAATGCACTCTTTCAGATTTGTTGAGCAATAAATTCGAAGTTCTGCTCTATTCGAGTCCTGTGTACTGTTTCAAACTAATAAAATGATAGATAGACATACATCATAGCAAGCACTAGTCAGTCTTATTTCTGTAAGTTTGGCTGAAGCGCGGCCAAAAAAACGTCATTCTCCATGGCCTATAGAGAGGAAATATAATTTTTTTCGAAAAGTTCGAGTTTTTTATGAGATCAATGGGTATAGAATCTTGGGAAACATCAAGAAATGCTTTTTATTTTTTGTACCGCCGAACATATTCGGAAATATAGGGTCACCAATTTTGGGACCGCCCCCTTTAAAGAATCCTGCGTACGTCCCTGATTGTGCTTGTATATTTTTCTAGATCGGTAAGAAAAAGCCTATATTCAAATTTTTTACTTCGTTTTCAGTTGATGTAGTATATTAAGGCACGTCCGGCTGTACCAAACCAATTAAGACTATTTCTGCCTCAAAGCAGGAAATTCCTTCTAAGTGACGTTAAGTGCTATAAATTACTAATCAATTTTCGCCTGTCTTTTTTGCCTCGTACGAGTATTTGAGACTTATTTTGTAGGCCCAACTTGCAAGGTATCTGATGGCACTGCACTTAGAAGAGATAAACAATTAAATAAGGAAGAGGATAAAACTACGAAGTGCGAGAGTGAAAATCTCTGCAAAAATGGCGGTCACTGTTCGAAAAACTCTTCTAGTGGTTTGACCTGCGATTGTCCGATTCAGTGGAGAGGTAAAAATTTGTTAAAAAAATTTTTCAATTTAAATTATAATTTAATAAAAACAAATTTTCTTTTGTTTCAAGTGAATAATTTAATTTTGTCCCACTTAAATTTATTTATTACCAAGTTGAACTGTGCGCTTCTTTGCAGGCGATTTTTGCACTTTGGACGTCGACGAGTGTCAAGAAACGCCGAATTTGTGCCAAAACGCCGGAACATGTTTTAACCACCCTGGTGGATTTCGCTGCATTTGTGTAAATGGGTGGGAAGGTGAACATTGCGAAATAAATCACAATGATTGTGATGGTTCAAAATGTTATAATGGTGGAACGTGCCATGATAGAGTTGCTTCTTTCCACTGCGAATGTGCGACGGGATATACGGGTAAAGCTGACGGAAATAGCACATACATGATCCTGGGGGATTCACACCCCCTCACAAATATTTTGATCCCTAGAATTTGCAATTTTTCGAAAGTTTCCGAAAAATTGCTTGAAAAAGGTGCTGTTTTAAGCGTTTTTATCTATGTAAAATTAGCGGCGCCGCGCCATATACTCATTTTTTGATTGTGTATTTTCAATTTCTTTAAATGTGTTTGATTTTTTTATGAAATTTTTTGTTTTTATGCTCTAGAAAAATATAGCGTTAACGGAAGCGCCGAAATACGATGTTTTTTGATGCGTATCCAATCCACCATTTTGGGCGCAAAAAAGGCACTTTAAAATTTCAACTTCACCCCCAGAATTCCCACGCTGTATATTTGAGCATATCTGAGCTCTGTTTCATAGTGATTTTTGTTGCACCAGACGGCGCTTTTTAGAAACTCAGGTACGAAGACCCCTCATTTGCAAAGTCTTTTAAAGATTGTAAGGATGCAGCGAAATACAAATATTTATTAATTCTTTTACTACAATAACCCTGTGTTTTTTATCCTTTAAGATAATTTTCTCTAATACAGAAGAAACGCTTTTCTTGATTTGCTTGTTCTATACATTTCTTCGACTCGACATGGAAATATTGAAGGAATAATTTTTGAAAATAAATTAATTGGCCTTCATAGAAGATGCAGGAAAAAAGCTTTGTATCACAAGATGTAAAATGAATATATAACGGAATAAATATAGTATGATTTGAAAAAATAAAGTCTTACATAGTAATGGCTAAATCATAGCTATTAAAACAATAGGGCAATTGGGGCGACCCGTCTCTGTAGAACAACAGATCAATCTTTTTATTACTATTCGCATCGTAGAAAAGTTTGTAAATAAGCTTCACGCCATAGTCGCCTTCGTCTATTTAGGAAAGTTTTAATGATATGGCTGTTACTTGTCCAACAGTGATAAAAAGTTGTTGAAAGATCGAATTCTAATCAAGGCGTGACTTTTCGAAAGCCAAGTCTGCAGCTTGGGTAAAAGTAGATTTATTTATCAGGTAGCAAACACCATTTTTCACGCTGCTGGTATTGTTCAATGCAGTCCTGCCCAGCATAATGTTACTTAATTAATTTCATTATGGTAGACTTCCAAGGATTTCTGAAATTTTTGACTTATATACAGGGTGGGCCAAAAAAGACTAACCCCGATATTACAGGTCAAACCTTGGCTGATGTGAACATAAAGCTGCAGGACCAACTGCATTTAATAGATAGAAATCTCTTCTTCCGAACTATGAAAAAACTTTTGGCCGGTTGCCAACGGTTCGGGTGATACTTTGCTTTGTTTACTTTCTACTTTGATATTGTTTCAACGCTTAGGTGTCATTGGTTCTGTCATCAATATTCTTGTTCTTTTGACTATATCATGAATTTTTTACACCTGGTAGGATGCGTATTTACTGTAGGGTTTCATACCATAAGCTAATTAAATTTTTTACCGCATATATCGTCAAAAAGGGTGCCTAGCTAATGTTCAGTAATGAAAGACAATGCATGAACTCTGGGGTTGAATGATCAAAGTTATGTGTAAACAAATCGCCTTAGCGCGCGAACTGCTGGCACCTGGCCAAAACCTTAATGCAATTTAAACAAAGAAACGTTTATCTATCTAATGCAACTGGTTTTAAAAATCTATGTTCATAATTGCCCAAGTTTTGATGTCACATCGGATGTAGCCTTTTTTATAGCCCACCCTTTTTAGGCATTGCACATTAGAAACTGCTTATGATGAATGATTTTGAAAGGCTAAAAGTAGAGTATCTTTTGAAAGTCGTCAATGTGTAGGTCTCCTTTGTCACCTTCGCGACGCTTGCATGTCCTCGCCATGCCATGCTGGCTCTTTGTGCGACACTAGTCCGGTCGATGGCTCTTTCGTATGTTCGTGCCCGCATGGATATCAGGGAGTCGACTGCTCTCAGGACTTAGATGAGTGCTCCTTAGGTAAGTGGTCTCTAGTCCATTGTTTCAAATGTAATAAGCATTATTTTAACAACAACAACTCAGTTTTTCTTATATCGATGATTTAACAATGCATTCGTGGCCATAGGTGCACAAGTTCAGGGTCGCGGGAGGTTGGTGAAATTTAAGAAATCCATAACAGTAAATTTAACATTCACGTATTTTTTGTTATTTAAACGACAAAAATGGTCAAAATAGCCTATAAAACGTCTTTTAGTGGTAATTCCGCATTTATAAAACATTGTTAGTCTATTTTGACTGCATCATATCACTTTTGACACTGAACAATATCGAAATTGATCAATTTTTGACGCTATTTGGGTAAAAAGTACATAAGAGTACAAATCCGAAAATTGTGACATTTTCACTGCTTTTGACCCCAAAATGATGCAAAAAACGTTCCGTCAGCTCAAAGTCGCCGGACGCTACCTGTCTGGCTGACCCATCAGCGGCTCAATACCTCCGTCGCCCCCTTCCCCTATGTGCATGTACGTTCGTGGCGCTAAAGCGTTGCTATTTTTGGTGAATTTTCCTATGTTCGCATAGATGAGTATATAGAAAATAAATTTTGTAAATTATGTCCGTTATTTAGTTGGAAATAATCTCAAAACACGCGCTAGCACGTTTAAGGGTTGCTTTAGTACTATTACTTTCTAAATGAAACGTTTCCACTCTCATTTAATGCATTATTGTGTAACTACGTTTTTCATCAATTTGAGCAAGATTTAAATATTACATGAATTAAACGCGACCGTCCGCCATGAAATACTTTTGAAAAATGATATTTACAACTCTCGCTTAGCAAGCTCATTTTTCAAAACTAAATGAATTACATACTAACTGCGGATGTGATACTTATGCGTTAGTTTAGCTTGTCAGTCTCATCATCTTTAATTTATTTTACTCATTATTCCCTTTTTTAGTCCGCATGGATTTTATAGAACCCTCGGTAAGAACTGTAGGTAATTTTTGATTTATGGTATTTATCTCCTGCATCGTTTCAGACATACAATCTTTTTACTTTGTATACTTTTACGTGTAGTACTACCATTTAGTTGCTGTTGGATTTTTGCTTTGCCTCTACCTATTAAGATTATTGCATGTTGATTGATCCATTTTTATCCTGCGTGTATATGGGATTGGTTTTTATCAAGTTTTTCAAGAACTCAAGAACATCTCGTACAAACTGACTAAGCGATTACGAATTAGTTGTAAAACCAATCTAATAGTGTGTAAACAAGATGAAGTGCATCGAAATAAGGTATGAAATTCTGCCGCGTATTGAGTGATTTGTTGGAAGATCTCACTCAAACTCGGCCCGCTTCCCCCAAGTCAGAAAATTTCGACCCCATATCGATTTTCTAGTGAAAACTTGCGTTTTGGGGCCATTTTTATTAGTGGCATTTTTTACTATTTTTGACCAAAAATAATTGGAAATCATACCCCCTCCTTAAAAAGTAGCTGGGGACTCCCTCCCAAAATTTCGAGCCCTTCCTTATCTGGTGGACTGTGATTTAAAGGAAACCCATGCGAACACGGCGGTAAATGCGTGAACACTCCCGGTTCGTACCGGTGCAACTGCCCCATTGGCTGGACAGGCATGCTTTGCGATCAGAACGTCAACGAATGCGCGTCGAACCCTTGCTTCAACGAGGCCACTTGCTTGGACGATGTCGGAAGATTCATATGCCTTTGTATGCCGGGTAAATGGTTTGGCTTGAATTCGGCAGCGACGATTTAACAGCTACATTTTTCTATTATTCACTAAATGTCCGAAACATACATGGGCACACTCATTTTTCCCAGGTTCAACTGACCTTCACAGGCTTGCGTGGTTGCTCAAAATGCCAGAACAGCAGTCTTATTTTTCAGGGACAATTTTTGGGCACAGTATTGACCTATTTTGTCTATAGACTATGGTTATACATACAAATATCACTTTCATATATTTTACCCAAAATAATAATATATCTGTACTACAGTCTCATGAATCACACCAATATGATGAAAAAATATGCATGTAAAACTAAAGAAAATGGACTAGCCAACAGGAAAAAATCGTGGTTGGCTATCAACCACGTAAACTTAGCATTGGACCTATGTTCATTTTACAAATTTTGAAAATTTTCGTCTTTATTTTCGAATTTGTACGTGGTTCTTCCCAAATTTATGCGTGGTTGGCCTTATTTTGCTTTGCGTGGTCCGTGGTTGATCGACTCCCCAGCTTCAAGTCACTTGACCCAATGCACATGTATGGTCCGAAACGTAGTCTTTTCTGATCAGTTCTCGTCTAGGTTCTTCGAATTAGCATCGAAAATTCAGACCATCCATTTACCTAACATTGATTTTAAAATCAAATACTAATTTCGAAGCTCCATTTCGTAAAACTACAATATTACCTCCGTTTTTCAGCCTGTATTCGCTAAGTTGCATCAATATTTTTTATCGTAGGTTTTACTGGCACGCATTGTGAAAGGAACATCGATGATTGCGCTTCCAGACCCTGCCAGAACAACGGCATTTGTTTCGACGCTATCAACAATTTTACATGCAAATGCCCTCCGGGTAAAAGCACTGTTTATCACTGATAATCGAATTTTTTCCAGTAATATTGCTTTTATCAGCTTAGACTTATTGAGCGCTTTTCACTTTTAATTATTACTTAAGGATCGAAAAAATTTCCTTTGTTTTTATCTTTACTTTTCTCTTAAATCCTTGTTTGTCACCAGAAAACAATAATTCGACGCATATATGTGAAACATTATTTAAACAATGTGAGCCAACCAGTGCATTGTGCAAATAGGATTCTGGGATAGGAACGTAAGAGGGATTTTTAAGGGTGTACGACGGTCCCAAAAAATGTGAGTCAATCACTCGCTAAATAATCTGCATTACGTGGCACTTTAAATTAGGTGCATTCTCGACCTTTCCGACCTTGCTTTATTATTCCTTATCCATTAAAAATAAAAAATTAATTATTGAGAATACTTTTCTGGTTTATTAGGATTCGCTAAAAAAATTTGATCTAGAGAAGTCAGGGCTTCGTAAAGTTCGAAATCTTTTGTCAGAAAACAAGAAAATTCAATTTGAAAGTGATTAAAAGTGATTTTAAAAATCATAGAAATTCTCTTGAGAAATTATTACTGATAACTAATTCTTTTTTTGACTGTATCCAAAAGTATAAAAAATTCAATTTTCAGAATTTCAGTCAGCAATTTGGATTTAACGATTGTTTAAATCAGCATACCTTCATAACTTCTTTGCACAACCTTTGACTTTTCGTCTTATAGCACGGAACAGAAAATCCAGAAATTTTGATCTTATCTGAATTTGTAAAAATGACACTGAAGCTTCATATCTGAATTAATTAGTATAATCCGGGAAATGATTGAAGTAAATGCTGAAAATGATTGGAAATCATTAAACGAACATTTTTTATTTTGTCAATTGTTTTGGAAATGCTTGTTGTATCCTACGTCGGTAAATCAATTGATATCATAGGTGAAAAAGGTTAAAGTCGGCAGGGGAAGGAGTATAATAACCCAGAAATCCAAAACAATCAATTTATTCTTCACGAATTTTGTTGTTGTTCAAACGACCAAAATGGTCAAAATAGCCTATAAAATGTCTTTTCGTGGTAATTAAGTATTTTTAAAGCATTTTTAGTTCATTTTGACTGTATAATTATATCTTTTTTCACACTAAAAAATACAGAAATCGATCTATTTTCGGCGCTTTTTGGGTAAAAAGTACATAAAAGTACTAATCCAACGCTGAGCGCCGGAAAAATTTTGACAATTTTACTGCTTTTGACCTCAAAAATGATGCAAAAATCGTTCCGTCAGCTCAAAATCGCCGGGCAGTACCTGTCTGGCTGACCCTTAAGCAGGGGGTAAGTCCCCCTCACCCCCTAGGTGCATGTATGATCAATATTGGTTATAACCCCTCAATCCCTATGTGCATGTATGATCAATATTGGTTATAACCCCTCACTCCCTATGTGCATGTATGATCAATATTGGTTATAACGGGTCTCCCCTAATAATCCGGAATTTCGGAAATCGAAATATATCTTTCAACTAAAAATAGAAATATTGTCATATGGATCGGAAGAGCAAGGAAATATGATTAAAATATGCTTATTTGCATTCCTAATGCAGTCACTCAATGCTCAGAAACAAACTTAAAGTAAGGCACCCCTTAATTACATTTGTACAAGCTTTATCAGGCGAGTATGGAATATTGCCTTTTCTTCGCTAATATTTAATATTAGCACAATAGTGTCATAAATGCCGCCACTTTTGAAAATACTGAATGGATTTCCGAAGGTAAGACTCAAACTTTTTGATCTATATCGGGCCCAAAGGCAGAAAACTTGGCCAAGACAAAGGCGAAAACACTGGAAATTTTCTACAGGAAAAAGTGTGCCTTTAAAATCTATCGAAAATCAAAAAAATGAGTTTTCTTTAGTCAATTGCGTATAGAATGATAAAAATATAATAACAAATATAAATAAATAAAAAGATGGAAATGAACTTAAAGTTCTTTTGGAGTTCACCTGATATGACTTGTGCCTAAAAACCATTAGTGTCGCGTACATCGGGCCCAAAAGGTATAAGTCAGGTACATACATGCACAGCATGGGAATTCTGGGGGTGAAAACCTAAAGTGCCTTTTTTGGGCCCAAAAAATGGCCGGTATGCGTTAAAAAACATCGTTATTTGGCGTTTCTGACGATACTCTATCCTTCTAGAGCATAAAATCATGAAAAAAATCCGGAAAAAGTCGAATAAATTGACCAATATATCGCTTAAAACATGAATATATGGCGCGAAGCGCCGAAAATTCGGCGATTTTGAGCAAATAAATAGCCAAAAACCCTTAAAAAGACACTTTTTCTACCGATTTTCAGGTAAGTTTAGGAAACTTTTGAAAAATCGCCAATTCTGGGGGGGGTGAAAAATTTTTTGCGGAGGGTGAAAAATGATTCTGCGGGGGTGAAAACCATAGGTGCACAAGGTCAGAGTCGGCAGGGGGGGGGTGAAATGCCAAAAATCTAAAACAGCAAATTTAACGTTCACGGTTTTTTTGCTGTTTTAATGATCAAATGGTCAAAATAGCCTATAAAACGTTTTTTCGTGTTAATAACACATATTAAAAGCATTTTTAGTCCATTTTGACTGCATTATATCACTTTTAACACTAAAAAATGCAAAAATTTATCAATTTTGGGCGCTTTTTGAGTAAAAAGTACTTGAAAGTACTAATCTGGCGCGAAGCGCCGGAAAAATTTTGACATTTTTACTGATTTTGATGTCAAAAATGATGCAGGACAAGACCTGTTTGCTCAAAATCGCCGGACAGTACCGGTCTAGCTGACCCCTCAGGGGGTAATACCCCCTCACCCCCCTATGTGCATGTGTGGTGAAACCCCCCAAACCCCCCAAGATCATGTAATTTAAATTTTGGCTGTTACCTCATTAACTAAGCCAATCATTGGCATATTCTCAATATGCTGATCAAACACTTATTTCTAAAGTTCATTCAAGGTCACTATATGTTTATGGCTAAGCCGGTAACCGCACATTCATCAAAAAATAATAATGATCAGGGCCCGGTTGCTCGACTTCACCTTAATAAAGGCTAACCATTAAAAATTAATTTTTAATGGTCGGCCGGTTGCTCGACTCCACCTTAACGCGAACAACCATTAAGATTCCCTTAACGAAACCATTAACGTTAAGGTAAAACCTTAACTAATGGTTTCGTTAAGGTTCGTAAAAATCGGGTTGCTCGACTTGACCATTAATTAATGATCGAGCATTTGTTAAGGGAAGTTTAAGGGTACCATTAAAGAAACCATTAAGAAAAACCTTTAATGGCTGCATCAAGGGAAATCTAATGGTAGCGTTAGTGTAAGCTTAATGGTTGCGTTAAGGGAATTTTAATGGTTGTGGTAAGTTCACACGCATTCCATGAGAATTTAAATGTTTTGGTTAAAATACATAGATATAAAACGTTGAGAACCATAGTCATTGAAAATTCGAATTTTCATTTATTTTACACTTTTAATGCTTGACTTTTGGTGTTGGTTCGAATTCGGCTGATAATGGGTTGCAGTGACAACGATACACTTAATTAGGAAAATAAATGAAAACGCTCGTTAGTCTGGGTGAAACATAATTGGTTGCTTGCGATGATATGGAAATTTAAAAAAAATAGATAATTTAAAATAGGGATATACAATTTTGATTTTAGCGCATTTTCGGCAACAGCTAAAGAAAATGAAGAAGCCAACTGAAAAAACTCGTTCTCGAATAAAATCAGGGTTGGCAAGGCTGTGCTTTTTAATCTGGGTTTTTTGGATTTTTGTGGGTTTTTTGGGTGCAAAAAATCATTGGGCTTCGGGTTTTTCATCCACAGGTTACCAATTTTTCAAATAGACTGAAATAAATACTGTAGGTGATTCAAATTGTATTTCCAATCTCTTTTAGTTTGCTTTATGCTGTTCCTTCGACTAGTAAAGGCCAACCAACCTCAGTCTGGTCAACACAATGCAATGCTCGAAAATCTCAGCCCCTAGTTCACAATCGCCATCCCATGCTGCAAAACAGGGCGCTTTTATTCAGCCACCTCAATAGCCCACACTTTTTTGAGTTCGACCAATTTTTCTATTTCCTAATATTTTTTGAGAGCCAGTGCATTTTTTGATTAAAATCTGGTAATGTCCCAGCATTGAAGAGGAAGATAAATACATACATGTGGCAACCGCAGTGAACGATCGATTTTGTTGTTGGATTTCAATATTAGCTAAATAAAGTTGTTGCTCTTTATTTGTCTCGTGTCTTGCAGCTGTTGGAGTATTCCTAGCTACTTTATGTTGCTCGAGTTGTCATTTCCATTGAAAAAACCCAATAAAATCCCAATAAAGCACAAAAAGCCCAAAATTCAAAATTTTCAAATCTGGGTTTTTTTCCATACCCGAATAAAACCTTATCAAAATTTATTGTCATTAAAATTAACCAATTTACTTTTTAAGCGTGAAATGTAATCATTGAGTTATCTCGTGAAAACGATAATTGCATACATGAAGTCTCTATAAGAACCGCGTTTTAATTGTCATAAAATTATGTAGTTGGAAAAATTTAATAGTTAAAAAAATCTCTATTTATGTAAAGATGAGGTTTGTATCAGCCATTTTTCTGCAATCAGCATTGTCAGTAGGCCGCGCTCATAGTTGCCTTGTCTGCAACTAGAAAAAAGGATATACTAATATTATTGTTATGAAATCTTCAGTATTAATGATAACTTGCTAAATCTAAATCGGTCATAAGATTCATCGTCATTGAAATTAGTCAAAGAACTTCTTTTGACTTCGAATCGGCGAGAACTTGTCATAATTTTAAAAATCGGAACGATAGGAAGAAGCGCCATTTTTAATGTGAAAAACAATCAATGAGTCCGTTAATGTAGCTCTCGACCTACCTTAAGGAATGAACCTTAACGAAACCATCAAAATCGTTAAGATGAAGCCCAGCAACCCAATTTACCTTAAAGAAACCATTAAACGCTTAATGGGAGCGTTAAGGTTTCAGTCGAGCAACCGGTTTTAAGGTAGACATTAAAAAACTGAGCCTTAATTAATGGCTGCACTAAGGTGGAGTCCAGCAACCGAAATTTAAATCGACCATTAGACTTCCCTTAAAGTCGAGCTTAATGGTTGAGTCGAGCAACCCGATTTTTTTAATGGTTCCGTTAAGGTGGAAATCGGACTTAACGCGACCATTAATTAATGGTTGCGTTAAGGCGACCATTAACGTTAAGGTAAACATTAGTTAATGGTCGAGTCGAGCAACCGGGCCCAGGTCTAAAAATGTGATTTTGTGGAGTATTAAGTAAATCCGCTCTGTGCCCGTAAAAGTCATGTTGTAAGAGGCAATCAGAGCCATTCTGATTTCCTTGTTTCTGCAGAGAGATGGCAAGTCAAAATCATCAGTCTATTGGTTGCCTGTGTCAAATTTTCTTTCAAGAAAGTGGACAGAAATATTGTACAATGACTCTTTCTAGAAAACCGTAAAAATGTGGTTTTGCTTCCGGAATAGTGAGCTAATAGCAAATTGAAAGGACCTGCTCTGTTCTCCTTTTCTTGCTCTTTCGATCTATATATCACATGACTGGCTTTTCAATTCGAATTCGAAAGTAAACTTCTACGGATTTCTAGGGGACACCCGTTATTTATCAGTACAATAACTATGAAGAGGATATTCTTTGTTTTTCAGTGAGATTGATAAATTTTATGATATTCCTTGGTCGAAATTAGTTGTGTTTTTTCCCTCGCACTGTTTTTATCCATTAGCAGTTATTTAGTAGTTGTTTGCAAAAAAATTCTAAATGTTTAAAATACCCCTTTAAAGGACCCATATATATATATATATATATATATATATATATATATATATATATATATATATATATATATATATATATATATATATATATATATATATATATATGTACAGGGGCGTACGCAGGATTTTTTAAGTAGGGCGGTCCAAAATTGGTAAGATCCTGTATTTCGGGTTACGTTTGCCAAGGCCCAAATAAAGTGCATTTTCTGACGATTCCGAACATGCTCTATCCCTTAAGCTTATAACTTTCAAACTTTTCGAAAAAATTCATTTCCTCCTAATAAGCTAAGAACAATGACAGCGCTTGGGCCTAAATTAACGAAAATAATGATTCTACGGCGGGGAGCGCCGAAAATTTTGAGATTTTCGATAAAAAGATGCCAATTTCCATGCATTTCCTTACCTTTCCAAAATTATTTTCAGGCTAGGGGGAGGCAGCCGCCTCCCTGCGTACGCCCACGTGTATGTATATCTACGTATCTGTACATACATGTAACGGCTCGAGATTTCGGGTGGGGGTTACCGACCATTTTCATCGGGGGGGGTTTAATTAACTTTGATTTTTGGCCAAAATACACCTAATAAAAAATTCTATTTCTTCCCAAAAATCGGGAGGGGGTCAAAAATTTTTTGGCTTCGAGGGATGCGGGACGACCAACTTTGGGTGGAGGTATCCCTAATCCCCCTGTCAAATGTATGTATCATGTATCTTTATGTAATAGCTAAAACTCCCCACTTACATTGCTCTGCTCAATTTCAGGTTACTATGGCAGAAACTGTGAATATGGTATTTCCCGTTCTGACTTATGCGCTTCGAACCCGTGTAAAAATTATGGCGAATGCATTGATTTACGCGGACACTATATTTGCCGTTGTTCTGATAAATTTTATGGCATACATTGCGAGGTAAAGCTGAGTTTGTTTTGGAGCGAGACATTCTACAGAGTGTTTAAAAAGCGGTAATGAACTAAAAAGGTATACTGTAGCGTTGCTTATACATATAAATAACAGTTTGTTTGGTAATATTTTATACTATAAAGAAGATTTCTCCTGATTTCTGGGTCCTTCTCCTAAACCTATATTGTTTGCGTTATGGCGCAAAAATTTTTCTAAAGATTTTTTGTCAAAATAGGGATGGTTTACCGATAATTCAGTAACCATCGCATGTAGAGTGTCGAAGTTTTCAGCGTTAGAGAAACAAAAATTAGTAACAGAAGTAAAAAATTTTGTTTAACACAATCGAATTGTTTTGCTGTAAAGTGACAGTAAGTCATTGAGTTTTTGATGGCAGACGTTTTGTGACCCAAAAATTTACTTTTTCAAGTGTGCGCAGTATTTTTGATCTGGATTTTTCACACGAATTTTTGTTCAAATTTTTCTACGAGTTGTCAGATATGTATAACCATTCTGGCAAAAATCTTTAAAAATTTTTGGCGCCAGAACTCGAACCTTGTAGGTTAAGGAGAAAAGTTATAGATATGGGAAAATCTTTCTCGTGTAATAAAATTTTGTCAAACAAGCAAACAAACATTGGACTGCATCCTTGTGAAGTTTCATGTTAATTTTAACTTTACACCAAAATATACCTTAAGCAACGCTTTACCGTTTTTAAACATCCTTTATAAGTATATGCATGTTCTATGAACTTGGCCGGCGATTCTCATTTAGTGGGGCATTGTTCTGGTGCTCGCATATGTAATTATAGTTACGAATAGTTGCCTGGTCCTGCGGTCCAAATTTTTAGTTTTGCTCGATTTTTTTCAGGCTGCATGTAGTTTACGATATTCAAACTGGAAAATTGCTGCAATTTTCATATTTAATCTTTTATGTACCTGCTGAGGTTTTTGGGCGAGTAGCAAACTGCAAATAACATGCTTTTTCACCAGTTTTGCTTTTCTTGGCATTTTTTTGACGGCAGCCTTCTCACCCTGTTGAAGAATTTTAGACGGGAAAAAACTGTGCTGTACATTAATTCACTTTTTATTGTCCTAAGTGATTATGAGGCTTTTTAAAATTTCCTTTCCCTATGGATAATATTCATTAGTTTTTGTCGTGACTGTGTTAACTCATCCAATGTTATTTTCATCGAGGAAATAATTATACTGTAGCGGCTAAATCCTTACTCATATATTCATGCGTGATTTTGGAATGAAATGAATATTAATGGGATGCTTGATGTAAAGCACTTTTGAATCTTGAACATTTATATTAAAATATTATTTTTATATCGTGTTTTTTACGATATGTGCACATAAGTATGTAGGTACTGCGTACAACGTATTGAATCGTATGGTGCATATTTTCAGCATCCAATTGTTACTAAAACGACCTCAACTGAAATTTACACAACTGCGTCAATTATCACTACGTCCCCTGCGATTGTCAGAGTCACATCGGCATCTCGTGCAATAGATCCAGTTGATGTCGTTATGTACGATGAATTGGATAGGATCAACTTAGCTCGTTGTTTGGCTCATCATTGTGCTCAGAAGGCGAACAATGGCATTTGCGATGTATGACAAATTTTTTAAATTAACTGGCGTGGTGACATCTTTGAAATCAAGCATGTTAATTAATTATCATCCTTACTTTCATTATTGTCTGGCATTTTTATATTCTTTTGTTTTGACGCGATCTATCAATTAGGCACAATGTGATCGCCCGCTTTATTATCTATCTTATATCCCTGGTCGGCTTTTAATAGCTAAATTGGTCAATTCTATCGAAGTACGATGTACGGATGTACGATACTGAAAAGGGTACTTTTCATTGCCGCGTAATGTACTAAAAGGTCCATATCATACATAATTTGTTTTCAAATTACTGAGCAGATTTTTACTCTTATTTGTCCTGGTTCATCTCTTCTTATTATGCAAAATATAAGATTATTCTGCTGTGAGGTAATTTATTTCACAATCCTTTTTTGGTACGACATGAAAATTTTAAGACTCCTTTAATTTTCCCGTTTTTTCCAATTCCAACGACTTTTCGGGGTGAAAACTTACTAGGTAATGTAACACTTGATGGCAAATATTTTTACCTTCTTTAGTGCTTTGTTTCTTGTTACCTTTTTTGTTGACCCGGTGTTTTCCCCTAAACTCGACTACTTTATACAAGCAACATCAGTCTTTCATTATTTTGTTGCTGGGCTGGTCAGGATAGGTTAATAAAGGCTATGAGCAAGTAATCTAATCGTTGACAGGTTAATATGAGCTAATTTCAGTTTTTAATATATAACTTTATTCTTCTTTCGATTCACCTCCTTTTTTTGTTTTGTTGCTCTCGAATATCACTGCATCATTGCGTATGTCCGAGAACAATCAGGTTCAACTCTTTGTAAATAGCAGTTGTAAAAACATAACACAATATTTGGCAAATAACTGATAAATATAGTAGGTACTCTGAAACAATATTTGGCAAATAAGTGATAGCACTTGGAGCTTTATTGTCTTGTATATTTTTTGTTATTTTATCGCATACCCAACTTCCTTGTGCTAGCAAAAGCATCTTTATTTTTCTTTATGTTCTTTTCATTGCACATTAACTTTTTATTTGTCATTTAAATAATAGCTAAGGTTTTAATTCAATTCCTAGTGTTTTATTCCGATTTGAACAATGATTGACTCGTTTAAGTTAATATTTTCCGAACAGTGCGAACAAAGCTATATAGGTATATACTATACCCTGCGTATTGTTTTATTTCAAATATAATTCCGGCTTTTACATGCATAAATTAGCAAAAAGGTAGCTTGAATATAACAAAACGGTGTTTTCAAAATGAAAGATATGTATGATGTTTAATGATTAATAAAATAGTCATTTTCTCTACCTAATACCTATAAAATAATGCAATATTTGTATTTATCATTAATTTAAGAACTTTACTTAACTTTGAAAAATTTTTAGCCCGAATGCAATTATCCAATATGTGGTTACGACGGGTTGGATTGTTCGGCGGGCTTAGATCCGTTCGCTAATTGTAAGGCGAAAGATATCTGCCAAAACGTATTCAAAGATGGTAAATGCAACGAAATTTGTAACTCTGAAGGGTGCTTGTTTGACGGTTTCGACTGTATGGACAAGACTGATTTGACTTGCAAGTAATAATTGTTGGAATTGTAGAAGTCGATACCAAATAAGTATTAGCGAGTCCTGTTAATTTTTCTGTAAAAAAAGATTAATTGTTGTTAGCTGGCCCGTATCCAAGGGGCCGCCCTAGCTACATGGAATAAAAAATTTGGGCTTCTTACGACTTAAAATTTGGCTTATATCGACTATAGTCAAAAAATATTTTAAAAATTAGATATCGAATTTTCGAAAAATGTCAGATTTTCTGATTTCAAATCAAGGCTCTGCGTAGGCATTATTTGTCAGACTAACCCTCCCTTAGGTTTTGAAATACCGTGGACTGCTTGTTGCGGTAAGGCCAAGTTGTACAAATAAAATTTCGCATTTACGTAGCGAGACTAACTAGATTATTAAAATTTCTTGTCAATTTGCTATGTAGTCTTAAGACTATAAATTTTCCGTTTAGATTTTGCTTTCATAATCGGTCAATCATTGCACGAGTGGAGATGCCAAAAACTCCTTTTAAAAAGCGTACAAAGCAAAGAAAAATACCTTTTTAAGCTCAATTCGATATAGTATTGCCGACATCTTAAAAGCAAGACTAGCATTTTTTAAGTAGCAAAAGCACTTTTCGTTATCGCTATTTGGTGTATTTCATTTTATAGTTCGCCCCCTTCGGCCACTCCTATTTTGCTCATCTTATTTCTATTTCTAACAAATGTCTGTTGCAAACTGGAAACAAAGGAAAGTTTTTAAAATCTTCAGAGCTTTTCTACTTCGACTGCTTAGGTTAAAGCCTCATGTTGCAATAAAACCATCAGTATTACTCCCAGTTGAGCCATGAATAACTGATAGCTATACAGCCATTTTGGCCGAAAAAATTGCTATATGGCTTTTTTGGCTCAAAAATGAGGTATATAGCCTTTTTGGGCTCAGAAAACTATCTACACAGCCTTTTTGGACTTAGAAACATACCATGTGAGCTCAGAAATGCAATATAATTGTCTTTTCTGAGTTTCAAAAGGATATAAAGCTATTGTCTTGACTCCAAAAAGGGCTAAATGGCTATTTTTAGTCCAAAAAAGGTTATATAGCGATGTTTGTGAGTCCAAAAAGGCTAAATAGCTCATTTTCTCAGCCCAAAAAGGCTATAAAACTGTTTTTACGAAGCACTTAGCTATCTACCAAATTTTGGTTTTCACCACTCCCCCTGAAAGTTTGACCTTGCGCACCTATGCGAGTTTCGATAATGGAATATTACAGTAAGAGCCATGCGTGTTAAGAGCTAAACGACTCTCGTAAAATTTTAGGGCTAACTTAAAATTTTCATGCGGTTTGTTTGTGTCATTATGTCAGTATATTCCTGTTCTTATGGCTTGATCACCGGGTGCTTTCTTGCACGCCGCTTCCGACCGTTGCACACAGTCGTGGTCGCACATGCGTAAAGGAAATTCAACGTTTCTGGCGTCATTTTTGAGAACAGTAATATCAAAATTCCTTAATCCCTCGAGGCGAATAAAAATTTTCTGTTCTGTTCATCAAAATGTCTAAAATTCAGTTCGAATAACTTGAAAAGCAAAAAATTTAGGCACTTCATGCCAGATTGATTCAAGTCTATAATTTTAATCGGTAAAACGCGGTCTTACCGCATCAAAGCATTTAGTTTAAGCTATTTTGATCCTTTTCGTTATACGAATTGCAACATTTACTGGTCCCGAATCCCGGGATTTCACTTTCGCGCGGACCTTGATCTTGCGCGTCAGTAAGATGAAATAGAATTTATCGGTTTATCGTAAATTACGCGTGTTACATTGATAGGTTGTGCTACTGAACGAATGAATACAATTTATGTCTGAAATTAGAGGACAAAAACTAAGGAGCTATGACTTTCCGGCTAAATCCTTCAACAAACGTGACTTTTTCGGGTAGATCGTCTTCCTATGCGCGTTTGGGTTTCTCGCTCAAATACATGCAATGGAAGGGTTTGGAGATCTATCATCTAAGGTCGGCCATCTCTGTATCTTTTGAAAAGTGTATAATCCCCTTCTTCCCGACTTTTGACCAAAAACTTGCTTCTCTAAGCCATTTGACTTGCTTTTTTGCAATTCTAGTCAGAAACGAACAGCCGGTTAATCCCACTCCTTCCCCGAAAAATGCTCGACTACTACTACCCCTTTCCGCACCTAAATAGTTTTTCATGCCTGTTCTATATGATAATATTTCTGCATTTTTAGCCCTTTGTATGAAACTTACTGCATCCGACACTTGGGCGACGGCAATTGCGACTCGGGCTGCAACACTCGTGGTTGCAATTACGACGGAGGCGACTGTTTGGCGACGAAAAAGGAACGGGCTGTATTAATAGGCGCCGTTGCTTTGGTACTCACTGTTGACCCGGACGTTTTTGTTAATCAATCCAACGTATTCCTTATGGCGCTTGGAAAGGTTAATTGAAATCTTGTCTATATCCTAGTTATACATTGCATATTACTATATGTAGGCCTACATTATATTATAATATCGTATTATCTACATTACATTGTATGTCAGCTTCGCATCTTATCACGCGCCTATCTATTCATCATAAAAGCTTTCCATTCGGATCAATAGCTGGACTCTACTGTGTGATTATTTATTATATCTATTAATTATTATATTATTAATTATATTATTATATCAATTTCCATCATATTATATGTTTAGGATATAGCAGAGCATTCATATATGTAGTTGGGATATGTGCAATATTTACTCAAAGCTAATTTTGAATGCTTTACTGGTATTTTCATTCAACGGTTCAAATTTTCGCTGCTTCTGCAAATCGGTGTAGATTTTCATAAATTTACTTTATGTTCACACAATGGCATAGGGAGATGTGAGAGGAGTATTACCAGGTGATTTCGGTGAAACGCAAGTTACTTGTGGGTAAAATTTTATTACAAAATGAAAAAATACAGCTCACTTAAGCAAAAGTTCTGTCAGCCCGATCATTTTACTTTAAAAGTATCAGTTATTACTCAGCTTTTTAGTCCCTGTCAACTATTTGTCATGTAATATTGAATTATTCACATAATAAATGGCTCAAAAGACTTTTTCTTGAAAAAATACATATATGATGACCTCAAAAATGATATTTCAATATGCTTAAGTAGATATCAATATCAATATATTACCTGGTAAAAACGCAATGATCTATGTTAATTATGTGATCATCTTTGAATTTCACCGCCTTCTGGCCATCCCTACCTTGCCCATCTATGATTTATGTTTAATATATATGTATAGTTGATCTGCAGATATAATTTGCCGAGTCATTTTCATTTTTATGTCACCACTTTAATTACTTCCCGTTTTGCATTGCAAATTTCGACTCTATTATAGTTATGATTAAGAAGGCCGTATTTCTGTACACTACGCGCTGATTTATGAATTACGGGGATGAAAATTAATTTATAGCTTGTTGCTCTTCTTAGATTCTGGACGTTAATCTTAAAATAAAAACGGACAATAAAGGACAAGCGATGGTTTATCGATGGAATTCGAGAGACGGCGTCGAAAGCGACGATCCGATTAAATTGCCGACGTCGAAAGATCGCACGATTTTCAAATCGCAAGCAAAAGAACGAAATCCTCAAATTTTCTCGGGCGTTTTTGTCGTTTTGACAGTCGATGTGACGAATTGCGCTACGGACGGTCGAGCGGATTGTTTTAGTAAAGTCGAAAGCGTAAGCTGCTTTTTATTTTTTATTTGTCTTTATTTTTCATATTTTGTATGTCATATTTTCGTTCTCGTGTCTTCTATTCTCTTACTTTCTTTTCTCTTTTTATTTGCTTTCTTTCTCCTATCTTTGTTTCTTTTTGTATCCGGCAAAGAATTTTCCCGATATACAAAGACTTTTTGGAACCGTTTTTTGCACATGTACAAAGATTTTTTGGGAGACAAAAACTGCAAAAAGGTCTAAATTTCGAACAAATTTTCGGCGCTTCGCGCCGAAGTGAGTAGTTGTGTATTCCATATACTTTTATAATGGCAAAAATTGCATTTAGAAAGAAAAAATGTCAAATTCTTCGGTGCTTCGCGCCGTGTTGAGACAATTCTTCGTAATTTTTGCCCTTGGAAACCCAGAAATCAGCTAAAATACACTAGCAATGGACGGAAAACCATGTTTCCATCACACTAGAATCGGTGCAGTACCTACCACACTACTGTACCCAAAAATTTGCGTTTAAAAAATATACAAAGGCTTTTAAGGACCATCTTTGTACATCTACAAACGGACCTTGTACAAAAATTTTTTTTTCTCATTTTTTCTCATTTACTTGTACCTTGTACCTACCACACTACTGTATTATTTTTATCTTAGGTTTCAGAAATTCAGGTACTGTCGGGCGATTTAGAAAAAAGAAAGGTGCAGCAAGGCAATTTCTGAGATTACTTTGAAAAAAGGTCGAAAATTTTAACTGAAAAAGGCAAAAAGAGATCTAGATTTTCGGCGCTTCACGTCGTATTGATAATTTTTTGTATATTTAATAGCTGGAAACCTATAAACTGGCTCTAAACTTCACTAATAAGCGTCAAGAAACCTAGTTTACTACACATAACGTGCTGTTGTATCATTTATTGTATCATTTAACATTTGGAGACCATCTTTGTGCATGTACAACAAAGAGACTGTTTACAAAAAAGTGTGACCACAATTTATTATATGACGATTCTTAGATTTCACCCCCTCTGTCCACCTTAACCTTGCCCGTGTATGACTGCCGCATTTTATTGTCTACTGAATATCTATGTATATATTCGCAGGTAAGAGTATTTAGGCTTTCTTGCTCGTAAAAATATAAAAGATTCTGGGCTGCTATAGGGGCACAGAATAACAATAAATGTAAATGAGAAATTACAATTCTGAATCATAGATGCACAATGTCAGGTTCGGCAGGGGCTTATATCCCAAAAATCTAAAACAGTTAATTGATTGTTCAAGATTTTTTTGCTAATCAAACGACGAAAATAGTCAAAATCGTCTATAAAACGCTTTTTTTGTGTTAATACTGCATTTTAAAAACATTATTAATCCATTTTGATTGCATTTTATCGTTCTTTAGACTAAAAATGTAGAAAATAGATGAATGAGATAGAAAATTTTGAATTTTTCAAACCATTTTGACGCTGTTTTGGGCGCTTTTTGAGTAAAAAATTCGTAAAAGTGTTAATTGTCCTTGAAAATCACGAGAGAGAAAACATTCCATCAACTCCAAATCGCCGAATGGCGGATTACACTTGTCTGGCTGATCCTTCGAGACTTTTTATGCAGTAATTCCAATGCCTTTTCATGCATTTTTTTATCAAAAAAATTCTGAAAATTCCAGGTACTTTGCTTTATTTATGATACTTATTATATGAGCGTGGTTTAAACGCTCCACGATCAATCAATCTCCGCAATCTGAAACATATTTTGCATCTAATGTATCTATTCTTTTCAGTCTTTTACGCAGGAAACAAAAACTTTCTCACAACTTAGCTAGCACTGTTTTCTGTTGTTTGAAAACAAAATTAGCCTCGTTACGTGTATTTTACATTGAATTCATAATCGTAAAGACGCCTATTGCCAGATTCAGTTAGCATATGACAAACACAGTATCGAAAAAAATTTCGCTCGCATGAAGACTTTTTGAAATGTTTGTACTCGTACAAAAGCTCGTACAAAAAATAAACACTGGTCTGATCGGGATTATGTCTGCACAGCCTGGCTGATCTGGGGTCAGCTGGACTAGAGGGTGAGTTCATAAGCTTTTTCGGGCTAAAATGGCCTCAAAAACTGGTACAAGTGCTAAAACAGCTTTTGAACTGCTTTATTCCATAATTTTGGTCAATTTCAAACACTTTTGAAAAAAATCGATTTTCATATGTTTTATATCTTCATTTTGTCACAGTTTCCTTAAGAAATTGTTCGTGCATCCATTCCGGAGTGAGATCGCTAAACTCCCCGCACAAGATCTCTTTTTGCACGTATATGTACAGTCCCAAAAGAAAAAGCACATTCTGTAGGTGCAAATTTTGGGTACTATGATATGGTGCAGCAGCACGTTACGGGCGGTAAACTGGGTTTCTTGGTCCTTAAAAGTGAATTTAGCCAATTATGGGTTTTTAGTGATAAAGATTACAAAATTTTATCAATATGGCGCCGGAAAATTTTGATATTTATGCCGTTTTCATCAAGAATTTTTGTCTTTTTTCTGCAATAATTTCAAAAATTGTCTTGCAGCACCTTTCGTTTTCTCAAAATCGCCCGACAGTACCTGATTTTCGAAAACCTCATTTAGGGGTAATACATCCATTTCCATACATGTAACGGCTCGAAATCTGAAGGGTCCCGGTCATTTTTAGGGGGGGGTAAATGACCTCAATTTTTGGCCATAAACGGCCAAAAATTCGATTTTTCTAAGAATGGTAGGCATACCTGGGCAATGGCTGATGGTTTGCCCCGTCCAACTTCCAGCCTAAAGGGTGGGTTAGTCCCTAGACACTAGAAAAGGTGGGTCTGTCCCTGAAAGAAGGTGGATCCGTGCCTGGAAAAGGTGGGTCGTTCAGCTTAATCAGTGGGTCAGTCACTTAAAAAGGTGGGTCCATCCATGAAAAAGGTGTCGAACAGTGTAATAAGATGGTTCCTGTGCATGTTTTGCAAACTGATCATGATATACTGTATCTAGCATTTCCTTAAATTATCTCCAAAAATTTTCTCCCTGTACAAAACATAGCCCCGTCCAAGTTACCCCTTCGCCCCGTTTAACGTTTGGTTCGGCCCGTCCTGGTGATGGGCCGATATGGGGCATTGCCCAGGCGTGATGGTAGGGGGTCAAAAATTTTCTGGCTTTGGGGGGATGGGGGATGTCCTACTTTGGGTGGGGGATCCCTCACCCCCTGTTACATTTATACCCATGTGTGCTATAGTCGTTGCGTGAACCAAATCGTTGTTAAAAATTAATTTAAAAATTTGACCTGAAATCACTCTAAAGACGTGTTGTTCAGGTGGCCAACTTTCTTGGCGCCTCGCGCGCCAAGGAAGCGTTGAGACGCGAGCTCGGCTGGGACATTTATTCGGCGACGCCCGAGCAAGACCGGCTCGATTCGAGTTGGGCACGAAACGTTTGGCTGGCCAGCGTGGCCGCTTTGCTCGTCATGATTTTCTTCCTGCTCGTCGTTTTGCAGCGCAAACGTAAAATCATATCCAAGCTGTGGGCCATTCCCGGTTCGTCGTCGGCCGGCGGCGGCGGCGCCGCGTGCGCCTTCGACCGGCGGTGCGCGTCGGGCGGCGACGACGGTAGCATTATTTACTTTTTTAAATTTATTTATTTGCCATTTTTTTATTATTCATTTTTTATTTTTACAGCATCGTTTTGCTGCAGCGCTGATGCTCGCCGAGCTATGCAAAATTTGTACGTCGATGACGCCGCTGATCCGATGAAGAAAACCTATCCGAGCCAGCTTCAATCTTGCGCTGCGCGAACGGGCAACGCAGTACGCATTTATTTATCGAATCAACACTGCAACGTTTTTTATTAACTGCGTATTAAAAATCTTATATAAATCGTATAAGCGTTCTCACCAGTCTTCCGATAATTATCATCTAGTTCTTATGTATTTTTCGTGATTACTGTCATTATTATAAACGAGTTTATTATTGCAATTTTCGATAGGTACTGTTATTCTTATATTTTCCAATATTGCTTTTTATTATTTTCTGTTGTCATTGATTTTAAAGCATTACTCACTTTCACTTTCATCCGGAACGGCAATGTAATTAATTATTTACAAATCTGATTACGATATTCGGACACTTAATAGTCCTTTAGTTTTGCTTAGGATTGTTCTGCCTATCTTATAACATAGTCGTCTCGTGTTTCAAAGCAGCAATGCAAAACATGATGACGTGTTATAGCATAGATCGAAAAATCCTTAAGGGTTTTTAGTATTTGAATTTCTTGATGAGAATTGTATGTATGCTAAGTTCTTGTGTGAAGCGATAAGAGTTTCTCTTGAACGGTAATCCGACATTTTTGTGCATAGAATTGATTGAGAACAGTGCGATTTTCGCTTACTTACAAAAACTTATTTTTCGATTGTGAATCGGAAACAAAGACTAATTTTTTTATAAAAGATTGCGAATTGATGTGCAGTAAAGAAGCGAAAAATAAAATTTATACCTCAAGTGCTATGAAGTATAAAAATTGCTAGTTTCACTGCTGCCGGCGGCTTCGCTTGGCGGAAAACCCAGTTCTATCCATGTGAAGTGCATTTAGCATGATGGAACGTAAATTCTGCTTTAGCGTTGGATAATATAATGAATATTGTGGTGCATGCCACGTTTTTTGTTTTTTAATCGTTTTTTAGTTACAAAAAAGGCCTAGAAATTTAAATGTGATACTATTATTTGATTATAGGTAGATCTTATTGCTCATGTACATGTTGTGGAATCTCGTTTCATTTAATTTCAAAACATTTTTTACGCATATTCAACAAATATGCTATAATATATCTATTAAGTAGCACAATTTTATTGAAATAATTATTCAAGGATAACGGCTATTGCATTCGATAGAACAAATGAGCAGATAATATATATTTATTTCTCAGAGTAAGAAATTTTTATTGCGCAATAAAATTGAGTCAATAAAGGATTTAACAGTATTTCTAGCATACTAGTCAATTTGAACATTTTTCAGCTTCAAGCAGCCGTTCTCCTACTTAGAAGAGTATTTAGTCAACGGTCAGCAGCCTCGTCCGATGGATTTGGATCAGTTTTCCGAATCGGGTACTTACAGTACGTACGCTTGCGAGTCTGACGTCACTGCTTGCTACAATATGCAGCATAAGCGATTTAAGTCATCAGCTACCGAATCCAGCGGTCAAGTGCTACCTAATAATCAACATCCTCAGCTTAAACCGAATGTCGATTGGCGAACTGAGCACGAAAGCGCTGCTGGAGTGCTTAAATCAAATGTCGTTTTTCCGTCCAACGTCAACGTTAAAGGGCCTGGTATGTATGTATGCCATACACGTAACAGGGGGATCGGGGACCATACATGCACATAGGGAGGGATGAGAGGGGCTACCCCTCCTCCGCTGAAGGGTCCGAAAATTAGGTACTCTCGAGCAGTTTCAGCAAAAAAACGCGATTTTCAAACGATTTTGACGTAAAATAGCCAAAAACGCAGTTTACTATAGTAAAATAATGCATTCTACTCATCTGACCCATAAATCTCGATTTTACCCCTCCGCGACCAATCTGACCATGTGCACTATATATAGGGGACCCCAACCCAAACTTGGTTGTCCCCCATCTTCCTAAGCCAGAAAATTTTTGACTTCTTATTTTTTAGAAAAAATTGATTTTCTTTCATGGCCCTTTTTATACCACATACAATGGCATGGGGGTGAGAGGGAGGTATTACCCGTACCTAAAGGCTTGGAAAATCAGGCACTGTCAGGCGATTTTCAGAGAACGAAAGGTGTTGCAAGACAATCTTGAGCTTAATGTGGAAAAAAGCCCGAAATTCTACCTGAAAATGACAAAAATGTCATAATTTTTCGGCGCTTAGCGCCGTACTAATAACATTTTTTCGTAGTTTTCATAGCTATAAATTTAGAGATTGACTATTCCACTATTAAGGGTCAAGAAACTCAGTTTCCAGGACATAACGTGCTACTGTGTCATACTATAGTATTTTAAAAATTTACGTGCACTGAGTGTTCATTGACTTTTGAGGACCATCTCTGTACTTGTACAATGAAATTGTACAAAAGCAATGATCACAATCTACTGTATGACCATTTCTTGATTTTGCCCTCCTCTGGCCACCTCTTCCTTGCCAATGTATGCCTCCCGTGAGAATGGCCAGGGACCCCACCCGAAATTTTTAGTCGTTACATGTATCGGGTGCCCAATTACCTTTGCCCTCCCCCTTTTAATGGGTAAACGCAATTTATATAATTTTTGTACCGTTTTATGATAAATTCAATTTTAAATTTAAGTATTATATTATTATTATTGTTTAAAATTGAGTATTAATGCGTAACTCTACGGCAAAATAACGTGCAATCGATCGTATCAAACGCATTGTTTTCCAAAAACTGGCGACTCAGGAACCACGCGTATTAATAGGATCGTGCAAAAATTAAGTTGGGGTGAAATATGGGTCCAGGACACATGGAGTAAATGTGCTGAGAAAAGTTTTTAGGAATTCGGAGAAGGCCGACCACTGATTTTGTCACAAGAAAATCGGAAAATTATCCAAAAATCTGGCAACATTGATTTTTTGGATAGTGACATTTGACCTGAAAATTCCCCCCATCAGAAAGCTGCCGATAACAATGGAGCGATTGTAAGGGGCCGAGTTGAAGGTCTTTCCTCACAAAAACAAGGTCCTGGCCCTTGTACTACCAATTTTTGCATAAAAATTCGGAAAGCTGAAAAATGATATCAATTTGTTTGAAAATTTATTGCATTACCTACTTCGTTTCGAAAAAGTTTTTAAAGCAAATGGTGGGCACATAGGCTACTGATCATATATGTATCAATTCCGTTCGGAATTCTGGACAAATTGATGTATTACTCGACTCTAGATTGTTTTTAGTTATTGCCATGGGGGAGGGAGCAAAAGCTTATTTTGCACCCGGTATGATGTGTATTGTGTTTAATTTTTCTACTCTTATTCTCAACGCTCCATTGCAGGCTAGTTGCTCTTTTTTGTCGTGCGCTATAAAAGTACGGAAAACATCGACAAATATTAAGAATAAGATTAAATGAGTGGACTGGACCAGACATGCACAGCATGGGAATTCTGGGGGTAAAATTTTAAATTGTTTTTTTTGGGCCTAAAAATAGTAGATACGCGTCAACAAAATCGTTTTTCGACTCTCTGTGCTACTGACTATTGACTAAATACTCTTCTAAGTAGGAGAACGGCTGCTTGAAGCTGAAAAATGTTTGAATTGACTTGTATGCTAGAAATACTGTTAAATCCTTTATTGACTTAATTTCATAGCACAATAAAAAATTTCTTACTTTAAGAAATAAATATATATTATCTGCTTATTTGTTCTAATGAATGCGAACAAAAAACTTGCGAAAAAAAATCGAAAAGCACAAATTGAACAAAATACATTCAAAACATGAGTACGAGGCGCGAAGCGCTGTAAATTTGACATTTGAGGAAGTAGACAGCCAAAAACGCTGAAAAAAGCACCTTCTCTATGAATTTTCAGAAAATTTTTGGGAATCTTAGAAAATCGCCAATTCTGGGGGAGGGTGGAAATATTTTTGGAGGTGAAAACCCTCTCCCCAGATCATGTATGGACTGAACGGTTACTCTGCTCGTTGATCTAGTCCGATTTTTTCTCCTTTCATCTTTGCTTTTTGGATATCATTTACTAAACAGTCGAAAATTTAGCTTAAATTTAAATCTGTTATGATCGTCATTCTGGCTCACAATCACACATGGGCGTGGGGGAGGGTCTGGACCCCCCAGAAACCAAAATACCCCCCCCCCCAGAAATCAAAATACCCCCCCAGAATTTAATTTTTGAAAATTTTTTTCCTTTTTTTCGCAATTTTTTGATGCCAATGGATAGGGCTTGATGAGAAACGTCGAAAAATGGTGTTTTTATCGCCATACCACCATTTTTAAGGCCATTTTTCGACCTTCAAAAAATCTTGGACCCCCCAGAATTTTCTTGCTGCCCACGTATGCTCACAATTAATTTCATGCAGAGAGGTTTGCTCTGATAATCTACTGAATTTCAACTGCTACGAAGAATCTTATTCAAATCGGCAATTTTTCGCATTATTGCATTTTTGCTGACTAACTTATTTCAGATTCTATGTTCAATGAAGTGAGACTCTGTTTTCATTGATGTTTACAGCTTCGTGAAAGTAGAAGTGCATCAAAATACAAGTACTACTTTACTTGATTTAATTTAGTAAGCATCGGAAAATAATCAACTTTTTTAGCTAAATAAATGTCATTAACTAAATTAATCTAGCTTATTCTGAAGATATAACATTACTAAGTTATACATATTTACATGCAGCGGTTCATATCCCAGAAACGAGCTATCAAATTTATCTACATTTTTACGATTTTTGGGGTTTTCAGATGGACAGACCCCCGTTATGGTTGCAGCTTACTCAGGAAGTGATACTGAAGATATCAGAAGGCTGGAATACTTAATCGATTGCGGAGCTGACTTGACAGACCAAACTCAGATTCGGGGTGAGAACTTTTTATTGCATATATCCTTCAGTCGGTCAATTTATTTTTAATGTGTTTTCACTGATGTTCTTTTATTGCTTGTGGATCCAGGATTTGGCTATGGGGAGGGAGCGGAGAGCGGAATCAACATTATTTGGGCTATATTTCGAAAAATTCGTCAAAATAGCTCTCAAAAACCGCATTTTTTGACGTGCTTTATCCACAAAAGACCAAAAAATCGAAATTTGAAGAAAAATTATACTCAAAAGGCTATAAAAGCGTCATTTTTGGTCACACTTGGGCCAAAATGATAGAAAAATACTCCGGCGCCGAAAATTTGAAGATTTTACGACACTCAATCTTTCCATCCTTCCGTGCTTTATCTCACCTTTCAAAATTTTAATTGAATATTGACATACGATCGATGTCTCTTATGCGGAAATCGTTTGACGCAATTATAAGCTCTAAAATTTTGGCTTATGGCGGTAGTTTGGACGTCTATCGGGTGGAAATCAGTGTGGGACGGATTTTTCAGTTTAAAACTGCATAATATTGTTGCTTTATCCATCTACGAATCATGTGCGAAAAGAAAAATGCTGTAAGTTATATTATGAGTGGTAATTCGAATCCAGGTGACACTGCCTTAATTCTTGGCGTCAAGTGCTGCCGCCTTCAAGCCGTAAAAATGATGCTACAGCGTGGTGCAGACCCGAATATTCAGGACGTCGGCGGAAATTCTGCAATACACCACGCTGTCAGTGCAAATAACGTTGAAATTTTATCGTGTCTTCTGCAGGTGAAATTTCTTTATTCTTTGACAATACTATACTATTTAAATGATCGGGTTTGATTTGTCTAAAACCCTGTTACCTTTGCAGAAACGTAGGTAAGTTTCAATCGCGCTGGATCAGCTGCTATCGGTTTGTGCCAAATTAAGCAAAAGTCGTTTTTTCAGCATTTTGCGGATTCAATGCATAGAATAAGCTATCTTAACGTCATTACTCTCCTCAACAAAAAAATAATGGAACGCGGTTCGATTTATATGAAATCGTAATTCTTCGTTATTTATGCTGTTCGTTTTTATTAGTTTAGTCTACTCACATTTTTGCCACGATTTTCTGAGTTGTTGCATTTTTGATCAACTTTTTTAGTTTGCAGGCATTTGCCAAAGCGTGCAACTTTTGATTAAAACTTGATTATTTTAAAATAACCCCAAATGCTATAAAGCCGATTCGATAAGTGATAGTGAAATGAAGAGGCTTTAGAATGAAAGAAGTTGCACATGATTGTCATAAAAATCTAAAGTTACTGGGCAACAAAGTTATTAATGTTTCTGGCCGGTGCTCTCGTGACTCGAAAAAAACGATTTACTAATTTGCATGTATGTTTTAAACAGCGCAGTTACTATAAATATTACCTTAGTGTCTTAATGCAGAGATAATAAATAGGCTTTCTGACAAAGCAAACCGCATTCCATTTCCGTTCTTCGTTAAAAAAAGTACAAGGTCCGATAGGTGATTCGTTTTGTTCTACCCTCAATGTTTATCTCGTACAGGACAAACAGTGCACTATTAGGCGGATTATTTCACTGAAATCAGGTACTAGTTTAAGCTTTAACTTTTTTCAGCATAGCGTAGTTCCAATCGACCTTGAATTGCGCAACGATGAGGGTTGCACACCTCTTATATTGGCTGCGAAAAATGCTGGCGGGTTGACTGTATGCATGGAACATTTGTTGGTGCATAAGGCTTCCGTATCGGCTCAAGATAACGAAGGTAGATATTTCGATATGCGTGTATTTTTTATTAGGTACTTTCTTATCAGTGCCTTAAACTTATTTTTAAAAATTCAATCGATTTATGTCTACGATTTTTTCAGCATAAAATGACTTAAAGGTCTCGATCTTCTGAAGTGAAAATTTTAAACTTTGTATGATAGGCGGCATAAACTTTTCACAGGAGTGCTAATTGAATTCGCAATTTTTTGAAGAAATTAATCAAATAATTGAATAGACGCAAAACATCAGAAGAAGCTGTCATTCTTATTGTTTCAAACTCGGTTATGCTCTCTTGTACGTTAAAAAACTAGTAAATTACTAAACTGATTAAAACACCGAAAATTTTTGATATCTTTGCCGTCTTCACCTCAATTTGGAGCTTTTAACAGACAATGAATTAGATATTGAAGCAGTGTTTTTTTGTACAAGGTCCGTTTCTACATGTACAAAGATGGCCCCCAAAAGTCTTTGTACATTTTGTACACACAAATTTTTGGGTACTATGATATGGTACAGTAGCGATTTAAGTGTGGTAAAAACAGGGTTGTTCGACCTTTGGTGGTAGATTTCAGCTAATCTCTGGATTTCTGAGTGCCAAAATCACTAGTGGTCGTCTTAAAACGGCGCGAAGCGCCGAAAAATTTGACATTTTTCGTTTCAAAGTGCAATTTCTGACATTAAAAGTTATATAGAACACAATTACTCGTTTCGGCGCTAATTTTTGCGAATTTCAGACTTTTTTGCAATTTTTGTCTTCCCAAAAATCTTTGTACATGTGCAAA
This sequence comes from Mermis nigrescens, assembly GCA_036768485.1. Taxonomy (NCBI): domain Eukaryota; kingdom Metazoa; phylum Nematoda; class Enoplea; order Mermithida; family Mermithidae; genus Mermis; species Mermis nigrescens. Next base: position 492,950 of record JAVLUZ010000367.1, on the reverse strand, counting down.
GACGCACCCAAAAAGTCTTTGTACGTCGGGAAAAATCATTGCTGAATACGAAAAACCGTTGGGGGTGTAGAAAGTTCTGTGTGCGTGGGGTGAAAATTCTTCTGGGAGAGGTTAAGCCCCTACCCCAAGATCATGTGTGTTTTTCACGGCTATTCCGCATCATACAAAGGAAACTAAACGATCATTTACCCGGCGTAAGTGTTTAATTGTGAAAACAAATTTGTGTTTAAATCTTAAAACATTCCGGCGTTTAAAAGTGGTCTAAAACTCGCGGGTTTTTTCCCAAAAGTCGGCGGAAAGGGCATTAATTATCCGCTTCCCAGGAAGGATTGGGGACGGGTCGCTGTTACACGTATGCTGTTATACGTACCGGGTCCCAAATAACCTTTGCCACTCCCCCGCCCACCCTAGCGCTTAAGCCAAAAGCAAGCCGGATAAGTGAGATGTACTGTTTTAATCAATATTTAAAACGAAAATGATCTGCCTATGAGAATTTGATACTCAGCACGGTCACCATCTGATTTAAAAATAGCCTTTAGGCGATCAGGGCACTAACACAACAAGCGTTTAGATGAATCGGTACCATTTTCCTAATTTTTCGATAATTTCCCTACATTTTGACGCAGTCTCATTAGAGAACATTCATTCATATCCTAATTATTGAAGCATCAGGACTTGCACTTCGTTTTTAATAATGCTCCAAAACACCTTGCATGCATTCAATGTGGCTTAACATTTGCTGAAAAGAAATGGACTTGATTTTTGGGACAAGCGCGTCTCAGCTGGGTTGGTTTGGGAACTCGCTAGATTTGAAGTTTGCATAGAACATTGGAATAATTATTAAATATAAGGATGAAGCCATGATGTTCTGCTTCAAAATTCAGAAAAAATTGAAACGCATGGAAAATAATACTGATTTATTTGAACGTTTCCTGTTTTTATGCCCTGATCGCCTTAAGGTTTTTTGAAATTAAATGGTGGTCATGCTGAATATCAAATTATTATAGGTCACTTCCGTTCTGAATTCTGATTTAAACAGTATGTATATCACACTAATCTGGTGCTATGTTGGTTCTGGCGCTAGGGGCTGGCAAAGATTATTTGAGACCCGGTACGTGATATTGGGGGAAAGGCGGTTTTCATCCACGCAAAATGTTTTTCACCCGTGCATAATTCTTGATTTACCGGAAAAAAACATAGAAAAAGTTATTTTGGCTTAAAAGTGTGTGATTTTTGGCGCTTCGCGCCATATACTCATTTTCGCGCTATTTCGCTCCATTTACTCGATCTTTTCGTATTTTTCAAGTGAAAATTATGCTTTCGTGTTTTCGAAAGAAAGTGCATCGTCAAAAACGCCAAAAATTGTGTTCTTGACGCATACCCGTCGCTTTTGATCCCGAAAATGATTCTTAGAAAAAATTATTAGTTTCTCCGCCAGAATTCCCAAGCGGAGCAAGCACACGCGCTGTTATATTCGTTATTCTATTTGTGGCGCTGTTTTTTTTAATTTTTGCGAAAAATCGTATAGGGTAAATAGAGCGTAATTAAATAACAGGGAAAACCGCTCTTCATTGGTGCGCCATGCAGAACGACGTAGATGGCATAATTTGTTTGCTGAACCACGGAGCCAATAAAGACGCTACGAATCAGAACGATCAGACGGCCGTGTTTTTGGCGGTGAGTGAGGGCCACACCGACGCCACTTTGGCGTTGCTTCAAAGAGGCGCCAGCAAAGACATGGTCGACGACATGGAACGCAGTCCGCTTCAAGTGGCTCAAGAGAGGGGCTACGACGAGTTGATTGTCATTTTGAGGGGCTGGCAAAATTACCCGTTGCGCAACAACTCGGACAAAAACGCCTTCGTCTCCACATTAAACAACGCGTCGACTTTACACGGCGCCGCCGAAGTTTTGCAACAATATTCGTCGGCCAGCTTGCGACGCGGTCAGATGTGTAAACCAAAACCGCCAAAACGCACTAAATCGCTGCGGGCTCCGCCGTCATCGACGGCGGCGGCGGTCAATCGTAACAGATGCGCGGACGATTCGTCGTCGATGGTCGGCGGCAACGAAGGTATTTCGGACATTTTACTCCTTTTTGTGCGTTATATCATAGGTAGCGCAATAGCGCTACCTATGTATAATATACTTGACCAATTTTTTTGTCATGTTTATCACAGCGAGTGCGAATTTTGCGTCCCTCCCTCACAGCAACAAAGGCACGCACCTGGGAGGTGCGGTTTTTTTAAACGATAGATAATTAAAAGACTCGATGTACCATTTTTTCTTTTGTTTACACTCAATGCCGAGTTAGCAATGAGTTTGTAAAGTGTAAACTAAAAAATCAAATTATTTGCGGAGGGCCAATTTTTTAAAAAATGTTGCCCCTGAGCTTTAGATTACGAATCTGACCTTAAAATTTCTTTTCACTCAATGGTTGTTGCACAAAAATAATAAGTATACGGGTTTTTTACTCCTTGCGTGTTTTCAGCTTACCTAACTCAATTTTGGTTTCTATGCAGTCCAATTGGTTTTATAATGTAGAGGGTTACAATATCTCAAGGACCAATCTTTTTCTCTTTTAACGCAATATTTTTTGATCTGTGATCGTTTTAGTGTAAAGGATTCGAGACGAAAAACGAAATTTCTTCAGCTACTCCGCTAAGTAGGCGGAACATGATAATTATGCTTAAAATGTGCCTTGACCTTAGCGTTACTGATCCTAGTTTATTTCGTGTCTATAATCCAATAGTGCAATATTAGCACAAGTGCAAAGTTTACACCTAGAAGCACTTTTCCTCCCAGAGCTTTAGGTATCAAACAATTTGCGGAGGGCCAATTTCAGTTTTGAAAATGTTGCCCCGAGTTGTAGATTACGAATGTGACATTAAAATTTCTTTACACTCAATGGTTGCTGCACAAAAGTGTAAAGTATACGGGTTTTTTTACTCTTGGCGTGTCCTAAAGCTTATCTATCTCAATTTTCGTTTCTGTGTAGTCCAATTGATTTATAATGTAGAGGGTTATAATATCTCAGAACGTGAAATTTTTTTCTCTTTTAACGCAATATTTTTCTATCTGTGATCGTTTTAGTGTAAAGGCTTCGAGACGAAAAACGAAATTTCTTCAGCTACTCCGCTAAGTAGGCGGAACATGCTAATTATGCTTAAAATGTGCCCTGACCTTAGCGTTACAGATCCTAGTTTATTACGTTTCTATAACCCAATAGTGCGTTATTAGCACAAGTGCAAAGTTTACACCGAGAAGCTTTTTCCGCCCAGAGCATTGGGTATCAAACAATTTGCGGAGGGCCATCTTTTTTAGAAATGTTGCCCACGAGTTCTAGATTACGAATTTAAACTTAAAATTTCTTTGCATCTAATGGTTCTTGCACAAAAAAGTGAAGTATACGGGTTTTTACTGCTAGCGTGTCCTGAAGCTTATCTAACTCAATTTTGGTTTTTGTGCAGCCCAATTGATTTTATAATGTAGAGGGCTACAATATCTCAGAAGGTAAATTTTTTCTCTTTCAATGCAATATTTCTTGATCTGTGATCATTTCAGTGTAAAGGGTTCGAGACGAAAAAGAAATTTCTTCAGCTACTTGCACCCTCTAGAATTTCGGCGCTGCCCACCTATGGATATATGGCCTAAAATATTAAATAAAAGAAGGGAACTATCAAACGAAAATGCTCCGATGGAACAAAAAAGGTAAATATACTAGAATTTCTTCATTGTTAAGGATGTAAAAGGAGGGGACTAGGGAAAATTTCCCTATATGCGCAGAAGCCACAGGAATGTGCTAAACAGTTAGGCTTCCCTAAACAACGCAAAAATCGAAGTATATTCTGCAGCCTAAGCGCGTTTCTGCAGATTTTCCGTAGTAATTTCGATTACGATGGCGAGTATTTTGATTACTTTATTTTGGAAGATTTAGACAAGTTTTTTGTGGTTTTTCATGCAAACTATTGAGTTGGCCATGTAGGTGTGAAGTTTACACTATTATCTTTTACGCCAGAGCATTGTGGAAGGTCAAGATTTCATTAAATAAATAATGCATTGATTATTTAATAGTCATGCAAGTGTCTTCAATGCTCTTTTGCGAAACACTTGAGAACGTTTTGTGACTACACCCTCATTTTTCACAGGCCGCAGAATATACTTCGATTTTTGCGTTGCTTAGGGAAGTCTGAGTGTTTAGCACATTCTTATGGCTTCTGCGCAAATAGGGAAATTTTCCCTTGTCCCTTCCTTCTACATCCTTAATAATGAAGAAATTCAAGTATATTTACCTTTTTTGTTCCATCGGAGCATTTTTCTTCGCTAGTTTATATAATTACTGAACAACCAGTCATGATTATTTTCCCCTCAAAAAATTAACCTCCCTCAGAATTCGCGATTTTTTCAAAATTTTCTAAAAAATTGGTTTAAAGGTGCTGTTATAGGCGTTTTAAGCCATTTGTTTCCTCAACAGTGACAAATTTTCGGCGCTTTGCGCCATTTGCTCATTTTTTGACCACATTTTGTTCAATATCGGGGGACTTTCGGGAGGACGACCGCCATTGAGTGTGGGAACCACACGTGGGCGTGGGGGTTTGGGTATTTGTACCCTCTTCTAGAAGGCCGAATACCCCCAGAATTTAATTTTTGAAAATGTTTTTGTTGATTCACGATTGTTTGATGTCAATGGATAGTACTCGGTTTTTTTCGCCATACCACCATTTTCAAGATCATTTTTTGACCTTTAAAAAATCTTGCACCCCTTCCCTAGAATTTTGGTGCTGCCCACCTTTGGCGGGATCCTTATCCCCTGTTACATGTCTGCTCTTGTCTCTTTTTATCTAGTGTATTTTTGTTCGCCAAGGTCGCGTATCAGTGGCATCATTGAAACGCCAGCAAAATGCGGTCCGCGACCGTAAGTCTGTGAGCAAGAATCGCCCAAACGGCTGCGAATCGGCCAATAAAGAGTCGTCGGACTCGTCGTGTTCGCTGGTGAATCACAAGAGCCCGATGAGCACGGCGTCGTCGTCGTCGGGCTACGGTTCGGCGTCAACGTCCGGCGGCGCCATGTCCGACGCGTCGCCCGGCCTGTCGCTCGAGTCGTCGCCGCCTTTCTGCGGCGACGGCACGCCGTCGCCGCCGCTGTCGTCGGCGGCGATGACGTCATCGTCGGCCGTCGGCGTTTTTTCGCCGCAGTCGGCGTCTCAGTGCGCCACGCTGCTTCAGCAACAAGTTTCATGCGACGAAGGAAGCCGATGCGCGACGGCAGCCGCTTCTTTCGCGTCTTCGTCGGACTCGTACGTTTTTTAGTGACCAGAACACGTGGGCAGCAGCCAATTTCTCAGGGGGGGTCTGGTTGGTATAAAACTGACAAAAATCTCTATCATGCCGAAAATTCAGTTCTAAGGGAATCTGCCAGATTCGTGGGGGTGGGGGTAAACCTTCCTCAGGCCCACGTGTCATAGATGCGCAAGTTTAGACTTTCAGATGGGTGAAAATGGAAAATTCGGAGATAGTTATAGGTGCTTCGTAAACAAACGATTCTACATTCGCTGAAACAACGATTGTATCGTTTAAAAGACATCGTTTTTAAGCATTTGTGGAAAATAAATAGCTTTTTGAACTCACAAGTATGACTTTATAGCCTTTTCGGACTAAAATATAACTGTTCAGCCTTTGTTGAAGTCAGCATATCCTTTTAAGAAGCAGAAAAACAACTACATATGTAGCATTTCTGAACTCACACGGTGTGTTTCTCAGTCTAAAAAGGCTATACAGCTTGTTTTCTGAGTCCTGAAGGAAAACTATGTATATAGCAATGTTTTTTCGGCTAAAATGGACCTATAGCTATCAGTTTTTTCAAAACTTAGAGAGGAGTAATACCCCCTCTCACTTCCTCCCCCACGTTCACGTATGCAACATGTGATGGGTAGACATGCACCTATGTACAACATTGAAATTATAAAGGAATCAGTCCCGAATTTTTCTAAAGTACTTTTTTGGCTTTAAAACTGGGTGGGTAGCAGCTCAATTTCGCTTGGATGTCCCTTTTCAAAGTGGTATCTAGGTTGGTTGTTCCGTGCTTGTTTTTCTATTGGTTATTTGGTTGATTATTTATTTGATTGACTAATTGGTCTTAAAATCATTTATACGTATCCCTTGCTTTTCTTTATTTTTCTACCATTTAAGTGTCTTTTGCGTGAAATTTTCAATTCGTATGATGCATATGTGTTGGCGATGTTCCTTTTATCACACAAAGACAACAAATTAGAAAGGGTGGTTAATTGGTGCAAATTGCAAAGCACCGAAAAATTATGATTTTATCTAAATAAATCGTTATCCTCAGAACACGTTCGGCTTTGACTGCATTATCCGATCATCATAACTCAGCTGGTGGCTTCTTTATATTCCATTTTGATATTGCTGATTCCACAGTTTTTCTACATTGTGTCACTTTAATGAGTTATTATGTATGTTGGTGCCATTTTTGTCAATATCTTCAGTCGGCAAAATAATTAGCGAATGACTTAAATCCCATAATAGTTACTCTTATTATGTATATGCAAGAAAAAAGCAAGATATTATCAGAAGTGTGAGCAAACTAATGACCAACGAACCTAACAATCCTTCGGCATTTAAACTAGATTAAGTAGTGTGTACACAAAGCGCTATAGCGCAAAAAACGCTGGTAGTTACACCACTTGAACTATGATGTTTTTGTTTACCTATGTATGTACGTATAATGTATTTTATGTATATTGAATAATTAAATATCGGACGCATGAAACATAATTTTTATCGCACGCGATATTATCTTCTTCAGTTTCAGTATGTATGAAACAGTGCATGTTATAGCTGGGAATTTGGAGCCGCCGATCCTGTCAGAGATTTATATTTTACTTTTCAATAAAAATTTATTGCTAGAAGCGGCATTCGAATTTTAAAAGAAGAAGTTTTTGATTGTGTAATGTCGCAGGCTGTTCAAACTCATATAACCGCAATGATATAGCGGATAAGACTAACATAATAAGGCGAAATTATACCAAAAAAACATTCAGAGTTTCAAATTACTTCGTTGTTCCCTGTAATTAAGCTCTTATAGCAAAGTCTATCGAAGGATGTAACGCGATGCGCACAAAGCGTTTGGAATTTGTGCTAAATAATGGGAGGAAATCACAAAATTACAGCTTCCGGCCGCCAATAAAGTTAAGAAGTGTACTAGCGCGAAGCGCCGGAAAATTTGAGGAATTTCAATTGTCAAGGGTCAACAATCATTGCAGAGTACATATCCAGGACCTTTTGCGCAATTTCACCACCACCGCATTTTTCCTGAACCGCGTTTTTTACGTAAATTTTCATGTAAATACTTTCATTACGATTTTTTTATTCAGCTACTTATTGACTCAATATGCTCCTAGACTCCTACCTGTAGTCGAAAAATGCGGTGGTGGTGAAATGGCGGGAAAGGGCCCATATTCATCCTTCTTCTCGCCAACTATGTTGGGCTTATGAGGGTAGGCGGCCGCACCCCTTGAATTAACTCTGGTATGTGTGTATGAGTATTGCTGCATCAGGACCATGCATGGGCAGCACCCAAATTCTGGGGTCAGGATGGGGTAAATCGCCAAAAATGTTGATAAAAATCGAATTCTAATGGTCTACAGTAATCAACAGGATGTTCTCAACTTCGGGGAGTACAAACCCTTCCCCACGCCCATGTGTGATCAGAACTTAATAAAGCAAATTGTTGGCTACTTGCGAGTAAATTAAATCGCTTTCGTTCAGTCGCAATCGTTCGAAATCGAGCCACCAGCGCATGCCTCAGGCGATGGGTAACGCTGCGATGTCGTTTTCGCCTCAGGCCACGTACGACCAATATCAGCAGCCTCAACAGTGGTACTGCGCTGCGGCCGAAAACGGCGCGGATTTCGAAATGGACTCTTCTCAACAAATGTTTACAGTATGCCAGTCTGCGATCAAACAACATTTAACATTTCAGGCTAATCCGGACGTGCCTTACTTTTACCCAAATCCTTCCAGAGCCATGACCGGCGGCTATACGCATTACACGACGCCGCCCAATGATTTTAACGGATCTTACGAATACGTAGACGCTTTAGCCGCGAGGCAACGAGGATTCCTCCAGGCTTACTGTAGCACTGCGGACGTTTCTTGCGATGCTAATTCTCTGCAAGCTCAAAAGGCGTTTTATGGCAAATAAGCGCAGTTAGAGTATTGAACCTTCTCCGTATTTAATTTCCGGCTCATTGGTTTAATTCGTAAGCGCCTTCTAGTTTGTTTTTCGCACGGTTGAATGTACCTTAAAGGCATACATGCACATAGGGGGTGGGGTATTCAGGCCCGTAATTCGGCCAGGGGGCCGGACTCAACATAAATTAGTCTATAGCTCGCAAAACCCGTATTTTTCGACGTTTCTCGACATGCTCTATCTATTAAGATCATAAAACTCGAACTGTTTTTTTTTGGAAAAAATTTCACTCAAAAAGCTATATAACAGTGCCATTTTTCGGTTGCGGTTGAGCTTGAATTATGGAAAACACATCACATCCGTCGCAAAGCGCTGAAAATTTGAAGATTTTACGGCAAAGGCATTCGATTTTTTTCCATCTTTCCGTCCGTTATCTTGCCTTTTTTGAATTTTTTTCCCGCCAAGGGGTGGCGGCCGCCCCCCCCCCTCCTTAAATACGGCCCTTGGGGTGTTATCCCCACTGAAGGGTCAACCAGTCAGGTACTGTCTGGCGATTTTGAGTTGACGGAGCATTTTTGTCCCATTTTTAAGGTCAAAAGCAGTAAAAATGCCGAAATTTTTCCGGCGCTCCGCGCTGCATTAGTACTTTTATGTACTTTTTACTCAAAAAGCGCCAAAATTGATCAATTTATGTATTTTTAGTATCAAAGTGTTATACTGTAGTCAAAATGGACTAAAAATGCTTTAAATACCACGAAATTCTAGGATTTTACCTACCCTACTCCCCCTCCGCCGCCGACCCTAACCTTGTGCATCTATGGTTAAAGAGCGCATTCGAGTCGCGCGCTAAATCTTAAATGTGCGTTTTAATGCATTTTTCTCTTAATCGTAGCTTGAGCGCGTTTTTATTTTTTAAAAAAGAAATCATACCGTATTGCATTGACAATAATCGTCGGTCTTGTACTTGTCTTGTCAGTCTTGGAATGAGAGAATTATGTCGATGAATGAATGAATGAATGAATGACTTTCATATTTGACGTCGAAAATCATGTTCCTATCCGGTAAGTTTTCACTCCTCGTGTTTGTAAAAGCAGAAAATGCTTTGTTCATCCTTTTTTGATTAAAAATTGCTCAAATGGTAGTTTTTCGCTAAATTTTATGACAAAAGAATAAGCTGATGAGTTAAGATCGAAAAGAGCTGAATGAATACTCCTGAGCGCGATTTACGATGAAAAGTTTAGGATTTGAAGATGATTTATTAGAGGCAAAACTTTAATTTGAGTGGTCAAAACACCTCTAAATTAAAAGTCAGCTGATTAAAGACGAAATTTTCGCTTAATCATTTGAAATTAGGCACATCTTATAATGAAAGTTGGGCATTCAGTAGTGTATTCTGAAAGGCTTGTGCCTGGTTGGCTTGGCGATGCAAAAGTTGTGGAATGTTGCCGCTTAACACCAGGAAAGATCATACCATACATGATCATGGGTTTTTTCACCCCCTCCTAGAAAGGTTTTTACCTACCTCCTGAAATTTTTTCACCTTCCCCATAGAATTTGCGATTTTCAAAAAAATTGCTAGAAATGGTGCTGTCTTAAACGTTTCTAGCTATCTGTTGGCTCAAAAGTGTCAAATTTTAGTTCAATTAATTCACTCGAACGTTTCTGATATTTTTTCGAAATTTGTCACGTCCTTGCTCTCTTGAAAGATAGAGCATCGCCAGAAGCGTTGGGAAATGTTGTTTTTGACGCGTATCCACCATTTTTTACCTTCAAAAAGGCACTTTAAAATTTACCTTATCTCCCTCAGAAGTCCCATGCTGCATACATCTGCTTATAACTCGATATGTTGTAAAAAAAATCACTCGTCGTATTAGTTTGCAATACTTCTGCAGTCACTTTAAAGTTTCAAAAATCACGATGTTAATGAAATACGAGTATACTGTAGTATTATAGTAGGTTGCTCTGATTTTCGTAATTCTGTGTGTAGGTTGCCCTTAATAATTTTCAACGCAAACTCGTTGATTATCCGATTTTGTTTGTTGAGTACGAAATTTACTTCATGGGTGCTTACGCAAATTCAACGTGCCTATTATGTTAAATCATTTTACAATTATGTTCGTAACTGCAGTATCGTTTTTGCTTTGCGTGTATCTATTATTCATTCAGTACTTGGATGAAAATTAGATTTATTATTTTACGCTTTTCGTAAACTGTTTTTTTCAGATGTGAATTAAATTTCACTTATTAAGAATCGATTGTAATTTTTGCATCTACTATTTTACCGTATCGTTTTTAAGGTAACGTTTTTATTTTTAATAAAATAGAATATATGAAAAAAATGCGGAAGTCGGTACCTGTTTCAAGTATTACATGTAAGATCTGGCCGATTGCTCAACATGCTTATACCGGTGAGCGTAAGCAGTTGTATAGCACAAGAAAAACGTTTCCTGGCGGCTGAATTCTAAATGTATATTTCTCGATGATTGCTTGAATTATAGATGCTTTTTATCGCCTCAGTGTAAAAACTTCAATGAATTTTGGAACACTAAAGACTTCAAATATGTCTTAGAAGTTTGAGTAATGCGGCAGTGGGAAATATCACCCAATAACGATATGCTGCGGAATATCTTTTCTTTCGAATTAGTCAAAAGGTTTCACATTTTAGCTTGAAAATTGTCTATAAGGTCGCCGCGGTTGTCAAGTGCAGTAGAATGACGTTTTTACTCACTTTTTTGTAGAATTTCAGTCTTGATCGTAGGATTCAAAATTTACAGTAGAATTTGATAGAACCTAAAAAAATTTGGTAGAATTCGGAAGTAAATGTTAAGCCTGATTTATACTTCATGCGGCGAGTGAAGCGGCGAGAAATTGCCGCAACGTCCTCCACAGAAATTTCGCGCAAACCCATTTATGTATACTTCGGGCTGCGGCGCGGCGCAATTTGATTCAAGCCCGAAACATACTTCATGCAATTTGCGCCGCAAAAAGGGTTTGCGACGCAGTATACCCAAAAATGTGACTTCATGGCGCGAAACTGGCGCGGCGAAATTCATCTGCCGCTTCGCGTCACCTAGGCATACTTCACGCGGCGCAGTCGCCGCGCGGCAAGAAAAAATGGCGCCAACTGGGCGACCCTTCGCCGCTTCGCTCAATGTTGGCATACTCCGCGCCAATTGCCGCAATGATAGCGCGTTGATTTCTTTCATAATCGATTTTTTTAAATCGGCGAAAGCTCATTTAGATTCATTTATGCATTTACAATGTAGGACACCATGTACATATGTATGTATGTATGTATGTACCACTGATGTCGGCTGATTAGCAGAATCACACGATATCATTCTGCAAGAGATGGAGAGGAAGTTTGTTTTACACTTGCTTGTTATCTGCTTAGTGCAGGAAAATTCTGCACCTCATTTATCAGTGCTGTATCGAAATCTACGATCCTAAGCAAAAAATGCGTACAGCAAAAATGAAATCACACAACCGAGTGGTCAGAAGTATCCAGGATTCATGCACCTTTTCTATACAAGGAATGACAAAACTTCCACAATCAATGACTGAACGTCTTGCATCCTGCATGAATTTTTTAACACTATTTATTCAAAAGACAGGTATGTACGCAATAATTAAAAGCTACACAACAAATTGGAGAAAGTCCGATCAAAAACGTACAAATCCAGTACTGTCACATACGTACTTCTATGACATTTCAAAATCGACGAAGATCGTTTACGCTCACGTAGATACGTACTTCATTAGAGATTCAGAGCAGATCGATACCGGCGCACCTCATTAGCATTCGCGAGGAAAGTCCAAACGTTTGGACTTCTGCGGTGCGGCGAAAAAATTCGAAAAAATGCTAAAAATAGACATTATTTGCTTCTCGCCGCACGGTGAAGTATGCCATGAAAAGCGGTAAAAAAATTGACTTTAGCGAATTAAGCCCGAAACATACTTTACGCGGCGTGGCGAACGGCGCAAATTCGCCGCAGCGGTCGCTGCGCCGAATTCGCGCTGACTCATGGCATACTTCCTGGCGCCGCGCGGCGAGGCGCGAAGTTTGCAGCGCCGCATTTCAAGGCATACTTCAAGCGGCCCAAGGCATACTTCAAGCAGCCGCCGCGCCGCAACCAAATTCGCTAAAGTCCAATTTTTTGCGGCTTTTCATGGCACACTTCACCGCGTGGCGAGCAGCAAATAATGTCTATTTTTAGTATTTTTCAATTTTCGCCGTGCCACAGAAGTCCAAACGTTTGGACTTTCTTCGCGAATGCTAATGAGGTGCGTCGGTATCGATCTGCTCTGAATCTATAATGAAGTACGTATCTACGTTAGCGCAAACGATCTTCGTTGATTTTGAAATGTCATAGAAGTACGTATGTGGGAGTACTGGATTTGTACGTTTTTGATCGGACTTCCTCCAATTTGTTATGTAGCTTTTAATTATTGCGTACATACCTGTCTTTCGAATAAATAGTGTTAAAAAATTCATGCAGGATGCAAGACGTTCAGTCATTGATTCTGGAAGTTTTGTCATTTCTTGTACAGAAAAGGTGCATGAATCCTGAATACTTCTGACCACTCGGTTGTGTGATTTTATTTTTGCTGCACGCATTTTTTGCTTAGGATCATGGATTCCGATACAACATTGATAAATGAGGTGCAGAATTTTCCTGCAGTAAGCAGATAACAAGCAAGTGTAAAACAAACTTCCTCCTCCATCTAGCCGAAATCAGTGGTACATACTTACGTACATACGTATGTACATGGTGTCCTAACATGGTAACCTACATTGTAAATGCATAAATGAATTTAAATGAGCTTTCACCGATTTTAAAAAAATCGATTATGATAGAAATCAACGCGCTATCATTGTGGCAATTCGCACGGAGTATGCCAACATCGAGCGAAGCGGCGAAGGGTCGCCCAGTTGGCGCCATTTTTTCTTTGCCACGCGGCGACTGCTCTGCGTGAAGTATGCCTAGGTGACGCGAAGCGGCAGATGAATTTTGCCGCGCCAGTTTCGCGCCATGACATCACATTTTTGGGTATACTTTGGCCGCAAACCCCTTTGTGGCGCAAATCGCGTGAAGTATGTTTCAGGCTTTAGGTTGCGGCACGGCGGCCGCTTGAAGTATGCCTTGGGCCGCTAAGAGTATGCCTTGAAATTCGGCGCGGCAAACTTCGCGCTCGCCGCGCGGCGTCAGGAAGTACATATGCCATGGGTCAGCGCGAATTTGGCACGGCAACCGCTGCGGCGAATTTGCGCCGTTCTGCCGCGCCGCGTAAAATATGTTTCGGGCTTTATACTTCACGCGGCCGCCGTGCCGCGGACTGATTCAAGTCTAGATTTTTTCGCCACTTTCCAATTTATACATCTGCCGCACCGCAAGAAGTCAAAATTGTTATTTTTAGCTTTTTCGGCCGTTTTTCGCTGCTCCGCAAAAGTCAAAAAGCCCATTGCTCTTGCGAATTCTAATGAGGTTGTGAGTGTCGTTGTCGAATCATTTTGAATTTTAATGAGGTATCGATTTGCGCAATAGGAGAACATTGCCACTGATCATTCTTGCGTACTGCTAGGTATAGGTGGTGTTATGCACGTACTCGTACATTCGTTTGACTTATTCATTTTATCAATTTGTTTAATTTTTTGATATTATAATTGTGTATCTTCTTTATCAATAATCTCTTCAAAAAGAATCATCAGTTAAATTCTTTTAATAGAGAAACATTATTTTGAAAATAAGGAACTATTTACAGAAATAATTTTTTCATTATTAAGCAAAATGAAACACTTTTAAGCGACTTTTGATGTTCGAATCTTTTTCCAGGAGGCGCTTAATCACGTTGGATTTCGATGTTCCGCTGATTTGGATACACGTGTTATCGTGTTATATAATGTGTTTAATTTAAAATGAGTTCTCTGGAATTTTCGAACAAAAAAACATTGACAACATTTATAACTCAGCGTCCTGGTTCTGCGGCAGTTCGCAGGAAGTATAAACGCATTGCACGAAGCGGTGGTGAGGTGCCATGTTGTCGCTGGTTTTTTTGTCCACACAGCGAATTAGGTTTTCCTGCGATGCAACGTGCAATTTTTTCTGCGAATCTTGCGAAATATCGTATGATTTTTTCGCGCGTTTTTTCTTTGTCCTTTTCTCGACTTTCCTCATTACAAATTCAACCCATTGCCCATTTGACAGGTGCATTTCGAACATGCATTCAACGTTTGCGCCATTTACATAATGGCCGACTAGGGCCGTAAATCGTCAAAATTGACATTTTAATCGGAACTGAGTGTATAAAAAAACGCGAACTTGCATCAATCCCTAATTTTGCCAATTCGCGTCCGTCGTCAATTTGTTGCTAAAAACAGTAACTTTTGACACTTTTCGCACAAAAACACGCGATGAAGTATGAATTACAACGCGAATTATCGCACAATGAAATTTCTGGATTGCGCGATTTATTCTGTGTTGCGATTTTCGCAGGAAGTATGAATTGAAAAATCGTGTCGCAGAAGATCCTGCGATTCGCGCGAAAGTATGAATTGAATTCGCGTGCAAATCTAAAGCCCGAAACATACTTCACGCGGCGCAGCGAAAGGCGCAAATTCGCCGCAGCGGTCGCCGCGCCGAATTCGCGCTGACCCATGGCATACTTCCTGGCGCCGCGCGGCGAGGCGCGAAGTTTGCCGCGCCGCATTTCAAGGCATACTTCAAGCGGCCCAAGGCATACTTCAAGCGGCCGCCGCGCCGCAACCAAATTCGCTGAAGTCCAATTTTTTTGCCGCTTTCCATGGCATACTTCACCGCGCGGCGAGAGGCAAAGAATGTCTATTTTTAGCATTTTTTCGAATTTTTTCGCCGCGCCGCAGAAGTCCAAACGTTTGGACTTCCCTCGCGAATGCTAATGAGGTGCGCCAGTATTGATCTGCTCTGAATCCATAATGAAGTACATATCTATGTGAGCGCAAACGATCTTCGTCGATTTTGAAATGTCATACCACCACACATGGGCATGGGGGTTTGGGGGTATGCACCCCCCCAGAAATCAAAATACCCCCCCCCAGAAATCAAAATACCCCCCCCCCCCAGAAAATTTTTTTTTTGCTTTCTTAGCAATTTTTTATACCATTGGATAGTGCTCGACGAGAAACGTCGAAAAATGGTGTTTTTTTCGCCATACAACCACTTTTAAGACAATTTTTTGACCTTTAAAAATTTTTTCACCCCCCCCAGAAATTTTTTCACCCCCCCCCCAGAATTTCGGTGCTGCCCAGCCCACCTATGCATACCACCATTTTTAAGACCATTTTTTGACCTTTGAAAAATCTTGCACCCCCAGAATTTTCTTGCTGCCCACGTATGCATAGAAGTACGTATGTGGCAGTACTGGATTTGTACGTTTTTGATCGGACTTTCTCCAATTTGTTGTGTAGCTTTTAATTATTGCGTACATACCTGTCTTTTGAATAAATAGTGTTAAAAAATTCATGCAGGATGCAAGACGTTCAGTCATTGATTCTGGAAGTTTTGTCATTTCTTGTATAGAAAAGGTGCATGAATCCTGAATGCTTCTGACCACTCGGTTGTGTGATTTTATTTTTGCTGTACGCATTTTTTGCTTAGGATCGTAGATTTCGATACAACACTGATAAATGAGGTGCAGAATTTTCCTGCACTGTGCAGATAACAAGCAAGTGTAAAACAAACTTCCTCCTCCATCTCTTTCAGAATGATATCGTGTGATTCTGCTAACCAGCCGACATCAGTGGTACATACATGCATATGTACATGGTGTCCTAACATGGTAACCTACATTGTAAATGCATAAATGAATTTAAATGAGCTTTCACCGATTTTAAAAAAATCGATTATGATAGAAATCAACGCGCTATCATTGCGGCCATTCGCACGGAGTATGCCAACATCGAGCGAAGCGGCGAAGGGTCGCCCAGTTGGCGCCATTTTTTTCTTGCCGCGCGGCGACTGCGCCGCGTGAAGTATGCCTAGGTGACGCGAAGCGGCAGATGAATTTCGCCGCGCCAGTTTCGCGCCATGACGTCACATTTTTGGGTATACTGTGGCCGCAAACCCCTCTGCGGCGCGAATCGCGTGAAGTATGTTTCGGGCTTAATCCTGCAAGCTGCGATTTTCGCAAGTTCGGCGTGATGCGTGGAGTATGAATGAGGCTTTAGCGATATCGCCGACAATCGATAAATCGGCGACATCGCCGATGCCACAGTAAGCAAAGCTTTGAATGCATCATAGGTAGCGCGTACTTTATAATATACTTGGGCGCCCCTATGTCCCCAGCAGCTATAACGGCACACACCTGGGCGGACGGTTTTTTTAACGATAGGTAATAAAAAATCTGATGCCATTGTTTTTATTCTTCTTTTAGGTCACTGTACACTTAGAATTGCGCGTGTCAACTTTTACTGTAATCTTATAACATAGTTTTTAACTTTTGGTCGGTCACACAACTTATCTAACTCAGTTTTGCATTCTGTTGTTTCTTAAATGTCGACAATTTAGTAAGACTAAAGCCATATTTTTTTAAAAGGTTACTTATTTTCAGAGTGGCAGTTGTAAAGAATCTAAAAATGAAAAAATTTTGGTCTGTTTTTTATCTGCAACTTATCCGGTTAAGAGTCGGAGAAAAACTTTCTGATAAAAATGTTCTACATTTCAGGGGGTACACGTAGAATTTGACTGCGTCCGTGTGAAGTCAATACGGAATTAAGGATTTTTAAAGTTTTTATTCTGGTGATTGGTGAGAAAACGTTTTTACATTTTTTTTTAATTTGCCAACCTATCCGGCTGTAAATCGGGACGTACGAAGTATCATAAAAATAAAGTGCGTCTCAAGACTTACACATCGCACTCTGGTGCATTTCTTTAAACTCAATATAAAGTTAATTCTGGAGTTGTAATGTTCAAATTCTATCATAAAAAATGGTTTTCGACCTCTTTTTTGTCTGTCAACTTCTCCGGTCATCAATCGGATGGTGCGAACTATTCTAAAAATAAGGTACATGTCAGCAGTTACACATAGCACTTAGTCGCGTTTTTTACTCTCAATACTGTTAGTTTTGGAGGTGTAAAGCTCCGACTTTGGGGTGAAAAATGTAGAGTTCTACTGGGCAGCTTGAGTGCTGTTACTGGCCAGTGTTCGAAGTGCTAGCGCGAGCCGAATCAGTGCTTAAGCAAAAAAAGAAATTGCGCTGCTTCATCTACAGATGAAGCATCAAACCTACGAAGCGCAAAAAGAAGAGCTAAAAATAGCTCGGAGCTGGAAAGTGCCGCCTCACTTACAAAAAAGACATTTTCGGCAGGATTTTGTCTGTTAGTTGCTCTCGATTTGGGACATGATCCTATTTATGAAAATGTACTAAGCATTTAGGATCACACACGTGAACGTGTTTAATTATACCAAACATTGAATTATTGTAGAGGTGTAAAGTTAACATTAAAAATCCATTTTGATACTAAAGCGTTGCAAAACGCGAATTTTTTTCGAAGTGTTCCTCCAGAGCGTAAGCCTTCTTCGAAAATCAACTTTATTTATAGAGCGTTGCTGATTCTTATTTTTTTAAATGTCCTTTACATTCTGTGGTTGCATAGTTTCACCACTTTAGTTCCATAACGTAATAGATAATAAATTTTTTTAAATGTTCTCCGGAACATCAGGGCTGCGAATCTGCCTTTAAATTTTGTTTGCATTCAAGAATGTTTGGAATTTAATCCGAAAAAATAACTTGTTCAAGAACTTTGGAGGTTATTTTTTCTACTGTTCGTAATAACATCGAAAGTACGAATCTGACTTTAAATTTTTTATTCATTTAAATACGGAAAGATTGTCTTATGTCAAACAGACTGTTCTTTGACGCTTCGGACAATGCTCATTCCTTCTAGAAAATGAAGAATTTTGAGAAAAATCCGAAATAATCTGGAACAAATCGAGTAAATTGAGCAAAATATAGCTAAAAATGTGTAGATGGCACCAAATGCGGAAAATTTTAGACTTAGCGGAAAATGAGCTAAAACGCTTAAAATACATACTTTTTGCAAGAATCGACAATGCTGGGGGTCACACAGCCATTTTGCGAGGTTTAGTAGCCATTTTGGGGGCTAAACCCTCTCCCTCGCAAGAACACGTATGATTTGATCCGTTTATAGTTCGCCTCCCGCACGGCAAAGGGTCTGAGTACAGTAATGATTTTTTTTAGAAAAACGAGTTCAAAGTTTTTGACTTAGACCTTTTGGTGTACTAGACCCTTTAGGTTCTGACGTTTTGCATAGTGAATTTTCATTATTATGGTACAAGACCAGGTTTAAGGGGTCTCGAGATGAATCGAGTGATATGTCTAACTCTATTTTGACCTAGGTATGCACTTAGACCCTTTTGCCATGCTATGTAGATCATTCTACAATTAAGTCAATTATTGTAAGCTTCACCCAATTTTGCAGAGAGATCACAAGTTAAGGATATCTGATTTTTTTACAATAGCAGCATCTTGTTCGCAGGGGTTAGGGTGAAAAAATTCAAAGGAGAATGAAAACCTATTTGAGGCTGACCCCAAGATTGTGTATGGCAGAATTTTTTAACCAATCATAATGCATTTTGGTAGTCTATTTTTTAACCTGCTGTTCTTGGTCGCTTTCTGTTCTTTTAAACACACTCATCATTATAGGTTTACTAAAATAAGAGAAAACGACAAGTATCACGGTGCAGACAATAAGGTAAGTACACATGATGAGTCAGTGTAGCATGTTAGTACGTAAATTCACAATTAGGCGCTCCAGACACTTACGTGAGGTTAGAAATACCTGCATATGAAACGTGCACTACGGTTCAATAATAAATAGAAGAGTTGAGCACGTTGTTTTCACTCTAAACTGTATAGATTATTGTTCGTAGGCTTCTAATTGTGCACAAGATGCGTAAATTATGACAAATTTGTGCTTATTAGACTCAACATTCAATGAGCTTCCAGATGATACCTTATTTGTTATATTAAAATAGAAAACAACTCAATTTACACGCAGAAAACTGAGTGAAATTTGTAAAAAGTCGAAAACTATTGAAGATTTCCACCTCAAATTAGAGGTTTTTTGAGATTACAGAAAGAACCACATACTGTTATAACCACAACTTATGTATAGTTTTTGGATAGCACTCTTTAAAACGCAACTATTTTGCTAGGTTCCACGCTCATATCTTAAAAACTGGTAAGCTTATTAAGTTTGAAGGCCCAAATTTGCACTTTTTTAGGATAAACTGTAGAAATCCGTTTTTCAAACAGTATACTCTTGATTGCTAACCAAATTAGTTGGTTTATATAAAAATGGTTATAATCTGTTCCACATAAGTTCGTGCATGAATTTTAAGAATTTTCATCGACAGTAAGCCGAGGGTTACGATATTTATTTATCAGACCAATGCTATAATCGCAATCTGTCAGTTTATTGTCGGAGATAAATTTAAAATTTATGACCGAAGTTGTGTGAAACAGACTATAGATAATTTTGTGCTCTTTCATTTGAGCTATTGCTCAGCTTTCAATTTCTCTAGGTTCATGCTGCAATCTCATTACAAAATTCAGGAAAGTCTCAACTTGCGAATCAGAAATCAATCTTCATTGTACAGTGAAAACGACGTGAGTTCAAATGCTCCGAATCCATTGTAACTGTAAGTAGATGCGCAGGAAATCGGCTTAAGCCGTATTTTTACCCTCGACGCCGGTAGCAGAACCTTGTTCTTCTATCGCCTCCTTCATTTCCTCGGTCACCAATTTGGCTGCCCGCACAGCCGTCAGATTTTTCGTAATTTCGCTGGCATGAATTCCACCAGCCTTATCCCAATCGTAGGGTTGATCGGGCGTAAATTGAGGTTCTTTGCCCAGGTCATCCATGAGCTGATGAATGGTAGCGCAGGGCGGCATTTCATTGTATACGTCGTTTTCAGTGTAGCATGGATGATTTTTCAGTCTAAAATGCCAAGATCAAAAAATCTATCAGAAGCCGTACTCCAAAACATATTTCGTTAGAAAGAGAATCCAATTTTCTATCTATTTACAGAAAAATGGCAACTATCCTGAAGCAGTAAAAAATTATAAATCTTAATTTGTAAAAAACGCACTTTTTTCATTGCAGTAAGTGAAATGACAACTATCCTGAAGCAGTAAAAAATTATAAATCTTAATTTGTAAAAAACGCACTTTTTTCATTGCAGTAAGTAAAATGGCAGCCATATTGAACTTTTTTCTGCTTATCCAAATTAAACAAACAAGTGTTCGTTTAAAAGTTCTTTCTTTGCACTTTTCTTTCAAAATGTGCTTAATTGTTGAATTATGTAAAGTAGTTAGACAGCTACAGCTTAATGTATTGTTTTTCCAATATGACTGCCCTCATGACACAAATTTGTATTGAGCGAACCGGAAGAACGAGCAAATCTTAGTTAAGCGCGTTCATTGCATAAGGAAGCCCATCTAAAGACGCAACTATTCTGCCATTATCGAGCTTTCTACATACAATACAGGGTAAATTGAAGCCTGAGCCAATTTTCGCTATTTTTTCGAGGTGACAAGCTACAGTAATAAGACATTTTGATTTTTTCCTGGAAAACAGTTGCGTTCCAAAATTTTCTATCTAAAACACTTTCTGTTGTCTAAATTGGAGCAGCGGTTCCTGAGATTTGCTCAACAAACCTAAAAGGTAAGAAATATTTTTTTGAGTGATCATCTTTGTCTTTAAAGGCTTACAGTAAGCTTATCACTGTAGCATCGGACCTAAAAGTACATACGGCTGAAAGCACTTTTATTGCTCATTCCGAAATGCATATGATAATACCTTATTATCGTTTAACTCAATTATAGTAGGCCAACAAATGCTAATTTTGCCATTTATAGTGAAAACGATGTGTGTACTTTAAGTACGCCAGAGAATTATAAATCTACCGCCATATCGCCGGCATCTTCGGCGCTTGAGTGAACATTTGATCCGCGCAAGTCTCTTTTTCGGTGGCCATTTTTCGCTTGTCCACTTCATCATGAAAAGGCAGCTGGCCACCAGTCGTAAAGTCTACGACTCTGTGCGTAAAACGAGTGTGTACTAAATACACAAGAGGTGGGTAAATTAGGTAAAATGACAATTTGTATCTGAACAAAACAACATTAATAAGTGAAATCAAATTTCGTATTCGAATTAACAGAGTACAAGTACATACATAGACGTTCCGCTCAAGTCGCCCTTTTCAATCAACAGTGATCAAAATTTTGATTTTGACTCAATTCACATTAGAGCAAGTTCAGGGTGGCCCCATTGACTCAGCGTATATAGATCTATGTTTGAGCTTTAAATATCGCTTCTCAAAACTTCCCCTCGCTCCGATTTACTACTTTCTTGGCGGCCTGGATAGGAATATGTTTTTCGTACCAAAGAAAATTTATATTACTACTCCTGAAAGGATTTCTCGTGCACAAGTTTCCCCCGTTTTTTAAGAACAAATCCTAAACAGAGGAAATACTAATTCAAGTTTTTACCGTTTTTTAACTGCATTTCACAAATTTCCCGGCGTTTCTCGCCGATTTTTGAAAAAAATCTGTTCTAAAATTATTTTGAATAAGCATAGACAATTTAAAACGGTGAAAAACGCCATTTTGGACATTAAAAGCAGATTTTTTACCCCTGAGCAAATTTATTGTTATTTTACAGTACCGTATCCATGATTCACTTAGGGAGGGCGTGGACCCAAGATAATTTGATTTATATCTTGGAAACTTCTTTGGGAGGGGTAGCGAGAAAACTCCAAATTTTTAGACGTTTCTTAACATTCTCTAGATCCATTAAGATCGTAGAATTCAAACTAATGGAAAAGATTTTCTCCTCTCTAAATAAATTGTTTAAAAGTGTTTTTCTGGACGCACTTGAAGCAAACTTATGAAAAATACTCCACATATGGAGCAAAGCGCCGAAACTTCGAAGATTTTATATAAAGGAAATGCAGTTCTTCCATCTTTCCGTACACTATATTATTTTTCAAAAAACTTTTCCGGCTGATGGGGAGCGACTGCCCCCCTTCCTTCCTAAATACGATAGGCATAAGCGCGAGAGTATTCACAAGCAGATGAGAAGCGCGACGCGGCGGAAGCCAGTATGTTACCGACGGTTAATGAGACACAGAAAGAACCAGTTGGAGGGGCACGTATAATAAGTTATATAATATGTATAATATGTATAATATGTAATATGCATAATAATATAATAATACGTATAATATGTCAGTCTGTAATTTGTATATAATTATTGCAACAGTTCAATACAGGCCCTGATAATTTTGGAAGTACGAGTACTTTTTAAAAAAGGTCCTCAAAAAAATTAGAAATTCATGAAGCGCATTTAAAAAACCACTAGAATAGATTTTAGCACTTTGAGCTTATTTTCAATTGTTTATGTGTAGTTTTTGTCTTCAAACAGCTCATGTGGATAGTGCTCGATGAGAAACGTTGAAAAATGGTGTTTTTTCGCCATACCACCATTTTTCAGGCCATTTTTTGACCTTTGAAAAAATCTTGCACCCCCCCCCAGAACGTTGGTGACGCTCACCTATGGTATGCAACCCCCAGAAACCAAAATACCCCCAGAATTCAATTTCTGAAAATTGTTTCTGTTTTTTCGCAATTTTTTGATGCCAATGGATAGTGCTCGATGAGAAACGTTGAAAAATTCTGTTTTTTCGCCATACCAGTATTTTTAAGGCCATTTTTTAACCTTTGAAAAAATCTTGCACTCTTTCCCAAGAACTTTGGTGACGCCCACCTATGGTACGCGCCCCCAGAAACCAAATTACCTCCCTCCAGAATTCAATTCTTGAAATTTTTTGTTTTTTCGCAATTTTTTGATGCCAATGGATAGTGCTCGATGAGAAACGTTGAAAAATGATGTTTTTCGCCATACCACCATTTTTAAGGCCATTTTTTAACCTTCGAAAAAATCTTGCACCCCCAGAACTTTGGTGACGCCCACGTATGGTATGCACCCCCCAAGAAACCAAAATATCCCCAGAATTCAATTAATTTTTTTTGTTTTTTTCGGAATTTTTTTGATGCCAATTCATAGTACTCGATGAGAAACGTTAAAAATGGTGTTTTTTCGCCATACTACCATTTTAAAGGTCATTTTTTTGACCTCTGAAAAAATCATGCACCCTTCCCCCAGAAGTTTGGTGACGCCCACCTATATATGCACCCCCCATAAACCAAAATAGCTCCCTCATAATTCAATTTTTGAAATATTTTCTGTTTTTTTTCGCAATTTTCGATGCCAATGGATAGTGCTCGATAAGAAAGGTCGAAAAATGGTGTGTTTTCGCCATACCACAATTTTTAGGCCATTTTTTGACCTTTGAAAAAAACTTGCACCCCCAGAACTTTGGTGACGTTCACCTATGGTAAGCACCCTCCAGAAACCAAAATACCCCCAGAATTCAATTTCTGAAAATTGTTTCTGTTTTTTTCGCAATATTTTGATGCTAATGAATAGTTCTCGATGAGAAGCCTTGAAAAATGGTGTTTTTAGCCATACCACCATTTTTAAGGCCATTTTTTGACCTTTAAAAAAATCTTGCAGCCCCCAGAACTTTGGTGACGCCCACGTATAGTATGCACCCCCCAAGAAACCAAAATATCCCCAGAATTCAATTTTTGAATTTTTTTGTTTTTTTCGCAATTTTTTATGCCAATTTACAGTACTCGAGGAGAAACGTTAAAAATGGTGTTTTTTCGTCATACCACCATTTTAAAGGTCATTTTTTTGACCTCTGAAAAAATCATGCACCCTTCCCCCAGAAGTTTGGTGACGCCCACTTATGGTATGCATCCCCCAGAAACCAAAATACCCCCATCATAATTCAATTTTTGAAATTTTTCTTGTTTTTTTCGCAATTTTTGATGCCAATGGATAGTGCTCGATGAGAAACGTCGAAAAATTGTGTTTTCCCGCCATACCACCATTTTTAAGGCCATTTTTTGACCTTTGAAAAAATCTTGCACCCCCCCAGAACTTTGGTGACGCTCACCTATGGTAGCGCCCCCAGAAACCAAATTACCTCCCTCCAGAATTAATTCTTGAAATTTTTTTTTGTTTTTTCCGCAATTTTTCGATGCCAATGGATAGTGCTCGATGAGAAACATTGAAAAATGATGTTTTTCGCCATAACACCATTTTTAAGGCCATTTTGCACCTTTGAAAAAATCTTGCACTCTCTCCCAAGAACTTTGGTGACGCCCACCTATGGTATGCAGCCCCCCCAGCAACCAAATACCTCCAGAATTCAATTTTTGAAATTTTTCTGTTTTTTTGCAATTTTTGATGCCAATGAATAGTTCTCGATGAGAAACGTTAAAAAATGGGTTTTTTTCGCCATACCACCATTTTTATGGTCATTTTTTTGACCTTTGAAAAAATCTTGCACACCCCCAGAACTTTAGTGACGCCAACCTATGGTATGCACCCCCCTTGAAAGTAAAATACCATCAGAATTCAATTTTAATTTTTTTGTTTTTTATTCGCAATATTTTGATGCCAATGGATAGTTTTCGATGAGAAACCTCGAAAAATGGTGTTTTTTCGCCATATCACCATTTTTAAAAGCTATTTTTTGACCTTTGAAAAAATCTTGCACCCCATAGAAGTTTGGCGACGCCCATGTATGGTATACAGTTTTTTCGCAATTTTTGATGCCAATGGATAGTGCTTGATGAGAAACATTGAAAAATGGTGTTTTTCGCCATACCATCATTTTTCAGGCCATTTTTGACCTTTAAAAAAATCTTGCACTCCCCGCCCACTCCGGAACTTGGTGACGCCCACCTTTGGTATGCACCCCCCAGAAACCAAAATACCCCCAGGATTCAATTACTGAAAATTGTTTCTGTTTTTTCGCAATATTTTGATGCCAATGAATAGTTCTCGATGAGAAACCTTGAAAAATGGTGTTTTTCGCCATACGACCATTTTTAAGGCCATTTTTTGACCTTTGAAAAAATCTTGCATCCCCAGAACTTTGGTGACGCCCACGTATAGTATGCACCCCCCAAGAAACCAAAATATCCCCAGAATTCAATTTTTTAATTTTTTTGTTTTTTTCGCAATTTTTTTATGCCAATTTACAGTACTCGATGAGAAACGTTAAAAATGGTGTTTTTTCGTCATACCACCATTTTGAAGGTCATTTTTTTGACCTCTGAAAAAATCATGCACCCTTCCCCCAGAAGTTTGGTGACGCCCACTTATGGTATGCATCCCCCAGAAACCAAAATACCCCCATCATAATTCAATTTTTGAAATTTTTTTTGTTTTTTTCGCAATTTTTTTTGCCAATGGATAGTGCTCGATGAGAAACGTCGAAAAATGGTGTTTTCCGCCATACCACCATTTTTAAGGCCATTTTGCACCTTTGAAAAATCTTGCACTCTCTCCCAAGAACTTTGGTGACGCCCACCTATGGTATGCAGCCCCCCCCAGCAACCAAAATACCTCCAGAATTCAATTTTTGAAATTTTTCTGTTTTTTTGCAATTTTTGATGCCAATGAATAGTTTTCGATGAGAAACGTTAAAAAATGGGTTTTTTTCGCCATACCACCATTTTTATGGTCATTTTTTGGACCTTTGAAAAAATCTTGCTTACCCCCAGAACTTTAGTGACGCCAACCTATGGTATGCACCCCTCCGGAACTTGGTGACGCCCACCTATGGTATGCACCCTCCAGAAACCAAAATACCCCCAGGATTCAATTACTGAAAATTGTTTCTGTTTTTTCGCAATATTTTGATGCCAATGAATAGTTCTCGATGAGAAACCTTGAAAAATGGTGTTTTTCGCCATACCACCATTTTTGAGGCCATTTTTTGACCTTTGAAAAAATCTTGCATCCCCAGAACTTTGGTGACGCCCACGTATAGTATGCACCCCCCAAGAAACCAAAATGTCCCCAGAATTCAATTTTTGAATTTTTTTTCGCAATTTTTTGATGCCAATTTATAGTACTCGATGAGAAATGTTAAAAATGGTAATTTTTGGCATACCACCATTTTAAAGGTCATTTGTTTGACCTCTGAAAAAATCTTGCACCCTTCCCCCAGAAGTTTGGTGACGCCCACCTATGGTATGCACCAGAGCCCTGCGCGGGGCTAGGTCGGCCCGCCCCGCCCCGCAGGCCCGCCCGGCCCGCGCGGGCTTTTTGCGGGGCGGGTCACACGGCTGGCGGGGCGGGCTTTATTTTCTAAAAATTTTGGCGGGGCGGGGCGGGCGGGCTTTCTTTTTTTAAATTTTTGTTGTGCAAAAGGATACGTGCGCGAAATTGATTTCCATGCACAAGGTTCCGCGAAATAGACTATAGTTCTAAGTAATGCTCTGCTGCTCATCCTTTGAATAAATACTTAATGAAATAGAACACATGGGGGCTGTTAAAATAATACAAATTGAAATAATCCAGCTTCACCATGCATAAGCTTACATATATACAGTGTTTCAAAAAAACGAAACCCATATTTGACCTTGTAACTTCCCAACGGCTCGCTCAATTTCAATGCAAATTGTTTTAAACGATAGACAAAAACCTTCGTAAGAAACTTGCTAAGTTTCGTATCCGTAGCTTGCTCTGTTCTTGTGCAACGCGCAATTGTGTAAAAGTCGTTTTTTTCATTAAATACAATGCGTGTTTAGAAATAAATCATGTGTTTGCAACGTTGTAGCTTTTAATCGAGTAAACATTTTAGAATACGGTCTGCTCTATTCAAAAGCCTGTTTGTCTAGCTGTTAGCCTGTAAATTTTCGTACTATTTCGCTACTTGGTTCGAGAGTTATTGAGCTTTCGCCAAATGTCATTCCTTAGGTCATTCACAAGCGCAAGCAACTCGCTGCTTATTTTGTCATTGCTGGCTCAATCGCCGAGGGAGTGACCTTAGGCAAAAGCTCAATAGCTCTTGAACCAACAAACAAAATAAAACTAAAATTTAGAGGCAACTAGCTAGATAAATGAGCTTTTGATTGAAGCAAACCGTATTCTAAAATGTTCACTCGATCTAAAGCTACAACGTCGCAAACACATATTCATTTCTTACGACACATTGTATTTAATGAAAAAAACGACTTTTACCCAAATGCGCGTTGTACAAGAACAAATAAAGCTGCGAAAACGAAACTTTGCAAGATCATTATGAAGGTTTTTATCTATTGATTAAAGCAAGTTGCATTCGAATTGAGCGATTCGTTTCGAAGTTACAAGGTCTGATATGGGTTTCGTTTTTTTTGAAACACCCTGTATATATAGGTAGGCAGGTACCTACATACACACGTGGGCGTGGGGGGTTTGGGGGGCATGCACCCCCAGAAGTTGAAATACCTCCCCCCAGAAATCAAAATACCCCCCCCAGAAAATTTTTTTTGCTTTTTCAGCAATTTTTTGATGCCATTGGATAGTGCTTGATGAGAAACGTCGAAAAATGGTGTTTTTTTGCCATACGACCACTTTTAAGACCATTTTTTGACCTTTAAAAATTTTTTCACCCCCCCCTCAGAAATTTTTTCACCCCCCCCCCAGAATTTCGGTGCTGCCCACCTATGCCTACATATATGTAGGTACACACTACGTCCTTACATAAGGTAGACTATCACCTATAGGATTTGAGTAATGGCGAGCATTGGGATCTGGGTTGTCCCCTGGGATCCAGCAGACCCCCAAAATTGATTTTGTTGTGCTAGTTTTGGCGATTTCGCCCCATCAGACCCCTCAGAATTTGAGCAATCAGCAGTGCAAGATTATGCCTTTTGCAGCTTACCTACATACCTAACTACACCTATCACAGTAACATCATTGTTGTTCCAATAAAGTTTATTGCTGTAAGACATTAGCTCTTATTCAATTTACAAAATTGCATTGCACTCATTTACATTGAAGATTTTGTATCACTCATTGTCCGGTTCTTTATCTTCTTGCATTCTGGCTCCTTTTCGACCAGAAATGGATACATAGAGTACATGAAAAAATTTTGCGGGGCGGGGCGGGCCTAATTTTTGTAACATTACTGGCGGGGCGGGGCGGGTCTAAGGAGCTGCGGGGCGGGGCGGGCGGGCTTTATTTCTTTCTTGGCGGGGCGGGTCAAAAAATTTCGGCCCGCGCAGGGCTCTGGTATGCACCCCCCCCATGAACCAAAATACCCCCTCCCCTCATAATTCAATTTTTGAAATTTTTTTAGCAATTTTTGATGCCAATGGATAGTGCTCGATGAGAAACGTCGAAAAATGATGTTTTTTCGCCATACCACCATTTTCCGGCCATTTTTTGACCTTGAAAAAATCTTGCACCCCCCAGAACTTTGGTGACGCCCACCTATGGTATGCACCCCCCAGAAACCAAAATACCCCCAGAATTCAATTTCTGAAAATTGTTTCTCTTTTTTCGCAATTTTTTGATGCCAATGGATGGTGCTCGATGAGAAACGTTGAAAAATGATGTTTTTTCGCCATATTAGTATTTTTAAGGCCATTTTTTAACCTTTGAAAAAATCTTGCACACCACCCCTCAGAACTTTGGTGACGCCCACCGATGGTACGCATCCCCAGAAACCAAATTACCACCCTCCAGAATTCAATTCTTGTAAATTTTTTTGTTTTTTCCGCAATTTTCCGATGCCAATGGATAGTGCTCGATGAGAAACGTTGAAAAATGGTGTTTTTTCGTCATATCACGCCATTTTTTGACGTTTGACAAAATCTTTCACTCCTGCCCTAGAACTTTGGTGACGCCCACCTATGGTATGCACCCCTCAGAAACCAGAATACCCCCTCCGAATTTAATTTTTGATTTTTTTGTTTTTCCCGCAATTTTTGATGCCAATGGATAGTGCTCGATGAGAAACGTTGAAAAATGGTGTTTTTTGTCATATCATTATTTTCAAAGGCAGTTTTTGACCTTTGAAAAAATCTTGCACCCTCCTCCAGAACTTTGGTGCCGCTCACCTATGCTACACACGCGTGTCACAGCGGAAGATCCGGGAAACCGGCGCGGGTAAAATTTTGCTCACAAAGGAACGTGGTTGGCAGGTTGCCACGTTACAATTGCATCTCCCTCCAATTTTGGTACTGCCCACGGGGTTAAGTAGCGATTTTGGGGCTTAACCTCCTCCCTGCAAGAACACGTATGATCTGATCCGTTTATAGTGAAGGCACATTGTACAATTAAGTCGATTTTTGTAAGATTCACCTAATTTTGCAGCGAGAGCATAAGTTAAGGATATCTCATTTTTTCAACAGCAGCATCTGCTTCGCAAAGTTTTCGGAAAATCGCAAATCCTGTAATTGGGGTGAAAAATTTCATGGGAGATTAAAAACCTATATGGGGTGGACTCCTAAGATTGTGTATGGCAGAATTTTTTAAAATTTCAAAATAAGTTTAGGTAGTCTATTTTTTAACCTGCTGTCCTTGGTCGCTTTTTGTTCTTAAACACACTTATCATTTTAGTTTACTTGAATAAGGGAAAGAAACAAGAATAACGATGCAAACAAAAAGTTTAGTAAATATGTAAGTGTAACATGTTAGTACGAAAATTCTTAATTAGGCGCGTAATAAAATAGGTAAGCATTAGTCAGGCATAACGGTTCTGAGATAAAAATAAGCCTACAGAGTTCAAATACACCGTGCATTGTCATCTACTCGGAAGAACAATTATATTGACCGGAGCGTTTCTGTATTCAAAATTGCAGGGGACCGCTGGCCCGACGCCGGAATCTCATCGCTTACAAGTTTGGCAGCCCGCACAGCCAACAAATTCTGATGAATTTCTTTAGCGAAAATTCCACCGGCCTCGTTCCAATCGTAGGGTTGATCGGGCGTAAATTGATGTACTTTTCCAAAGTCATCAATGAGCTGGTGAATGATAGCATAGGGCTGTAATTCATTGTATTTTAGGCACGCCAGCGAGTTATAAATATACCGGAAAATCAACGGCATTTTCGATATTCGACTGAACATTTTATCCGCGCAAGTCTCTTTTTCGTTGGCCAATTTGCGCATGTCTACTTCATGAAAAGGCAGCTGGCCAGTGATGCACTCTAGAACTCTGTGCGTAAAACGAGTGTGATATTTGAAAATTTCAATTTATTTAATTTAAAAAACCGCCCAACTTATCTAGCCTCCGTAAAACCGCCAGCCGAGATGTGGCGTTTTTGATTGCCCATAAAGCGCGTGGAATACGAAATAACGTTACAAGTATGTAGGTACGCGCTATGGCAGGCTGTAAGTGTACGTACTGATGTTATGTAGGTTAAAGGCCATAAAACGTCCCGAACAAGGTCAACTGTGCTTTACGCGCTATTGCAGGCAGTGCAAAGAGCAACATAGGCTAATATCAGGCATACGTCACACGTAGGAACACATTAACCCAAACATTAGCCATAATGTAGTTACAGTAGGTAGGTACTAGGTATGTACGTGTACGTACTTATATAGCTTAAAGGCCCTAAAACGCCCCGAACAAGGTCAACTATCATTAAGCATATTGATATGTAGGCGAGAATGCGTATAAGTACAGCCATGTCCGTGGATTCGTCAATTTCGGCTGATACCACTAATTCTGCTGCCCCTTAAGTATATCATATTTTCAACAGATTAGCAGCTAGAACGTTCCGGTTTTTTATCCGCGCCCGAAAATCTATACTACTACTGATTTGCGCTCATCTTGATGCTCCAATCGCACTTCGCTAATTGATAATTGTGACAAAGACCCGACGAACTGGAGGATTAGAAGAATAGTGAGTGGTGTAAACAACATGTTTTCTAATCATTAAGTTGAGCTTAGCACTGGCTTAGGCTTAGGCTTAGTTATGTGCCTTCAAATTGGTGCCAGGGGATGATGTAAGCCTGAGTCAGATGGGGCGAAAATTGCGGAGCGAGCGAAGCGAGCGAAGCAATTTTTGCCCCATCTTTGGCTTAGGCTTAGATCATCCCCTGACACCAATCTGAAGCCTCAAACAGCGCTTTTTGGGCTTCTAATCATCAGGAGCAGCACTATGAACCCAAGACATGCCCTGAACCAAGTTTGCAATATGCAAATTTGCCTAATTTGCATACTATGCAAATCAGGCTGCTTAGGTCGGTATTACTCCCGCTTAGGTCGGTATCACACCCGCTTAGGTCGATATTACTCCCGCTTAGATCGACATATACATAGCTGCTTAGGTCGACTTTTACAAGTTGGGATGGAAATTTGGAAAACGCCAAGGGAACTGATATGATAAGATAGGTAGTAATGCAGAAACGCCAAAACGCCAAATACGCCACGACGCCACGTTAGGAAAAATCGGTTTTTACAGAAAATTGCAAAAAGTGCCGGTTGATTTGTAAAAGTATAATCGTGCGTAAAACATATTCAAATACAAAAGATACATACAGCTACATAGTTCCATTGAGCCCGACGGACCCCTCCAAGAATTAGGTTGGTGAACCTAAAGCGCACATCTCGCCGAAAGCGCTCATCTAGCCCATCTCGCCAAAAACGCCCATCGAGCCTACCTCGCCTAAACCACCCATCTCGCCAAAAGCACCCATTTCGCCAAAAACGCTAATCTAGCCCATCACGCCAAAGACGTCAATCTTGCCAAAAGTGCCTATTTCGCCAAAAACACCAATCTAGCCCATCTCGCCAAAAACGCCCATCTCGCCAAAGACGCCCATGTAGCCCATCTCGCCTAAACCGCCTATTACACCAAAAGCGCCATCTCGCCAAAAACGCCCATCTCGCCAAAAGTGCCCATCTCGCCAAAAATGCCCATCTAGCCCATCTCGCCAAAACGCCCATCTTGCTGAAGACGCCCACGTAGCCCATCTCGCCTAAACCGCCTATCTCACCAAAAGCGCCCATCTCGCCAAAAACGCCCATCTCGCCAAAAGTGCCCATCTCGCCAAAAATGCCCATCTAGCCCAACTCGCCAAAAACGCCCATCTCGCCAAAAACGCCCACCTAGCCCATCTCGCTTAAAACGCCAATCTCGCCAAAAGCGCCCATTTCGCCAAAAACGCCCAGCCCATGTGGCCAAAAACGCCGATCTCGCCAAAAACGCCCATCTCGCCGGAAACGCCCATCTAGCCCATCTCGCCTAAAACGCCAATCTCGCCAAAAGCGCCCATTTCGCCAAAAACGACCATCTAGCCCATCACGCCAAAAACGCCGATCTCGCCAAAAGCGCCCATCTCGCCAAAAACGCCCATTCCGCCGAAAACGCCCATCTACGCCTAAAACGCCAATCTCGCCAAAAGCGCCCACTTCGCCAAAAACGACCATCTAGCCCATCTCGCCAAAAACGCCGATCTCACCAAAAGCGCCCATCTCGCCAAAAAGGCCCATCTCAGCAAAAAAACCTTACTCTGCCCGTGCTGTAAAGCATTCCCTATGAAAAGCATTACGGAGGCTAGATAAGTTGGGCCTAAAAAACTGACAAAAACAGATTTTCTTTTGTCAGTTTTTGATTTCCATAGTTTTTTCCATTATCTGATTCTGTTGAGTACGTTTACGCATAAAGTAGGGCCAAAATTAAAGAAAGCAGTGAGTGTAGAAATGTAGAAAAGATCGAATTTTCATCCGATTTTTTGCACTAAGGTTCCCTGTTCAAAGTTAAGTAGCGAGAGGTCGGGATCAGTCTTCGCTGTCGAAAGTAAGATTCATGCATTGTCTATTTTTATTCAGAATCATTTTCAAACAGGATTTTTCCAAAAAGATTTGCAGTTTTGTGCGGAAATGTGTGTAAGTTTATTTGACTCAAGCGACAAAATTTTGTTCGGTACGAAAAAAGTAAGTAATAAAAAATAAAAAGTAATAAATCAAAGCGATAAGAAATTTTGAGAAAAGATTTCTGAAAATCATCTCAAACATATATCTAAATACGTTGGGTCAATGGGGCCGCCCTGAACTTGCTCTAACGTGAATTGAGTCAAAATCGAAATTTTGATCACTGCTGAGTGAAATGGGCGACTTGAACGGAACATACAACATTAAAAAATGGACCTTTCGAACAATTTCCCCGCCACCGTTTTTGAGAGACGAAATAAAGATTTACTAATCAATTTTCAGGTATAAATTTAAAAAGACAAAAATCAATTATTTTGCAGCTGTAAAGACAATAAGTCATAAGCTAATTGTATGTAAAGTTTCGTTACTGCATCTATTATGGATCGGCTAAAAAACGGTGGCGGGGACTTTGTTCAAAAGGTCCTAAAAAATATATAATTAAAAAAAAACATTAAGAAACATACAACATTGAAAAATATACAACATACAATATTCAAACTTCCTTGACACTAAATCATTTCATTTTAGTTGGAGTGGTGCATTGGAAACACATAAATTTATTTGCGTCCAATCATCTTCAGGTGAGCAGATCTTTCATTCAATTACTTTCCAGTGAAAATTGTGATCTAAATTAGCAAGACATAATTACTCTGAGATATCGTAATTCTATACTGTAATAATAAAACGCTGAAGATGATTTATGCATACGAATATATCCAGCTGATAAGGTCATCGTGCCTGCCGGCTTCAATTTCTCTCAAAACATTGAACGATGCATATCGCCGGCTACCTTAAACATTTTGAAGCGTCATTGATCAAGACAAAAGCTGAATAATCTAAGCGAAATGCTTAATCGAAGGACAAATCACATTCAAGAGAAAAAAGTGAGGAAAGAAATTTTACGTGCACTTGCGAGCTCAGGTTCAGTGAGAAATGTTGAGTTTTCATCATTAAAAATTTGTCTTTAGCTTCCCTGAAACCATATACCTACGTCATTCATACAAGCTTTCATAATTTGCGAAATTACTATTTAGGATTTGGCTACGATAATTATTAAAATTATGATTATTACCGCCAGCGATAGCTCCATTGCGGTCAGTCGGGCGACGGCCTCTGACGCCAAAGTAACAATCGGCCGTCCAGTGGCCACGGCGTCCACAGTTGCTGCAGCTTCTTACGTTGTTAATCTGCTGACGCGCATCGGCAAGCAACGCGCGAAACTCCTCTATCGATTTTTCCATGTTTGCTGCAGGCAAAATAGATAAATTAGCGCTAGCATTTTTAAATTCTGGATGGGTAGGGTAATCCTGAATTTGCTCACGGAAAACTTGCTGTTCTGTATAAACAGCCTTTTTAAGAGCGTCTTTTGAATTTTCGGTTTCTTGATATTTTAACCCCTGATAAATTTTAGGTAAAAGCCCACGGATAAATATTGGCTTTATGATGGATTCCCGGTCTCCTTCCGAAAGTTGGGGGTAAGCTGATTTTGCAAGCTTTTTAATCTTTCGGAGAACGCCAGGACGGCTTTAGTCCTCTTTTGTGTTGCATCATAAATTAACCCCTGATAAATATCAGAGTCCC